>JAZKLR010000815.1:0-426976 GCA_037103525.1 Ganaspis brasiliensis | reverse complement strand
CTTCAATTTATAAAAAAAATTTAATTAAATTCATTCTTAAGTTTTACAAATAAAAAAAAAAGGAAATTCTAATTTGTATAGACTGCATATTTTCAATCTAGAATTTTAGAAACTATTTAAAACATGTATCTCTCACAAAAATGTCAAGATATCCCGACTCTAAATTATTTTAATGCAAAATTTACTGCACAACTTTTTGTAGTGTATAGTATACAGTTTTATCTAAATAAAATAAAATATTTGTTTTTAACAAGGTGAGTAAATGTAAAAATTTAAAAACAAACTTTTATTCTGATTGGGAAAATAGATGAGGAGGAGGGGGCGCCGATTGAAAGTTTTGCCCCGGGTGAAAATTTTCCTAGACACGGCTCTGAATATCTCGTTTGTTTTTAAAGTCTCCAGAACTTTTTTTTTTAATCAACTCAGGAAAAAATAAGGAAACGAAATATCGTTATTAAAAAGAAATCGTAGGAGTGCTTTTGATCGAAAAAATGAAATCAAAATTTTTTTTGACTTTTTTAGGGGCAAATTTTGAAAAACAATTTTGGTCTTATATTACGTTCAAAGTGTTGATATATTATTTATAAACACCAGAAATATAAATAAAATTTATTGAAATGCTACAAAGATATTAGTTTGTGAAAAAAGCGGTACTTAAAATTTTGACACTCTGTAAAAACCACAATTTTGAAAATTTTCGAAAAATATATTTCAGCAATACTTCTGTCACTTAATACTACATTTTTACCAAGTTTCATAAAAATCGAAAGACCCGAGACCAAAATTAATTTTCTTGGAGAAATTTTGACCCAAGAATAAAATAAATTTTATTTTTTTACACAAAATAATAATTAAAACAATTTAACAACTATCATAGTATAGTTTAAATTAGTACAGACCAGCGCAGCGCCGCGTGAGATGTGGCGTAACGTAAGGTCCTACATGCTTGGAGGTTGCACGTCGAGTTTTGAAAATACATTTAAACAAAACTACAAGTCGGATCACTACGAATTTTATCGCATTGTACTCGTAACATTCTAAAATTTAATTTAGAAACAAAAAATTTTAATTTTTCCTTGCCCAAATTTAGCAAAAAACCATTTGTTTATAAAATTTATTTATTTTTTATAAAAAAATATGAACTATTTTTTTTTTATTTATATGACTCGAAAGCCAAGGACAAGTCAAACATTTTATCTCTTTACATTCATTTTGTAACTTCAGTATTTTGTGAGTTATAAACAATTAAAAAAGGTGTTTATTTTAAAAATCAAAACTTTTAATGCACATTACTCGAAAACCATGCCTCCCATATTTAAATAAAAAAAAGCGTTAAGCTTGCCTGAATTCAGAGACCGTATGCCGCGTGAAAAAAAGTCTAATATCTCGTTTGTTTTTAAAGTCTCCAGAACTTTTTTTTTAATCAACTCAAGAAAAAATAAGGAAGCGAAATATCGTTATTAAAAAGAAATCGTAGGAGTGCTTTTGATCGAAAAAATGAAATCAAAATTTTTTTTGACTTTTTCGGGGCAAATTTAGAAAAAAATTGGTCTTATATTACGTTTAAAGTGTTGATATATTATTTATAAACACCATAAATATGAACAAAATTTATTAAAATGACACAAAGATATTCGTTTTTGAAAAAAACCCTACCTAAAATTTTGACACCCTGTAAAAACCACAATTTTGAAAATTTTTAAAAAATATTTTTGAGCAAAACTTCTGTCATATAATACTACATTTTTACCAAGTTTCATAAAAATCGAAAGACCCGAGAACAACATTGATTTTTTTGAAAAATTTTGACCCAGTAGCAGCCCTGATTTTTTTATATCTTTTCTATTTGTGTATGGTCTTAAGGTCCCAAATAAGGGTGTGTTTTTAGCGGGTCGGCAGAACATCGCCACCCCCGCATAACCGTGTAGTACGGGCTCAGGGTATCTGAAGGCAGGTTTTCACATCCTACGCAAAAAAAAAAAAAAAAAGTTTCATAAAAATCGAAAGACCCGAGAACAACATTGATTTTTTTGAAAAATTTTGACCCACTAGCAGCCCTGATTTTTTTATATCTTTTCTATTTGTGTATAACAATTTGTTTAAACAAATCAATTTTCAAACAATTTTAATGTAAAAAATCATTATTTGGTCCATGGTCATAATTCTAGTATTTAATTATTTAATATCTGAATCTCTCTAAGAATAGGTGATAATGGGTTAAGATATATAGTTGATTTATAATTTCTTATTACAATCAGTGATACTATGGTGGTTAGCGTACTGGACTGGCAGCTGGAGGACCAGGGTTCGAATCTTCATGACTACAAAAATTTTTCTGTTTCAGGTTCTGATAATATATTTAATTTAAACTATTAATATTTATGTAATTGAATTTATAAACTGACTTATGTAATTATATGTACTTTTATTAATAATAAAATTTAGATAAAGTAGTAGTCAATTTCTATAGTTGAGGCTGACTTTGCCCTGATTGGTCTGACCGACAATCAGTACCATTGGTCAGCCGATCTTTATCATTTTGCTGGTTGGCCTAACTTTGGGATGAGTAGTTGTGCTAACTTCGGGAACAGTAGTTGGCCCGACTATCAGTATCGTTGGTCAGCGAACCATTATCATTTTGTTAGTTGGCCCGACCGTGGGCCGACGGACAATTCGCACCTGGGTACCTACATCGAAGTACGTTTTAACACCCTACATTATTATAATTCTTGATAACTACATGAATAAACATTAGAATTTGCTTTCAATTGACATCTGGATAACGTTATTAATCTCAATATATCAGAATAGGATAGTAATAAAACAATTCGGAAAGTGAATAACCTAGTGGTTGGCATTTATTATTGAAAAAGCTGGATCAAGCCGCTCCACTTGTTATGTCTTTTTTCCACATATAGGAGAGAGACAACCGGTGAATCTGTGCGCCAATGCTTATTTTCATTACCTTCAACACCCACCCACCCACCAACTCTTAGAACCCACACACTTACCAACTCATTGGTACCCATACCCACCCCCTTGTCAAGTGGAGCGATCGCTTCACCTTGCTACATTTTTGTGCGCCTCTGAATTTTTTAAATACACAGGCGTGGGTCGCTGCATTTCCGCTAAAACCCAATTGACCGAAATTTAATTGTCCAATCACCGAACTCATATTTGCCAAAACATTTAAATTGATGAAATTACATTTGTTAAAATTTTCAACTCCTCGAACATATATTTGTCCTAACTTTTAAATCCTCGAACTTGCATTTGTCCGAGCTTTGAAATTGCTTGTATTTGTCAAAACATTCAATTACCAGAACTTGCATTTGTTCGAACGTTAAAATCACTGAATTTGTATTTTTCCGAACTTTGAAATCATTAAACTCGCATTTGACTGAATATTCAACTCCCTAAATTTGCAATTGTTTGAACTTTCAAATCTCTGAACTTGTATTTGTCTGAAGTTTGAAATAACTGAACTGACATTCGCCTGAACTTTGAAATCCACGAACTTGCATTTGTCTGAACATTGAAATTACCAAATTGGCCGAACTCTAAAATACCCGAACTTGCATTTGACCAAACTTTTAAATCACTGTACACGCATTTGTCAAAACATTCAACTCTCCGAACTATCATTTGTCAGACCCTTTAACTTACCGACTACCCAAGTCACCGAATTTGCATTTGCCAGACCCTCGGAAAGTTAACTTTTAAAAGGAGTCTTCTGATTGTCTGGTAATGTTTTCGGGGAAAAGTTACCCGCCAATCAGCAGACTTTTTTAGAAAGTCTACTTTCCGAGGGTCTGGCAAATGCAAATTCGGTGACTTGTGTAGTCGGTGAGTTAAAGGGTCTGAAATGATAGTTCGAGAGTTAAATGTTTTGACAAATGCGTGTTCGGTGATTTAAAAGTTCGGCGAAATGCAAGTTCTGGAATTTAAGAGTCCGGCCAATTGTGAGTTCGGTAATTTCAAAATTTGAACAAATGCAAGTTAGGGGAATTACAAATCCTGACAAATGCAAGTTCGGAAAAGTACACGGGAAAAACTTTTAGACAGCCGCTGCGCCATAGAATGCGCAACTGCTGTCTGTTCACTATGTAAAACTGCTGCCCAACTTCGGGACGTCTGCTATCTAACTTTGGGACCTCTGGTGTCCAATAGAGGCGCACGAGCTGTCCAGGCATTGTCTACCCATGTTTATTGGGTAGGAGCTGCCCAAAAAATGGGCTGCTGGAGTCCAGAAAATGAGCAGCTGTTACACATAACCTATAGTGCAACCGCTGTACTATAGATTAGTATGCCTCATGTACAATATTTTTTCCCATGTACATATTCGGACAAGAAAATTTCGGGCAATCGCAAGGCGTATCTCGTAACTGGAAAATTCATGAAGACCTCCCACTTTTCAAGTCTCGTAAATGGAAACCTCTATACCACACCTACTTTCCATCCTTTGCTATGTATCCTCTTCGCTTCTGTAACTTCCGACCATTTACAGCACAGATAGTCAATGACGTCATTTTCCAGGTATGAATTTTCCAGTTACGAGATACGCCTGTAAATTTTAATAATATCTAAAAATGTAAATATTATGTGTTTAGATTCGCAAAATGAGAAATGTGTTCGAACAAGCATAAAATCATGCGTACAGCGTCTTCTAAATAGTCAAGATATTTTGATTATTGATGGTAGTAATTACATAAAAGGATGTCGATACGAAATTTATTGTCTAAGTAAACTTTATAAGACTCCTCAAAGTACTATACAGTGTGATTTACCTGTCGAACATGCCTGGTTATGGAATGAAAAAAGATCTAAATTGGAGCAATACACAAGAAAAACTTTTGATGATCTTGTTATGAGGTAAATGTAATAATTTTAAATTAATACTTTTTTATACTTTTCAGCTCCAAAGGCAGGTCAATATTTACATTTATCCGACGCAATTTAAAGTGTAGATGATATGTCCAAAACTGGCGTTAGGCCGGTTTGCTAACTCATCTAAGGAAAAAGTCGTTTTTATGTTTTATGTTTATTTTATGGTATTGATTCAATTCTGAGAGAACGTTCAACTTTAGCAACATTAATTTTCGAATTTAAGAAGTTTCACAAAATAACAACCAACGTAAACATAATTGGAAGTCAAGTTTTGTACATTGTTACAGTTGGGTCAGAGTATTATAAAAATTGGTATTTTTCTTAAACGGATAAGAGGAGGTTGGGGTGCCATAATAAGTGCAATTTTTTGTAAACGGATGCAGGGAGATTAGGAATGCTATAAAAAGTGGAATCTGTTTCTAAATCAAATTAGATAGGTAACATATTTTTCAGTTTACCAGGCTAATGTGAGGGGCTTCTCACTCGGAAATCAACGCAACATTCCCTTTAAAAGTCCGTCATATGCGTTGTTAGATCAACGTTAGCGTTATTACACGCTGAACCAGAAACGTCGGCGGAATACATTGCTTCTCGAGGCTACGCGAGTTTCGCTCGAATTCGTTATTTGAAAGAGCAAGTGTCACAACGTATGATTCCGTATGATTCCGTTGGATTTCGTATAGCGTCCAAGGAGAAACGTAAGCAACCGGTCCCAAACGTCAAGAAACGCCAGGCTTGACGCGAGAATTCACGCTGTATTCATGCTTTCTGTGAATTGAAGTGAATGAACTTTTCATTTACAATACTTGCTTTTTGAAGTATATCTGTCCTTTATTTAATATTCATTTCTTGTTTTTACCATAGAAAATTAGAAATTAGTAATCTTAGTTTGTTTAAGTGATTCTATAAAAAAAAGTTTAACTAACAACGCATTTGAGGTTATGTCTTTCCATGTACTCTAAAATTCACAGGAATACTTTCACTGTTTTTTCTCTTCTTAAAATCAAAATTAATCAAAAACCTTTAAAAAATAAAAAAGTTTTTAAAAATAAACGAAAATTTTTTTCATAATACCTATTAGATTTGAAAGAAGTTTATCAATAATTTTAGAAAAATAAAGAAAATCTAAAACTTTTTTGAAAGAACATGTAAGTTTGCATAAAATAGACAATTTTTGAAAACAAATTGAATAAATTTCCAAAAAAGTACGTTATGCAGAACCGTTTTGTATGGCTATGATTTATCGACACACATTGTAGATTTCGTAGCATTCACGCGCTGAACGTAGCACGTTTGTTAGAGTCCGTCGAAGTCCGACACAAAACGTTCGCTCAACATTCTAGTTCGTCGTCAAAATCTCGGCAAACCAAAAGCGACACTTGCGAATGTCAAATTGATGGTGATTCTAGAATAGCCCTTGGGACCGTCGAAAGCAACGCGTTCATCACGTGATTTCTATATAAAATGCATAGAGATCAAGTGACGAACGCGTCGCTATCGACGCACACTGGGACGAATCGCGAATTTAAGACGACAAAAGTGCAAAAAATTATGTTTTCAAATTTAACCGCTATTTGCACTTAACATGGTCTATATATCAGTCCACAATCAACCCATAAACATTAACTCTTTTGATGCATTACAATGGTCTGTGTGTTCATGCAAAGTCGTATTATCGTTTACACGCATTTGAACCGGTCAAATGCATCCGTATCACAGTGGTCTAAAACCTGATTCTAGGTGGACAAAAGTCGAAAAATCGATGTCTTTAAAAAAATTTTTTTTAGTATTTTTATGTTTTATAATATCTAGAGCATCCGTTTTTGTGTGATTCAATCACTAAAAAAAATTATATTACTGTATTAATGCTTGTACTTGTGTAAACTCACGCACAATTGATTTTGCTCTAAAAATCATAGCTTTATTTAAACGCAGCTCGAGACCTATTAAATCATCAAATTTTAAACAATCCTATATGAATTCTATAGTTTGATTCACACACTACAAGATAGTGTTAGATAAATTATTTTATTTTTAATGTTTATATTTGAAAACCGACGACAAAAGTAAGTTTGTCTGCTACTTGTATAATACAAATTTCAAAATAGAAAAAGTAAAATTATCCAAATTTTTTTAAAAAGTTATTCATGAGAGAATGTGAATTATGACCTAAAGTTTCCGTAACCATTAACACTTTTTGCCACTTTTTGCCACTTTTCGATATTTTTGTGTTTAAAGCGGGCCATAAAACCCGATTCTAAAAGGACAAAAATATTTGCACAAAGAGGCTTTGATGCTATTTTATTTCTAGCAGTTTTGAGGCCGCTGATTAAAAAGATGAAGTCAGATTTCAAAATTTCAAAATGGCGGATCCAATATGGCGGACCAAAAAATTACGAAATCCATGTAATTTACTAAAACATGGTATTTTAAGGTTTTTGAGGTCGCTGATTAAGAATCTGTAGTTAAATTTTACAAATTCAAAATGGCGGATTCAATATGGCTGACCTAAAAATAAAAAAATTGGTTTTTTTTAATATAACGTGAAATTTAAGGGTATTCGAGGTCGCTGATTACGAATCTCAAGTCAGATTTCAAAAATTCAAAATGGTGGATCCAATATGGCGGACCAAAAAATGAAGAAATCATTGTTTTTAAATAAAACATGGTATTTTAAGATTTTTGGGGTCGCTGATTACGATCATCTGTTATTAGATTTTAAAAATTCAAAATGACGAATTCAATATGGATGATCCAAATATTACAAAATTGGTTTATTTTAATACAACATTGTGTATAAAGGTTTTTGAGGTCGCTGATTACGAATCTGAAGATACCAAGTTTCATTAAAATACACTAATTTTTTTATTTGTCAGTCCACCAAATTGGATCCACCATTTTAATTTTTGAAATGTGATTTCAGATTCGTAATCAGCAACCTTAAAAACATTTAAATACCATGTTATATTACAATAAATTAATGTCTTCATTTTTCAGTTCGCCATATTGGATCCGCCATTCTAATTGTTGAAATCTGACTTCAGATTCGTAATTAGCGACCTCAAAAACCTTTAAATACAATGTTATGTTAAAATAAACCAATTTTGTAATATTTGGGTCATCCATATTGAATCCGTCATTTTGAATTTTTAAAATCTAACAGCAGATTCGTAATTAGCGACCCCAAAAACCTTAAAATACCATGTTTAACTAAAATACAATGATTACGTAATTTTTTGGTCCGCCATATTGGATCCGCCATTTTGAATTTTTGAAATCTGACTTGAGATTCGTAATCAGCGACCTCAAATACCCTTAAATTTCTCGTTATACTAAAATAAACCAATTTTTTTATTTTATAGGTCAGCCATATTGAATCCGCCATTTTGAATTTTTAAAATATAACAACAGATTCTTAATCAGCGACCTCAAAAACCTTAAAATACCATATTTTAGTAAAATACAATGATTTCGTAATTTTTTGGTCCGCCATATTAGATCCGCCATTTTGAATTTTTGAAATCTGACTTCATATTTGTAATCAGCGGCCTCAAAAACTGCTAGAAACAAAGTGGCGTAAAATTGTATCAAAGCGTTCTTGAGTGAATAGTTTTGTCCAGCTAGAATCGGGTTTCAGACCACTGTGCGTATGGTTTATTTTTACTTTACTTGAAAGTTTTTTGTAAATTGATAGTCTTAAGCTTTTCTACGTAGATTTCCAAGCCTCTCGTATGTAGTTTAATCTACAGTTCTTATTAAAATAACAATCATATTAATATGAATGTAGTATACTGTTTTTATTCTGAGAAATATTGAAAAATTTACTTTAACTACAGTTATAAAAAAAGTTCCAAATAGTTCCACGACTTTTCCTTATAAGTTCGAAAAAACAACTAATAATTAGTGTAAAAAATCAAGATCAGGTCCCCCCGTTTCCCCCTTTATTAAATAGAGCATTTTTTTCTTAGGTAGTTGTGATATATGTGCATTAAAGAAGATGAAGTTCAAGAGAAAGGAATTATTTGAGATGCTGAGAAACAAACAATTTTATAATTCATCGTTATCGAAGTGTAATGAACAATTATTACAGTATATTTTAAACAAAATTAGTGTTAGTGAGCTTTTTGAAGATTATATAAAAAAAATAAAACAGGAAATTAAAGTGTTCATCTTGAAGATGTTTAAGAAATGGCGTGAGTGTAATTATATGTATGAGCGCTTTAATAAAAAGCACACAGAATGGCTTGATGAAAATCTAACGATCCCGGAGATATAGCTACCATTGCTTGCATCAACAGTAGAAACACATTCAGAACAGAAGATGCAAGGCAGACCCAGAAAATCGTTTGAAGAAAGTTCTCATCGCAGTAAGCAAAGACATGTTAAAAATATTGTATCCGATCTCAGTTCAGAAGAACTATGTTTAGCTGCAAAATCAAGCTTGGTGAAAACAGGCAAGAGAAGTGCAGCTGAAGTTGTGAAATTAGCCATCAAATCTTAGCCCAACAGTTTAAAAAGAATGAAATTGGCACATGATACTTCACCTTCTGTTTCTGCAAAACCGTATAATCCTGAAGAAGCTCTAGCTCTTATGGTGGACCTTGGATTGACAAAAGAGGGTTACATAACGATGCGACTTGAAACAAAGGGGAGAGGAGCTGATATTTATCCCTCATACCATGTAATAGCAGAAGCAAAAAAAAGTGTTATCCAGCCAACGTTAAGGTAACCGAGAATGAGGCTGTGGTTGTCAACACAGAAATAGTTTCAACCCGGTTTTATCGGGTTTTACTCGTCCAGAAAATAAAATTAAAAAATGTCAGTCAGCTTACTATACGAAAGCTACACGGTTTCAATCTAGAAGTGATAGTGTTGGCGTCTATCCGGTTTAATCCAGGTTTTATATGACAGTAGTAGAACTGGTGGGAAAGTGGGTTATATCCGGGATTCATAAACTCATTACGATTAATAAAGAATATGAACAGAAAAATATGAAAGTTTATTTTGGAATTAAAAAAAAAAGAATAAATAAAGCATGGAAAAATTGTTAATTAAAAATTGTTAAGAAAATAAAAAAATGTTAAGCATTTAAAAATTAATGCTATTATTAATATTATTAAATTTAGATTCTAATTTAAAAATATAATTTATTTCAATTTAGCTTTTATAAAACCTTATTGTTTTTAAATAATATTTATTTTAAATAATAAATATATGCCCAGAAAAAAACTAGTAATTGCTTTAAAACTTTAAAATTTTTAAATAAAAAATAAATATAAGATGTAAAAAATTTAAAGCTCAATTAAAAAATTAAAAATTGTAATTAAGTACCTATAAAAAATTTTAATTTTAAAAATAATATAAAATGTTGAAAGCAAACTTAAGTTTTTACTGTTCTTATACTGGTTGTTTTGAATTATTTTTCTTTTGGAAAAAAAATATTTACTTTGATGAACTAAATCAGAATAAATGAATATTTGTCGTTATGATTTGAAATTAATATTATTTTCAATACAATAAAAAGTTTAAATTTATTTAGCAATTATTTCAATTAAAACAGATTTTCTTATTTAAAAAAAAAAAATCCTGAATAATTTATTCTTCGTAAAAATAATAGCTTTACAAAAGAGATAAATTAAGATAAATGATTATGTAATTAGTATCCAAGTTTAATGTTATTTTTAATATAAATAATTGCATTTATTCTGAAAAGTTCTATTGTTTCTTTTTTAAAATTTAAATTAACCATTTTTCCACGCTTTATTTATTTATTTTTATTTTCAAAATAAACTTTCATATTTTTTTTATTACTCGTAATTATTCGTTTTACAGACAGTTGATGTATATAAAAGCCACATCTAAGTAATTGATTATTTGCAATTCTGATTTAAGTTTATATTATTTTTAATATAACAAAATATGTTTAATTTATTTAGAATTAAAAATATTTAATTTAACTTTAAACTAGCAAAAATGACATTATCTGTTTTTCAAAACAAATTAAATTTTTTTACGTCATTACTTTTATTTATTCTGTACAATTACTTTGAAAAAGAGTCATTTCTGTAATTGAATGATTTTAATATATCACTCAAAATTATAAATATTTTAAGAATTATATTTTTCAGTGTTCTATATTTATTTAATATTTCTTTAACTTTAAATTAACCTTGTAATTTAGAGATTTTGCTTTTTAATTTCAAAAAAAAAACTTTTGTTTTCTGCGTATATTTTTATTGTTCTGACAAACTCATTCTAAAAAATGTATTAATTTTTTCAATTAAATTTTTTCTTAAATTAAAGTTAAAGTTTTTAAATAAAAACATTTGATTAATTAAATTTTTATTTTTTAATTTTAAAAGTAAACTTAGAAGTTTTGCTGTTCATGTTTTTATTTGTTTAAATGATTGTTTTTAAGAATAACCGCTGTTTTATAAAAGCTAAATTTTAGAACAAATTTTTTTTAAGATATGATTCAAATTTAATATTATCTTGAATGTAATTAAATTTTTTTAAATTTCTGAAAACTAAAAGTTTTTAATTTGTCTTCAAATTTAAAAAAAAACAATTTTCACAAACAAAATTTAATTTTTTTTCTGTGTATATTTTTATTTTTATGAATAATTATTTAAAACAATTTGCTTCTTTAAAGCGTTTAATTTAACTAACTGATAATTGAAAGTTAAGATCCTAATTTAATATTATTTTTAATACTAAAGTTTTATTTTTTATCATTTTAAATTCTGTTTGATTTCTTTAGAATAAATTAATTTTATAATAATTTCTAAGAAATGAATATCAGTTACAGTAAATTTAGAACATGAATTTATGGGCTTAAGATACTACTTTAAGAGTTTTTTAGAATCTTCAAAAATTTAATACTTATATTTATGGAAGGTATTTATTAGAATTATTTGTTCAAAATTAAGCATATTACTTTTTATTAATATTCAGAAAGCGGTTCTAATTCAAGAATGTTTAGAAATTCGGTATTATTATATTTCTTTTCTTTTATTTGATTAAGAAGATTTTTGCTGCAGCTATGCCTCGTCTGCTCGCCAAGAATCCTAACGCGTTTATGGTTTCGACAAGTGGCAGCAGGGCGCGCATCGGACAGCCTTTCCCATGAATGGGTTGCTTCAGCTCTGTTATATAAGACCCTATTCTGTACCGTTGAAAATACAAACCAAATGTGGTTTTACATTTTGAAATCTTCTTAGCCATGTATTGGCAGAAGATTGTTAAACAACTCTATGTTCATAGAGTTGTAAAAATAAATTTAAACAACTTATTTGTTGGTTACTTCAATGGTGGTCCAATAGGAGAGCTGTTCTCAACGTGGTATTTTTCAGCTGCGGTTTTAACAGCAGTCAAAACGGCAGTATATTGTGCTGATTCTTTAGATGACAGCAATGCATAGACTAATGGCAAAGCAACTTCGGAATGATGCTCTTCGTCCTCATTATCGACCACATTTTTTTGACAAGTCCAAGTATTGTGAACACCTGCGTAAATATGTTCGGCGAAACCTTAAAAGTCCCGTCTAGAAACCAAATGGGACTTCGGGAAAATGGTTTTCGGGAAATGTGCCATTAGGGAAAATGGTTTTCGGGAAATTCGCCATTCGGGAAAATGGTTTTCGGGAGTTTGGATTTTCGGGAAATTTGACTTTCGGGATATTGCCTTTCGGGTTTTTGAATTCGGGAAAATGACCGGATACCATTCTTGCACGTTATTTAATCTATGGTAACCGATGGCAATTTCCCATTGGGTATAAAGAATAAATAATGCCATCTCCAATAAACAAAGTATATAAAAATAAGTTAAACTATAACATTTTTTTTTTTTTTGAGAACCCATATAGAAAGCAAATAGAAAACCTTGAAAAACCCGGATAGAATACCGACAAAACCCAGATATAAAACAGGGAAACCCGGATAGAAACCGGATTCAATTACGATATTATCCAGTTAAACCCTCTTCTATCCGGGTTCTATCTGGGCTTTATCTGGACACTATTCGCATTCTATCTGTTTTATATCAGGCTACAAAATAGATAGAAACCTTATAAAGCCCGTACAGGGACCGGATACCAGAATTTGAAAGACCCTGCTAAAACCCGGATATAACTGGGATATAAAACAAGTACAATCGCTATAAGAACCGGCTAAAAGACGATTAAAAGTAATGTAAGGGATCAGATACAAAACAGATTAAATCCATATAGAAACCGTATAAAACCCATGTAAAAACCATGTAGCAAAATTTTTAGTAACCCGGATAGAACCCTGATGAAACCCGAATAAAATACTGATAAAAACCTGATATAAAACGGGGACAAAAACCGGATAGAATTACGATAGAAACCGATAGAACCCTACTTATATCCGGGTTTTATCCGTTTTCTATCGGATTTTTTTAGCAGGGTAATTTTCAAATTCCAATAACTTTTTACTGGATGGATTTGAAAAAATTACTAGGATTTTTTGTGCAGAATTTCCTAAACTTTCAAATAAAATCAGCTATTAATTTCAAAAATAACAATGTCATTAGAAAAAATTTAAAAAATTTTTTTTTTTAAATTTTGAACCCCCGTCCCCCCCTACGATTTTTTTCGAAAGTACCCCAAAATGTTCCGTATTTAGTCAGCTTTTTACCCACCAAAGGGAATTTTGGGACAGCAACATTTGGACGAGCTACAAATGAATATACACTACAACGCAACCTATTAACTATCATCTAATGTTAACCTGAGGCATATTGCTTCCTCATAAAAGAGGTATTGTAATCGTGCTGGTTCTTGATTTTCTAAAAATAGATTATATGCACTCATTTTCATCAAAAAAGTGTATACAGTCGAATTTACAGAATATACGACAATTTTTTTTTTTTTTATTACCTACATTTAAAATTCCATTTTTTACCATAATTTTTAAAATTATCATTTTCTAATTATTGTTCCTTCGCAATAAATATTCTAACTGGAAAACTCATCATCCAAGCGACCTTGAGTTAATATTTAACCCAAAATTAAAAAAAATTGAATGCTTGTTTTCGTTTCTTACAAAATTAAAATTTTTTATATAACTACTGCATTTTCCCAATAAACAATTTTTCTTTATATGGAAGAAATAATGTTAATGAAATAAACGCCTAGTAAGATTTTGTAATAGTATATATTTATTATCAAAATACGAAGGAGTTAGAAAATGTAATTTAAATATCATCTGCTAAAACAAAAGGTCTGGTAGTAGTTATAAAGTTCTGCTATGTGGCGCTGCTAACTGTCATCTCATAAATGAGTTTGTATATTTTTCATATAAGTAAAAACACTCTAACACGAAAAAAGTTGCTGAAGGTTTGTTGTATTTGACACGGTAAGTATAAATATTTTCTTTATTATTATTATTATTTGTTTTTTAACGCAATGTCTGCTGATAAATGTTTAAATCCTTTCAAATTCAAAAAGCATGGAAAGCCGCAAACTCGTCAAATCGATAGAGCAAAAATTAATGGCAGAAACTTACCTACCAAAATATATTTGTGTGATAAATGTCGTAAGAAGGTTTCTAAGGTAGGCTGGCCTGATGATTATGTTGTTTAAAATTCTACTGTTCCAGAAAATTTAGATGTAATGCAAACGGCTTTAGAGAATGACTCAGAAAGTAACAAAGAAAGTAACAACTACGTTTCTTTTTGCTCTATCGATTTGACGAGTTTGCGGCTTTTCATGCTTTTTGAATTTGAAAGGATTCAAACATTTATCAGCAGACATTGCGTTAAAAAACAAATAATAATACTAAAGAAAATATTTATACTTACCGTGTCAAATACAACAAACCTTAAGCAATTTTTTTCGTGTTAGAGTGTTCTTACTTAGGGTAACCGGTACAATGATTGGCCCCCTTGATAAAATATAAATATAATAAGAAACAACTTACATCAAATCAGTTTTTAATTTATGCTTAATAAACTTCACACAATTAAGCAACGATCATTACAATCGGGATTATCTGGTCCTTCATTATTAATTTTAATTTAATTATTTATTTACGTGTGCTGAAAAAAGAGACAGAAAGCAGAAAACACTATGGTCGTATGTAGTGTACCTTCGTAGAAAATTGTCATTTTTGATCGTAAAAATATGTTTTTGAGAGAAAATTTGTTCAAACATAAACTTACGTTGATTATAGAAAGACTATAAAGTAGTTTTTATTTAAAAATATAACGTTTTTTCAATTTATATGGGGGCCAATAATACCCTCTTCGAATTGCATGAAAACACAATGATTGACCATAGTGGCTTAAGAGGCCAATGACTATATTTCTTAAAAATATTGTAAAATATTATTAAAAATCTTTTACAACATTAAAATACATGTTTTTAAATAAATCCTTCTATGCAAAAGTGTTAAATAATCTTAAAAAACAATTGTTGGCCACGGCCAATCATTGTACAATCTAGGGGCCAATAACTGAAAATTCGAAGTTTTATTATGCCGGTAGTGTCGCCTCTGTCAGATAGGTTAGTACGCCCGTCAGCTGACAGCTGACACGGCTGGCACACAGTGATTTTATTTGGTTAATTTATTGAATTAGCATTACTTTAAATGATTATCTTTGACAATTTTGCTAGAGGTTAAGATGCTATTGAACAATTTTCAGTATTATATTGCGACTTGGTTATTTTCTCTAGCCCAAAATGTAAACAAACTTGTGCCCATAAAGTGCATGCTTGTGTCTATATTAAACGGTCTTTTTTCCAGTGTGGAGTTTTTTTAGTTGATTTTATAGATATAAATATTATTTTACATATATTTACAAGTGTTTGTGTAACAATTTTTGGATAAATCACTCGAGACAATCCGTTTTCTTACAACATGCCAAAAACTAATAGAAAAGGCTAAGCGGACAATCTTTGTATTTAATAACTTTTAGAGGCCAATGATACAATTATTGGCCTCTGTCAATCACTATGATTTTAAGGCCAATAAATGTATTTTTTGACATTAATATTATTTTCTTTAAATATCGATTATTTAAATTTTTTCTATTCTTTTCTAATTACTTACATTTAAAATAGAATAAATTTACTGTCGATTAGTGTTTTTCAAATATTTTTTTGACAACTGGTGTAAATTTGACAATATGTCAAACATAAAAATTTTCTTAAGGGGCCAATCATTGTACCCATTACCCTATATGAAAAATATACAAACTCGTTTATGAGATGACAGTTAGCAGCGCCACATAGCAGAACTTTATAACTACTACCAGACCTTTTGTTTTAGCAGATGATATTTAAATTAAATTTTCTATCTCCTTCGTATTTTGATAATAAATATATACTATTACAAAATCTTACTAGGCGTTTATTTCATTAACATTATTTCTTCCATATAAAGAAAAAATGTTTATTGGGAAAATGCAGTAGTTATATAAAAAATTTTAATTTTGTAAGAAACGAAAACAAGCATTCAATTTTTTTTAATTTTGGGTTAAATATTAACTCTAGGTCGCTTGGATGATGAGTTTTTCAGTTAGAATATTTTTTGCGAAGGAACAATAATTAGAAAATGATAATTTTAAAAATTATGGTAAAAAATGGAATTTTAAATGTAGGTAATAAAAAAAAAAAAATTGTCATATATTCTATAAATTCGACTGTATACACTTTTTTGATGAAAATGAGTGCATATAATCTATTTTTAGAAAATCAAGAACCAGCAAGATTACAATACCTCTTTTATGAGGAAGTAATATGCCTCAGGTTAACATTAGATGATAGTTAATAGGTTGCGTTGTGGTGTATATTCATTTGTAGCTCGTCCAAATGTTGCTGTCCCAAAATTTCCTTTGGTGGGTGAAAAGCTGACTAAATAGGGAACATTTTGGGGTACTTTCGAAAAAAATTGTGGGGGGGGCGGGGGTTCAAAGTTTAAAAAAAAAAAATTTTTAATTTTTTCTAATGAAATTGTTATTTTTGAAATTAATAGCTAATTTTATTTGAAAGTTTAGGAAATTCTGCACAAAAAATCCTAGTAATTTTTTCAAATCCATCCATCCAGTTAAAAGTTATTGGAATTTGAAAATTACGCTGCATAAAAATTGAGCCCCTGATAATATGTATGGCAACCACGCATTACACGGACCTAAAACCCTACTCTAAATATTTGGTTTGGTTCATACTATAACATATTCCATTTACAAGAAAGTTGTCAAAAAAAATTTTTATAGTGGCTTTTTTTTCAGAGAATGCCTCATATGCGGATTCGAACATAATTTTATGTACTATTGTGCCACTGCAAATGTGTGCATCTAATAGCAATAAAGAAAGAATATTTTGGAAGAACACGTCACCATTATCGACTAAGCATTGTCGACCAATTTCATTTAAGATAAAAAAAGAAAATGTTCAAAATGTGAAAGGAGGTCGAGTCCATACCAAGTGATCACACCAATTTCAGTCATATTGAGTAATATTTACGAAATTGATATTTTGGGTTCCTTTAGGAGTAAAAAAAATAAATTTTAATTATTTTTAAAAAATTCAAAATATTTTCGAAAATATTCAAATTCAAAATTTTGAGTACTATTTTTTTTGTTTTATCATAACTTCTGTAATTTTAAAGCAATTGAGATCATTTTTTTTTAAATTACTCGTATTTAAATACTCTTTCAAGAAAAATTATAATAATTAAGAAATTGTTTATAATTAAATTTTTATTAAAAAAATTAAATTATTTATTTAAACAAAATCTAAAGTATATCATCGATCTTTTTCAAAAAATTCATAAACATAGCCTATAATGTGCTTAAAAATTTAAGCCAAAGAAAAAGATGGTATGTATTGTAGTTTTTGAGAAAAAAATTATTAAGTTATGCTAGCGCGGCGCAGACTGGTGTCACCGCTACTCAACGCGTAGTTCCGTAGTAACCGAAATGTATGTATATTATTACATAATATAAATACAGTTAATCGTCATGTTTATTTTTTTATTTTACAAATTGTGCTGTGCACAGAATTTGAAAAAATTTTTGTTTCAATTTTATTCTCAAGGGGTACGAAGGAATGAAATTTTTGTGTACCTTTAATGGTCATAGCTTGATTAAATCTTTCACTTAACAATTGTTTTTCAGCTTCATATTCTGCGTAATTACAAAATTCTACATTAATTTTCTCTAAACTAAATTTTGCCCACTCGTATAAGTCAAGAGGAGTAACAATTTGATTGTTTAATGGTCGTTGTAAACTTGCTTGAGCCGCTAATCTTTTGATAGTGCCACCAATGCCATCACATGGTCCCTTACCATGTGATGTAGCAAAAAAGTGCCATTCTGCTTCAGAAGCAAATTTTATGTTTCATACTTTATGTTTCAAATTTTTAATCATTTTTCTCCTTATAAAATTTTGTCATCTTTTAAATTTATTATAGTTTTCATTTCTTTCAACTATTTTCAAACTATTTTTATCATTCTTTAAGGGGAGAGATAGGTGAAATTTTAACTCAACAAAATTTTAGATGCTCAGAGGTGTCATTTTTTTTCTTACATCAATTAAGATGTAGAATTATGGTATTACATAAAAATTAAAAAACAATATTTTTTTGGTCATTTTCGAAATTTTATTTTTCAAAATCCATACGATGGATTGTAGAAAATCATTTAAAAATCCCACAAAAAAATTGTCGATGGAAAAAATGAAAATTGTGAAAGAGGTTTAATTTTTAAAATTTAAGTTTTTCTTAGAATAAATTTCTCAAACTCCGCAAATTATTTGTTTCTCTATTTTTGACATTACCCCATAATTTTAGGTCTAAAATTGCATAAGAAAAAAAATTAACACCCCTGAACATCGCGAATTTTGATAATTTTACCAGTCCATTATTTTTCTTTCTTCAGTTTTAAATTATTTTCATTATTCACTTATTTTCACTTATTTTTACCAGTTTTTAATTATATTAATAATTTTTCAATTGATTTAACAAATTTTCAATTATTATTCTTCAATTTTAATAATTTTCCCAATTTTTAGTTATTTTTATTATTTTTCTATAAATTACTAATTTTTTAATTACTTTTTTTTACTTTAATTATTTTCTCCGATTTTTTTAATTCTAAAGTTTGATGTCCATGTACTATGAAAAGATCAGTGTGACTTTCTGAAGCTTATAATTTAAATATAATACACTAACTATATTTACATTATGTAAAAATATACATACATTTCGGTTACTACGGAACTACGCGTTGAGTAGCGGTGACACCGGTCCGCGCCGCGCTAGCATAACTTAATAATTTTTTTCTCAAAAACTATAATACATACCATCTTTTTCTTTGGCTTAAATTTTTAAGCACATTATAGGCTATGTTTATGAATTTTTTGAAAAAGAACGATGATATACTTTAGATTTTGTTTAAATAAATAATTTAATTTTTTTAATAAAAATTTAATTATAAACAATTTCTTAATTATTATAATTTTTCTTGAAAGAGTATTTAAATACGAGTAATTTAAAAAAAAATGATCTCAATTGCTTCAAAATTACAGAAGTTATGATAAAACACAAAAAATAGTACATAAAATTTCGAATTTGAATATTTTCGAAAATATTTTGAATTTTTTAAAAATAATTAAAATTTATTTTTTTTACTCCTAAAGGAACCCAAAATATCAATTTCGTAAATATTACTCAATATGACTGAAATTGGTGTGATCACTTGGTATGGACTCGACCAGGAGAGTATAACGAAATTTAAAATCAAATACTGCAGTTGGAACCCACAACAATCGTACTTGACGGCAAAGAAATATAATTTAAACATATACCGATATGCACAATGCTGGATGGAAAGACTGTCAACATATTGAGTGATACTAAAAGTTCACAAGCGTGCAATATTTGTAAAGCTACTCCCAAAATTTTAAATGATTTAGAGAATCTGAAGAATAGAGTCTGTGATGAAGACATTTTCAAGTATCCCAAATAGCACTGAATATTCCATCCATATTCCTGGAATATTCCATTGGAACATTGGGAATACTCCATTCATATTCCGGGAATGTAGAAATGTCCGACTACTAGAATATTCCTTTTTTACATTCCTGGAATATTCCAGCGGAATATTAAAAAATAATTCTAATAAAACGTGTGATAAATATTCTCATTGAATATGCCGAGAATATTTCTACGGAATATACCTGAAATATTCCTACGGAATATACCCAGTGGAATATATCAAGAATATTGCTGGAATATTCCATAGGAATAAAAAACAGAGAAGAAAAAAAAAAATTTTTAATTACTAGGAATATTTTTGTGGAATATATAAGGAATATTGCAGGTATATTCCATTGGAATTTTCATAAACTTTTAAAAGCAATGAAAAAAAATATTTTTAATATATCTAAATTTATTAATTCTTATTAGAATTATTTATTATTCTATTTGTACTCTTTATAACAAATTAAAAATTCTAAACGCGACCGGAGGATTCGAACCCTAAACCTAAAACCTATCTAACGCTTTAACGCTCGAAGCTATTTTATCGGTATGAAAATTCTACAATAAAGCTGGATGAACTTCAACTATTTTAGATATGTGTTAAAAGTATATCTACTCGATTTTGTTTCTTATTTTCATACCGATACAATAGCTGCGAGCGTTAAATCGTTAGATAGGTTTTAGGTTTAAGGTTCGAATCCTCCGGTCGCGTTTAGAATTTTTAATTTGTTATAAAGAGTACAAATAGAATAATAAATAATTTTAATAAGAATTAATAAATTTAGAAATATTTTTTTCATTGCTTTTAAAAGTTTATGAAAATTCCAATGGAATATTCCTGCAATATTCCTGATATATTCCACAAAAATATTCCTAGTAATTAAAAATATTTTTTTTCTTTTCTGTTTTTTATTCCAATGGAATATTCCTGCAATATTCTTGATACACTAAAGCGTCGATTCAGTGGACTAAAATGTCCTGTGGTCCACTGAATCGACGAGGTTATTGGCGGAAGGTCACGTAAACAGTCAGGGCCGTATGAAACTTTAAAAGTATATTTCCCAAGTACTTATTTTTTATTTTCTTTAAATTCATACATATTTTGAACTATAATTGGAAAATAAAAGAATGGAAATTTAAAATAAATATTTAAGTATTAAACTATTGAAAAAATAGTAGGCACGACACGGTTTCGTTTGTAGTAGGGCACCACGCGCCCGCGAAAGTTAGAAGTTAGTACGCCTATGAATATGCGTGTTCGCCGAGCTCAGCGCCCCCTTCTCTCCGATCACCACTTCATCAACAAACTAGTCCACTCGACCGACGTCCACTGAATCGACGCTTTAGTGTATATTCCACTAAGTATATTCCGTAGGAATATTTCAGGTATATTCCGTAGAAATATTCTCGGCATATTCAATGAGAATACTTATTACACGTTTTATTAGAATTATTTTTTAATATTCCGCTGGAATATTCTAGGAATGTAAAAAAGGAATATTCTAGTAGTCGGACATTTCTACATTCCCGGAATATGAATGGAATATTCCTTTGGAATATTCCCAATGTTTCAATGGAATATTCCAGGAATATGGATGGAATATTCAGTGCTATTTGGGATGGTATTTCAGTGCTAAATGCGAATATTAGGTGTTACGAATTTTTACTACATATAGCATACAAATTGGAACTACAGAA
The DNA here is from genome assembly GCA_037103525.1 of Ganaspis brasiliensis. Taxonomy (NCBI): domain Eukaryota; kingdom Metazoa; phylum Arthropoda; class Insecta; order Hymenoptera; family Figitidae; genus Ganaspis; species Ganaspis brasiliensis. The sequence continues at coordinate 405,386 of JAZKLR010000815.1, read as the reverse complement.
ATGGCAAGCAAGAGGTGACAGTGCAAAAAACGCAGTAAAGGAAAAAAAGAGTGAAATAGCGACTAAGTTTTATAAACAAATGGGCCTCGTTGTTGACCAGCCGAAACAAGGTGGAGGTAATAGCAATGATGGTAACACAGCACGGAAATTTTTTAAGAATCCTTCCCTCGTTTCAGAAATAACTGGAATCGATAAAGACTTGATAGAAAGATTTGCAAATATTCTTTCAATAATTTCTTGTGGACACTACATCATGGAAGAAATATTTAAAAAGTATTGCTTTGAAACAGCAGAAATGGCTACTAAACTTTACGGTTGGTACAAAATGAGTGCTACTGTTCATAAACTTTTAATACATGGAGCCGATATTATCAAATCTTTACCTTTACCAGTAGGCCAACTGTCAGAAGATGCACTTGGAGCAAGTCATAAAGACTATAAAAAATTAAGACAATATCACTCCAGAAAAACTTCAAGAGTCAACACCAACACTGATATATTTAACTGGATGCTGATTTCCTCGGACCCTGTTGTGACAGATAACCGAAAAAAGACTAAAAAAAATAAAGTACAATTTAATGAAATTGTTTTAAGTATGCTACGACTTCCCACTTTCTATGGTAACGCAGAAGATAATTATGATCAGGAGTTCGATGATGATGATGATGATGATGATGTTCAAGATAATGAAGATGTGAGTATAGACTAAAATCCAAAATGTAATATTTTGTACACGGTACGTTATCTTTGATAATTAAAAAATTCAGAAACAATTGATTATAATAACCATTATTTTAAGTAGTATAAAGAACAGTTGATTAACTTTTATTCGAAACTTTTTAAAAATTATTGTAATTAATTTTGCTTCCTTTAGAGTTGCCATTACTAGTTTTTAATCAAGCTTAATGTGCTAAATCTATTAAAATTTTAGCAAATTTGTTATTTTAAGACATTTGTAATTGAAATAAATATAATTCGTTTTAAAGTAACAATTTTAATCCTCTACCTTAAAATTATTAGGATTTAAGTTCAAAATATTAAAAGCAACTAAATTTTTATTAAATATCAAAAGTATCAATTCATGAAAAAACGTCATTAAAAATATTAAAAGCCATATTAAGTTTCACATTTTAACTTTAAAAAACTTGACTTTGGACTTTGATCCCCAGACCTCTTAGATACTAAGTTTCATCAGACCCATAATTTTTTTTCTTAATTGTCACACATATTCCATTGTGAGTTAAATAATGGAAATTAAATTTTTAAATTTTAATATCTGCCCCATACTCAGTGACCCCGAAACCCCTGAGTAACAAGTTTCAAGCGAATTTAATCAATTTTTAAAAAAAGTGCGCCATTTTGGATCTGACATTTTGAATTCATAAAAACTGACATCAGATTCGTAATCAGCGACCCCGAAAACCCCCGAGTAACAAGTTTCAAGCGAATTTGACCAATTTAAAAAAAAAGTCCGCCATTTTGGATCCGCCATTTTGAATTTTTAAAAACTGACATCAGATTCGTAATCAGCGACCCCGAAAACGTTAATCTTTCTAGGCCTATTCTAGAATTACCATTACAAAGCAAACGTTGTCTCTATTTGTTTTACATTGCAGACATTGTATGGATTTGTTAATCAATGATAAAATAAGTCCTACGGAATTCTAAGTGAGAAGCCCCTCGGGCTAATGTTCAGTAATAATATAATTATAGACTATTCTCATGGTCTTTGGCACGTTCTTGAATTATTTTAGAAAACTATCAACTTTTAGTAAAAAGTGTATAAAACATGAAATGTGCACGGAAAAAATTTAATATCTCAATTTGACATTTAATATGAGATTCAAGCATAAATTATATCTAAAAACAAAAGTAAGAAGTGATTAATTCTTTAAAATTAAAATAAAGCTTTATGTTTGATTAAAATATTAGTAGTATGAAGAACACATATTCTTATGCTTAAAAACGATATTAGAAATCTGTACTTCTGTGATATATGGAAAATATACTCTAAAAAAGCAAATGCAGCTAATGAATCGCAGCAACATGAACAATTATTATGATTATCTATTTTTCAATTCTTTAATGAAAGCTTTTAATATTATTAGAATAAGAAATAAAAAAATCGATTTAAATTTAGTCAAATCTTTTATATCCCACAAAACGAACATTTTTAAATACACCAGAACTCCTATCGAGAGGACTCATATCGAGCGGAAACAGTAGGCTTTGAAACGGAGGGAGGAGAGAAGGAAGTAGTTACTAGCTCAACTCACGAGTGTGCCTATTGGAGGATACGTTCGCCCCATTTCTATACTATTATTTTTCTGAACAACGGAGTAAAGTTCTTCGCACGGCCCTGCATGTTTACGCTTTATTTGTCAAGGTGACCTACTATATCGAGCGGACACACACTCGAGCTGTCCGCTCGATAGGAGTTCTAGTGTATTGTATTTCCGAATAATAAAATACGTTTTAGCATAACTCTTTTATAGGTTTATCGTTTGTCAAATGAACATATCTCTAAATTTGAGATTTCCTAAAAATTTCATTTTCAGATATAAAGTTTTGCAAAATAAAGCATAACTTATTATAAAATGTCTGATTATAATGCTTAATTTAGGTATATGTTTAGTTCTCTGCAATTAATAATAACCATATTCTTCTAAAGAAAATAAGACCTGAGTGAAGTGATTTAGTCTATTTTTCATTAAAATATATTTAAAAAAGTGGAATTTTTACTGTTTCACAAAACTTCAAATTTCTGACGAAATAACGATGGTTTTTTTAAGTTCCTATGCTTTTTTTCAAGGTAATTTTCTAAGAATAGTATATTATGCATCGAGGGTTGGAGGGCCGTGTTTTTTGCCTCGCACAAATGTTCGAAGAACTCGTTCGCACTCCCTACGCTCGTGCTACACTCGTTCTTCGAACATTTGTGCGAGGCAAAAAATCGGCCTCCCGTGGTGCATATGCTATTTTCTACCACATATGTACGAAAAACTCATGTTTTGTACTCGTTAACCCATTAAGGACGCACGGTGAGCTTGAACTGACTTCAACTCAAAAGGTTCTCCACCTCCCATTTTTTTTCTGATATTTTTTCGGTGATGCCTGACGATTATTTTAAGACATAAAAGAAAAAAATCGCCCGAGGGAATCTCAAATAAACTCAATTATTCGATTTTTTTGCTAGGTATTTGAATGAATTTCGTCCACTATAGCACTTACACAGTTCAATTTCATACGGAATCTTTCTATTTGCGCCAAAAAAGAGTTCTATAGTAGAAAACACTGGTCACTACTTTAAAATCCTGAAAAAATTCAAAAAATATTGGAAAATTAGGGGTTATCATCAATTTTTCACAAATTTCTCAACTAGGAGGAATTTTACAGAAAAACGGGTTATAGACAAATAAAAGTACATTAAATCTTGAATGAAACAAAAAAAAGAGTCATTACAGCATCAAATTACGAACAATATAACTGTTAAAGATTCCAAACAGTTAATCCAGTCCCACATTGTATGGAAGGACGACGTTATTTGTAAGAGCGTTTCTCACTCTGTCTAATGTAGTAGTGTGTAAGGATCTAATGCACAAATAAAAAAAAGCAACATGTATCGTTCCAATAAAACAATTTGACTATGATTTTGTATATGATTAAGACAAGAAATTGGTTGTAATGGTTTTGCTCCGGTTTCATTTTGGTAATTAAAATAAAAACCCTAAATTAGAATTTACTCTAATTTTATTTTCTTTAAATCATCTTTCTTAGTTATTCACTAAGGATGTCCTGTCCATTTGATCTTATTCTTGATTGTTTTTAACTTTATATTTGCAAATAGAAAAAAAAGGCGCGCAATTCAGACAGCACTTTTAAAAAAAAACACGTACGCCCACATAAAAATAAAACTTGATTGATAGAGTTAGAATCAATCTTGGCAGCTTGGAGCCTCCGACGACTCTCGAAATGAAAATAAGTCTTAATTGTTGATAACTTAATATTTAAATTAATTAATAATAAATTATTAATTTGTTTAGTAACGGTTAATTAATTATTGTAATTATTACTATTTATATTTTGGTTCATAACAATTGCAATTTTTTTATTTCTCTTATAACACTGTGTTACAAAAAATAAAGAAGAAAAATTACTGTTAATGGGTCAAACCATTAATGATTTTTATAAGGATTACGTACTATTTGATAATAATTTAATTAATTATTTTTGCAAAAGAAAAAAAATTTTTCACAATTTTTTTTTAAATTGTTTAAACAAATTTTTTTTTTAAAAAAGTAATTTTTATTTTTTTATAATGTTGATATTTCAATTCCTTACGCTTTTAAAAGTATTTTAAAAAAAAGAAATTGATGGACTCTCTAAAACTTTCAGAGATATTGAATTTTTTGTCATTACATACGAGCTACAGAAACACAGGGCAAAGTGACAGAATTTGCGAAATTCGCAAGAGAGCACAGTTTTTAATCGATTTTGTAGTTTTATTTTTTTTTCAACAATCGTGATAACACTTCTGGGACTTTTGTAGAATCATATTGTAGGCAACATGTTAAATCTATACTAACCGTTTAAACAAAATAACATTTTTTGTCATTTTTAAATACTTAACTCTGCAGAGTTAGCAGACACAGTCATATACTAAAAATCTTGGTTTATCTCTATTAAATATTCTTCAAGTCTTATAGAGTTTATAAGATAAATAATACGAAGTAAAACTTATTTTCTATTTACAAACAATATTGTTATAAACAAAGTATATAGTAACAATTACACAAATGGCGCATTAGTTTTTTATTTTACACGATAAATGATTTGGTTAATGTTTGTCGAGTGTTTCTATGTTACATGTACAAGAAATTTGAATGAAATTATTTTTAATGATAATAATAATAATAATACGGTATTTGGTGGCATCCTTTACCATATATCACGGAATTGCCTGACCGGCTGGGTCAGGTTAGATGTCCTCTTCCGAACAACAGGGAAATAGTTGGTCTACTTAGCCAAGTGTTTAAGCGGCATCTAAGGTGGGGTTTCTGACATCCCAATCGAGCGCCTCCCCAGGTGGCGGATAGGGGAAATCCTTCCAGATATATGGGGAACCGGGTAATTCGAATACCTGGGGCGGACCAAGGTCAGATAGGGGTGGGCACCCGAAACAATTGTCCACTCTGTGCTGGGTTAACCACATACACAGAGAAGATGCGGTTACGACGACTGTAACCCGCAGTGCCACTCACAATAGATCTCTCTCGGATAGAGATCTGGGTTTAGTTGGGAGTGGCAATAGGACAGAAACCAGGCGACGTACAGGCAATGACCCGGGACAAACTCGAGAGCGTTTCAAATGGACGGACCAACTTCAGAAGGACATCATGTTGTGTTGGTCTCAGCAGCAGTCTTAGCAGAAGAGGATACATGCTAAGGCTGCATACGCGATGGGTCGATATGTACCCCCAGTACGCAGAAATGACGCCTCAGTATTTAAGAGATCAGGTATCCTCTCTGAGAAAAAAGGGATATGAAGGTTTTCTTCAAGAAGAAGAACCCTTAGAGAACCTTCAGGTTCCAACAGTAACACCTATTCTAATGATCGAAGCGGGGAACATGCAATCTAGGGAAACCAAAGTCCATCTGAAGGTTTCCATAAAAATGGACAAAATGGCTGAGGGATATCAAGAACTCTCATTACTTCCAGAAAATGTAGATCTCTGGTCATTGAACTGTGCAGTGTATGATAAAGCAGTGTCCTTGCTTCGTGAAAGTAATAGGAAGTCTGTTTCAGAACGAGTAGCTAAGACCTGCATACGAATTAAACAGGTACAGTTCAAGATAGGGGTGGCTCGACGACATGCTTCTCAATTACAACGTGTGAAAGTGTATCTAGAATCAAATAAAGCTTTTACACCAAGAGTATTGGGAATTGCCAAAACTCTAAAAATATGGCATCACACTTTGAAGAAATCGAAATTGCAGATCATCAAGCAACATTGGATTGAGAAGATACGTTCTCTTGTAGTTATAAGAGATCGTTTAGACCGGCGGATTGACTGGAATAAGCAAAATAATATCTTTACTACTAATCCCTTCCGCCTGTTTAGTCCACCAAAATCAGTCGTTACTAACCCCCCATGTCGTGAAGAGGTTGAAACTTTCTGGAGAAACATCTATGGGATGTCCCATGCAGTCAACGATGAGGATGCGTCTTTACCACTCTGCAGAAGCTTCTGTCTTGAACAGGGGCTTGACCATCCTAGTGAGGCATGTCACCCAATTACTGAGGAAGAGGTTAGAAATGCAGTTGCGAAAACTAAAAACTTTTCAGCACCCGGACCAGATAAGATTAATAATCTATGGTGGAAGAGGTTTACCTCAACTTACCGCCATTTGGCCCGCATTTTCTCAACCTTTCTTTGCGGATAACATCCCGTACCACAGTGGTTGGTGAAAGGTCGAACGGTACTCTTAATAAAATCAGGAGATTTGTCTAATCCAAAAAATTATAGACCGATAGCTTGTCTTAACACCTGTTACAAGCTATTTACTGGCGTCCTAAAAGAAAGGATATTAACATCTATAGAGCCAGTTTGGAGTACAATAAGTGAACAACGTGGGTGCAAAAGAGGCCTGGCGGGTTGTAGGGAGAACCTATTAATAGATAGGTGTGTGACCCAAGACTCGATATTTTATCGACGCAACCTGTCAATGGCTTGGATTGATTACCGTAAAGCATTCGACTCTACGAGTCATAAGCTGATCATCAAGCTCCTTGATGGCTTACAGGTACATCCAAACTTCGTGAGATGCTTGAAAGAGCTGATGCTCATGTGGAGGACAAGGTTTGTTATAATATCCAACAAACAGCAGATGATAACTAACATCATCTCTTTTAGGGGAGGAATTTTCCAAGGTGACTCACTCAGTCCTCTACTTTTCTGTATATCTCTTTTGCCTCTGTCTATTGTGCTTCGAAAAAATCGTTCTGGATACATGAGTGTCAAACCAAGAAATAGAGTCCTTAAGATCAACCATCTGTTTTATATGGGCGATCTTAAGCTCTATGGATCTAGTAGAGCTGAACTTAAGAATCTAGTGCTTGTAGTAGCCAAGTATTCCAGAGCAATTGGAATAGAATTTGGATTGGATAAATGTGCCGTTTTCCACTTAAGTAAGGGAAGCCGTGAAACATCTGAAACACCAAGCGACTCTGAGGATCTTCAGCTCATTGGTGGCAACGCCATTCATCATCTTGATCAATGAGAAACATACGCATATCTTGGAATTCCACAAGCGGAGACTCAAGATGTGCGTCAGCTTAAAGATCATCTCCAAACAAAATATCGTGGTCTACTCAAAAAAATGTGGTCGTCCGAATTATCTGGGAAGAATAATATAAGATACAAGCCACAAATACATTTGTCATTCCTTTACTTCTCTATACCTTTGGAGCAGTTAAGTGGAATGTAAATGAGCTGAAGATGCTAGACAGAGAAACTCGCAAGATGATGACAATCCATCGAAGTCATCATCCAAAGTCTTCCGTGCCTCGAATTTACCTTCCGCGAGATCGGGGAGGAAGAGGTCTACTGAACTTAGAGTGTCTTCATCGTAAAATCGTTTTGGCTACTACATGCTCAATTATGAACAGTCGAGATCCTCTTTTACAATTTGTTCACCATCATGAAATTACGAATTGTGGGGTATTCTGATATCATGCGGCAGAAAGAGCTGCGAATGAACTTCGTCTCCCATTTGATACTAGTAATGTGCAACATGGATTAGCATCGTTACCACCATTGATACTTAAGGGCCGTGTCAAGGAAGCAGAACATGCGCTTCTACTACAGGAAAATAAGGGCAAATCTGTTCACGGACAATTCTACAATCTCATAAATGAAGTAGGATTGTCGGTTGGTTTGACATTTTCGTTCCTTAAATCTGCTGGTTTAAGATCGGAGACTGAAGGATTTCTATTCGCCTGTCAGGCTGGTGTAATTAATACCTTGGTGTACCGCAGTCGTGTGATGCATATACCTGTCGACAGTGACATCTGTCGTGCATGTAAACAATATGCAGAGACTCTAAGTCACATTCTAAGTGCGTGTCCGAAGTACGCGTGCTACAGGTATATTGAAAGACACAATGCTGCGCTTAAGGTGTTATATTATCGCCTTCGACACCAATATGGTATAGATAAAGAGCCCATATTGCCGTATGCCCAAGGGGATCAGGAGTCCGTAGTGGAAAATGACCATTGTAAGATCTACTGGAACTTCTCTTTTTCCACCACTCATCGTATCAGTGCCAATAAGCCTGATATAGTTCTCCAGGATCATAAAAGTAAGATCATTTGCGTAATTGAGTTCTCGGCCCCAGCTGAGAACAGCATCAATCGTAAGAAGGATGAGAAGCGGAGCAAGTATCAAGAGCTCATGTTCGAATTGAGTCGAATGCACCCAGGTTATAAGGTCCGATTGAATGTTCTTTTAATCGGTTGTTTGGGAGGGATTAAAGCTTCATTTGTGAGCCAATTAAAAAAGATTCCTGGCTGCGTGCGCCAGGCAGATGCATTGGCGGTTCGCATGCAGAAGGAAGTTCTTCTGAACTCTCTCAATCTGGTTCGGCAGCACTGTTCACTTTAACATCTTATTCGGTAGCTCTAAAAAAGCATCCAACAACGTTCTCGACCACCGCTTAAGAACATCGGCGGCTATGGGCGAGGACAACAGTGCATGAAACGTGGAAAACGTCTCGAGTAAGTGGATCACGCTCTTGCTAACCTTCCAGAATGGAGGGAGCAGGCACGAATGGAGTAAGTAAAGCAAGAATGGGAGAGGTTGTTTTAGTAAAAAATATTAATAATAATAATATTTAATAAAAATAATAATATTTAATAATAATAATAATATTTAATAATAATAATAATACAAATTTTAATTATAATGAAAGAAATTTTAAAACAATAATAGTGCACAGAGAAAAATCTGCTGCGATTGTTGCTTTAAAAATGATTTTTGCGTTTTTTCATAATTCTATTGATGCTATATTTCTAACAGAACGTATAGTTATTGCTCGGGCTTTGCCTGAAAACTAGGCGGACTGGCCTAATATTTAGTTGGATTCGTATAATTTCGGTATAGTTAGTGTTAATGCTATATTCATAGCATCTGCTCATGCAATAATCTCAACAGATTTTTCTCAGTGTGCTCATTTTCTTAAAAAAGTAATATCTGGATTCTACGTTTATTAGTATTCTTTTGAAGTCAGTTAGTTTAATATTTTATCGTTGGCGCGTTGCGGTGCACTTTGTGCCCTTATCAGGTGATACGCCGCTAGTGATGCGCATATTTGTTTCTTTGCGCTTGCGCATCGTTTATGTACAGAGTAGTAGTACTGAAGAGGGGGTAGAGCTTCACTCATTTCCATACGAGCTTGCGTACGGATGGCTATTTCTGCTTCAGACCATTTTTCGAGTTTCCCATTTTTAGCTTTTGATGTTTTATTGAGGTATTTCAGATCTTCTTTTTATTTGGTGTATATTTATTTTATTACAGTGTAAGTTCTCGTGGTAAGTGCAGTTGTTAAGTCTTGTATTATAAATAAGTTTGGTGTTTTATTTATAGGTGTTCAATATCTTCTTTTAATTTGCTGTACGTTTGTTTTATTGTAGTATAAGTTCTCGTGGTAAGTGTAGTTGTTCAGTCTTGCATTACAAATAGGTTAAAGCTAAAACATGGTTTTTCACTACTGTTGTAATCCTTTAGAAATGAAAAAGCATTCCCAAAAGAGGATTGATGTTAAAAATCGTCGTCCAGTTAATGTTTCTTTGCAAAAAAAGTTTAATCTTGCGAAAGGAAGTTATATCTGTAACAGTTGTAGGGTAAAACTCAGTGTGCAAAAATCTCCTGTAGAAAAAATAACAAATGAGTCGATTGTTACTTCAAAAGCACATAATATTGCTAAATCAAATCCTGCAGAGTCTTCGTTTTGTGAACCTAATGTAGAAATGGCTGAGAGGGACATTGAAGTCATTAATAAGTGTGTTGAAAAGGACGAGACCTTTGAAAATTTTAATAAAATTCTTCTTTTAGGAATTTCACCTATTTCGAGAAAAACAGATTTTCGATCAAATTTATCACGCAGAAGAAAAATTAATGAAATTAGAGAGACTTTAAATTTGGAATTAAATAAAGTATTTGATTTAAAAGAAGAATCAAGCGAAACTGACATTAATTAAATTGTCTGTGAAATCAAGGTCATGTTACAGAAAACAAGTAATAAATCTGAAATTGTAAAATTGTTAACAATAGTACCAAAAAGCTGGAGTGCGCGTAAGTTAGAAAAATGTTTTGATGTTGCATACAGCTTAGCTCGTAAAGCTTTAGATCTTCACGTCACAAAAGGGCTTGGTTCATCTCCGAATCCGCGGAAAGGTACATCGTTACTTCCGCTGAAAACAATAGATTTAGTCAACAATTTTTATCATGAAGATGATGTCTGCAGAGTCATGCCTGGTAAGAAGGATTATGTTTCTTATAAAAAAAATAGAGAACGTATTCAAATTCAAAAGCATTTGTTATTAGGTAATATAAGAGAATTGTATGCTCTTTTTCAGGAAATGTATTCAGAGTGTAAAATAAGTTTATCAAAATTTGCTGAACTTGGGCTAAAAGAGTGTGTACTAGCCGGTAGTAATGGCACGCATTCTGTTTGTGTATGTAAATTTCACCAAAATGTCAAACTCATGATAGAAGATTCATCATTGGTCGAATTAACTAAAAATGACAGTCGAACTCTCTCCTTCACCAGGTTGCTTTTCACTTCAGTGTCAAAATTGCAATGGAATAGAAAAGATTATTGATGTTTTGATGAAAGTATTTGACGAAAATTACATTGAAACAGTGACATACAGAAGCTGGGTTTCAACCGATAGAACCGAGCTATTAACTTGTGTTGATACTGTTGACGATTTCATTGAAAAGTTTTTGACAGATTTACAATCACTATTAAAGCACAACTTTATTGCTAAAGAACAAAGCAAGTATATTTGTAACTTGAAACAGTCTTTAAAACCTTGAGATTTCATCGTACAAGGAGATTTTTCAGAAAATTTTTCAGTTATCATTCAAGACGCGATTCAGAGCCAATATTGTTCTAAAGATCAAATAACATTACATCCTTTCGTTATACATTATATGGATAAAGATGAACTTAAACATGAATCTTTCATTGTAATTTCAGAAGATCTTGATCACAATTCAAATGCGGTAAATTTATTTATTACAAAGCTTATTGAAGAATTAAAAAAACCCCATTTAATCAAAAAGATGATTTACATTACTGATGCAGCAGCATCACAATATAAAAATAAAAACAACTTCATCAATCTCACACACCATTACTTTGATTTTGAGATATCTGCAGAGTGGCATTTTTACGCAACTTCCCATGGCAAAGGACCATGCGATGGTATTGGAGGTACAATCAAATGAATGGCTGCTCATGCAAGCCTTCAAAATGTTAAAGAACCTATATTAACAGCTCAACAATTATATGAATGGGTTTCTAAATCATTTGAAAAAATAACAGCCTTATTTTGTACTAAAGCTGAACATGTTGAAAATCAAAAACATTTAGAGACAAGATTTTTTAAAGCAAAAACAATTGCTGTAACAAGAAGTTTTCACTGCTTTATTCCAAAAAACGAAAACGAAATCTTGTGTAAAATATATTCAAATGCTACAGAATCTAAAATATTTCATGTGAAGTGAAACAATAATGGCCTTTCCAAATTAGTCAATGAGAATTTTAGCGAAAAAGCCATTAAATGCTGCGCGATTTAATTCTGCTAACTCTGCAGAGTTAAGTATTGAAAAATGACAAAAAATGTTATTTTGTTTAAACGGTTAGTATAGATTTAACATGTTGCCTACAATATAATCCTACAAAAGTCCCAGAAGTGTTATCACGATTGTTGAAAAAAAATAAAACTACAAAATCGATTAAAAACTGTGCTCTCTTGCGAATTTCGCAAATTCTGTCACTTTGTCCTGTGTTTCTGTGGCTCGTATGTAATGACAAAAAATTCAATATCTCCGAAAGTTTTAGAGAGCCCATCAATTTCTTTTTTTTAAAAAACTCTTAAAAGCATAAGGAATTGAAATATCAACATTATAAAAAAATAAAAATTACGTTTTTAAAAAAAACATTTGTTTAAACAATTAAAAAAAAAAATTGTGACAATTTTTTTTCTTTTCCAAAAATAATTAATTAAATTGTTATCAAATAGTACGTAATCCTTATAAAAATCATTTAAATCGATTAATAACTTTCAAAGATATCGCGTTTCAAAAAAAAAAACAAAAAATTTTTTGAAGCCTTGTAATTTCAAAAAAAATTTCTATTTTCAAAAATCGTTTTCGTATTCTTCATTTGCTTATATTCCTTCTAGGGATTGCAATCCCGCACAGTTTTCAATCCCGCGGGATCATTTGCGGGATCCGGTAACAATCCCGCGGGATCCCGCAGTGTTTTTGGAATTTTTCCCGCGTTCATGGTTTTTTCTGCGTGTAAGTGCATGATTTAATAAATAAATTCTGCTAATTAGATAATTCTAATATGATGGGAACTTCAAAATTAAAACTATTTTTATTAAAAAAAGTTAATAATAAAAAGACTATTGTACTGTACAATTAGACTCACTTTTGTAATCAAGAAAGAAAATATGTGTGTTTATGTTTAAGTAATAGGTATTTATTGAGATTGGAAATTATAATTATAATCTGTAATTTTTTTATTCATTTAACTGAAAATATGATCTCAAAAAACATATTATATTAATGGTTTCGTCCCCTAACCTGCTTCTTAAGGAACTACAAATGTATCCTGCTGCTGAAAACGCTCTTTCTGCTTCTACACTGATTGGCGTTATAGATTTTAAATAGTCGTAAACAATAGACAAATGTTTGCCCGTTATTTATTAGGTGATGTAAAAAAAGATGAGTAAACAAGACACACTCATATTTAAGTTTAAGCCAATCATGCTTAAACTCGAGGTATTAATATTGAGGTATTTATATATTTTTTATACCAAAAAAATTTTATTTTTTTATATACATATCACCAATCGAAAAACCATGAAAAACTCTATCGAAACTAATAGTAGTAGCAAAAAATTTTTAATTTATTGTTAAATATAAAAAAATTACTAAAATTTGCGTTGTACCGTAAAACCCAGAAAGATTACCCCCCTCCCACTCGGAAAATATTGGACAAAAAAAATCACCAAAGATTACCATCTGTACGCACTATAAATACTTCGAATTTAAGCATGATTGGCTAACAATTTTTTTTTACTTTGATCACTTTATATAAAAAACAAATGTCAGTTTTACGGATCCCGCAAAATATTATGCGGGATCCGCATGCCATGAAAAGGTGCGGGATTGCAATCCCTAATTCCTTCGCCTTTTCACCAAGTTTCATTGAAATCCTAGTTTATGGGTACAACTTTGATATTTTAGGTATGGTTTGACCCTAATCAGACCTAGCCTAAGTTGTTCATTATGAAAAACAAAAAAAATGGTATATATTAAATCCCTCCCACCTCCCAAAAATTTCATTTCAGAGCAAAAAAACCGTTTTTCTGCAGTTTCTGTTTAATATATATTGTATATTATAAAAAATTAAATATATAATAAAAAAAATAAAATATAAAAAAATTTTTTTATATTTATAAAAATTTTTTTATTTTAAATCTAAGAAACGAGGGTTTCTATAGCTTAATAAAGGTTTTATGTTTTAAATAAAATTTATGGCTGAAAAAGAATGAAAATGTTGGAAAATTGGAAATTTTTAAAAAAAATTCAATTTTAGCGATGATTTACGGCTCCCTTTTATATAGAATGTGTTTTCTGTGCTAAATTATTGAAAGTGTATTTTATTCGGCGTCGAATAAACATTTTTTGAATTAAATTGATGAAAAACTGTCGAGTTATTGCATTTTTTGTCTTTTTAATCACAGTATTTTTTGGGAAATTCAATTTTCAAAAATGTTGGTCCCATTCTTAATTTCTAATATTTTAGTGAAATTTACTAAAATAAATATAAAAAAGTTTTAAGAAGATGATAAGTAACACTTGCAACAATTATAGATTGCAAAAAAAGGGAAGTGTAGCTTTTTTTCCTTAATAAAGTACTTCGATATTAAAGACAAAAAATGTAAGAACTCAGTAGATTTATCACCAACACGGAGAAAAATTTGAAACAGCTGCTGTCTCTTCTTGACTGGTGAAATCTAATGCACTGGCTGTGAGACAGCTGTGCACCCACGACTTTTACTACTGAATTTGCCTTGTATTTTCTTGTGCGCGCATTCCTCTCAAAGAAAAGACAGCAGCCGACCTTCTTGGTGCAGCTTCTGTCCTAAATTTCCCTCCGTGATAATTTAATTCAAAAAAGATTATTCGATGCAAAATTAAATACACTTTAAATAATTCAGGACAGGAAAAGAGATTCTATATAAAATTGGGCCGTAAATCATTTCCAATGTTAAAAAAATGAAAAAAAATGGTCATTTTTCGAACTTTTTTTACCATAAATTTTATTTAATACATAAAACCTCTATTAACTGAAGAAAGCCTCGTTTCTCAGTTTTAAAATAAAAAAATAAATTTTGAAATCGGATCAAAAATGACGAAGTAACAGTATATTTCATACAAAAACAGCTGAAAACGGTTTTTAGCTCTAAAATGACATTTTTGGGGGTGGGGGGAGGATTTAATATATACCATTTTTTTTGTTTTTCATAATGAACAACTTAGGCTAGGTCCGATTAATAGTAATGTTTTCTATTCATTTTTTGTCACCCAGTGTTATAAAAGAAATAAAAAAATTGCAATTAAAAAAAAATACTCACTCAAATGATTTTAATTTTTTTTAAACATGGTCCTGAACCAGTCCCTAACCATTCCCAAGAAGAAAATCAGAGGTGGAAGGAAGTCAGAGTTAAATTTAATCAAGGACCACCGTGTATGTGTATGTATTAGAAAATATGGGATTTGAAATCGATAACTGTTTTGAGTAATAGAAAGTTGTAAAAGTTTAAAGCCGAGACAGTCAAATAATAAATTTTTAAATTTGTATAAATAAATGCTAAGAATTATTAAATATATTAGACAACTATATGCCTGGATTAAAGTAAGTATTTAAAACAATTTTAATTTGCATCTACAATACAGTTTTTATTAATGGGCCTTTTCACGTCAGAACTATCAAAGTTGTCAAAGGATTCATCGATTTTCCCTCCAAATTATTTTTAAAAAAATTTAAAATTATAGAAGATACGCCATTTTGAATATCAACATTAATTTAACAAAATTGTTAATATCTCAAAATATTACAAATGGATTTTGATGAAACTTACACATGTTTTAGGTAAAAATATATACTTTTAATAACAATAAAATCAATAAAAAAAAAATTATAATAAAATTTTTATTTACTTTCTCCTCTCTGACAGAAATTTTATTGAAATTGTTAAATTCCTTATAAATTTACCTTTAATTTAAAAAAAGAATTGATGGAGACTTTATTATGTCCCGAGATATTAGAGTTTTTGTACAACCTCACGTAGTTGCGCAAGCAAGACGCGGCGTGGCGCACTGCACTACCTTGATCTAAGTTCAACACAAACATGCTTTCACCTTTGGTTTTTTTCTGGAACTTGTTTCTGGAATGCCTTTCGATCATTTTAATCCGAAAAAGAAAAATATCGCTCTAGCCGTTTTTGAGAAAACTAATTTTTTTTTTAGGGTTCCGTACCGTAAAACGGAACCCTATTAAAAACACTATGTGTGTCCGTTTTCGCACCCCCTCTAACTTCTAAATGATATGAACTAGAGACTTCCAATTTGGTACACATATGTAATTTCACCTTGGATTTACGAAAATAATATCGAAAACGCGACTCGAGCTCATGAACATGCCGAAATCCAGCAAAAACCACTTTTTTCCCCCTAAACTCCAAAAAAAAAATGACCCCCTAATCTTCCAACCTATTTGACTTAGGATGCTGCAATTTGGTACACTTAGTTAGATTCACGCGCAGATTACAAAAAAATTATAGAGAACTGTCGTAAAGGCGATCTTCATAGTGTTTACAAGCCAAAAAGTTCGATTTTTTTAAAAAAAAATTCGAAATAATAACCATGTCCCCCCCCCCCCTAATCTTTAAAACTATTTGACTAAGGATGCTGCAATTTGGTACACTTATGTAGATTTACGTGTAGATTACATGGAAATTATAGAGAACTGTTGAAAAGGCGGTCTTCATAGTGTTTACTAGATAAAAAGTACGATTTTTTTAAAAAAAATTTATAAAATGTCCATGTCTCCCCCCTAATGTTCCAAACTATTTGACTTAGGATGCTGCAATATCGTACACTTATGTAGATTTACGTGTAGATTACAGGGAAATAATAGAGAACTGTCGAAAAGGCGGTCTTCATAGTGTTTCCTTGCCAAAAAGTACGATTTTTTGAAAGAAATGACCATGCCCCCCCCCCCCCCCCCCTAATGTTCCAAACTATTTGACTTAGGATGCTGCAATTTGGTAGTGCTAAAAATTTGTACCAATAAAGTTTTATTTAGTGTATAATAAAAAATATTTTTAAAAATGGTTTCCCGGTGGAAAATTGTTAATCTCTGCCTCATATGATTGAAATTATATGAATTGGTACGATTGTAACTCGTACTTGCCCGATTTTTTTTAAATATTAGTCAACTTATTTTTAAGAAAATAAATAAAAGTAAGCATTTTATTAGTAGAACTTATAAAAAAATATGTAACTAACATTACTTCATGTTTTGACAGTTGTAACGTTATTAGATGCATAAAAAACTATTTACTTTGTAAAAACTGAAAATTTGTTTCCTTTTTAAGAAATTTTATGGAAAAAAATGATTCTAGAAGGTCGTAACTTATAAATTTTTAAAGATTAAGTGTTGAATTTTTTCCTTAATTTACTGAAAATTTTATAGGATTTAATTTTTGTATAGGAAATTTTGAGTTTACATGTACTGGAAGAGAGTAATATGCAAAAAACTAAATTATGAACTGGTTTTTCATGGTTATCCATGAATATTTATAGGTTCTAATTGTCGCAAGAAATTCATCGCTGAGAGCCTTTTTTCTACTGCTGATCTAAAACAACTTAAGCTAATAAAGTGCTTACTTTTATTTATTTTCTTAAAAATAAGTTGACTAATATTTTAAAAAAAAATAAAAAATGAGTTTTCTCAAAAACGGCTAGAGAGATATTTTTCTTTTTCCGCTCAAAATGATCGAAAGGCATCCCAGAAACAAGTTCAAGAAAAAAACCGAAGGTGCAAGCATGTTTGGGTTGAACTTAGAGCAAGGTAGTGCTGTGCGCCTCGCCTCGTCTTGCTTGCGCAACTACGTGAGGTTGTACAAAAACTCTAATATCTCGGGACCTAATAGAGTCTCCATCTATTTTTTTTAAATTAAAGGTAAATTCATAAGGAATTTAACAATATTAATAAAATTTCTGTCAGAGAGGAAAAAGTAAATAAATATTTTAATTTCAAAATTTTTAAAATTTTTTTGCATACATGTTTTTTTTATTGATTTTATTTTTATTTAAAAGTATATTTTGTTACCTAAAACGTGTGTAAGTTTTATCAAAATCCATTTGTAATATTTTGAGATATTAAAAATTTTGTTAAATTAATGTTGATATTTAAAATCGCGTATCTTCTATAATTTTAAATTTTTTTAAAAATAATTTGGAGAGAAAAAGTTTCTCATATAGCAGTAGGATACCACGAAGTTTCAAGAAAATCGATGAACCCTTTGACAACTCTGATAGTTCTGACGTGAAAAGGCCCTAATTGAATATGAAAGTTATTTGTTATTGCTTAAAAAAATTAACCTTAATATAAGTATCAAGAAACACCTTTATTAATGATTTGGAAATCAGTTTCACTGAGTTTATACAAATTTCAATTTATTTTAATTTTCACTGATTTTTAAATAATATGTTTTTGTTTCACGTCATAAGTCTTCACTCCTCTACCACCACCCAAGTTTTTGTAGGTTCCTTTGCTGCTTCCGGATAGTTGTCAGGTGTATTCCAATGCAAAAGTTCCATAACGAAAAAAAATGCGAAACGTGTATATATAAAGTTTACGACAGTTATTATTTTTAAGTAGATTTAAGAATAGATCAATTATTAATTGAATGCTATCGGTTATTTTTACTTTTGTCAAATTATTTTGGTTATGTATAATATTATGTCAGGTAGCTTAAATGCAATTCGCAATGTATATTAACCATTAACAATATACTGTAACAACATACGTAAAAGTTAGAGTGACAAAGGTATTCTCCGTATTATAATGAGAGAGAAAGAGACGTAGATATATACTTGTCTTATTCTCTTTTTACAACACAAAAAGAAAACACAGTTAAGGAATTTGAACCTGACCATGAAGTAGGATAAGGAGATGAAACGCCTGTAGTTTGTCGCGGGAAAACTTGACACCAATCAGGGGGGTCCCAGTAGTACAGGTATTTTTTTCCCTGTTGACAACAGCACTTGCTGTGGTGATTTTTGTAACTATAATTTATCACGTGACCATATCACATGTACATAAGACACAGCCACGCACACAACGAAAATTAATTCTACTTTTCCCCTGAAGGGGCGCATAGTCGGCAGGGAAAAAGCAAAGCTGTCTACTGTGACCCCCCTATATGGGGGCCAGTAAAAATACGTCGTTTCATCTCCTTATCCTACTTCATGAACCTGACTGTATTTTTTGAAACAGTATTTTAACCAGAAGGAATGTAAGATATATGTATTTTCAGCATAATGGGACTGCACCTTTAGAATCATATCAAAAAAAGACGAAAAGATACTTTTCTCTCATTATTACAACGCAAAAAAACGGGGTCATGGGATTTCATTCTTAATAAACATTATTAACATAATTATACTTACATGTGTTTTACAATTTGGAATATGTTTTTCAAGAAATAAGAACTTTGATAAAAAAAAATAATCTTCGTCCTCCAGTTCATCGAATTCTTTTAATGAGGTTTTACAGTGTCTTTTTCTCAAGTCAGTAATTGCGTTGAACATTTCCTTGGCTGCAAAATGGGTATTACATTTATTAATTATTTAAACAAAATTATTATGATTATCTTACAATGATTATTTTCGTTATTATTATTATTATTATTATTATTTTAATACGAGGTTTAGTAAATGCATTTACGCACCATAAGGAACAACTTACAATGAATGATGCGAGCATCATTTAAAGAGGATGCTCCCCGTTTGTGGGACTCGGAACCAGAGAAGAGACTACTTGGGAATATAAATATTCTCCCATAGATTAACTCTGGGTAATACCCACTAAATCTTCCTCGCTTTATAGGAGTATTTAACACTCAGCCGAACGTTCGACTATGCGATCCACATTGCCGAGTGTTAACTCCACCCATATCCATGGATCCCTCAGTCCAGCGTCAGATCTCGATCAGCCGACAAATCAGTGGGACAAATCCCCACTGACCTACGGCGGACTTCGGAGTGATGTCAGGTCGAGGATTCTATACGGATTTTTTTTTTACCTACGCTCCATTTGCCCGCTACTTACGTCGCTCCCGGCCGATTGAGCCTTCGCGCTACTTCTATTTTGGGGACGTCCATATATTACGTAACGCTTTCTTCTGATATTTTTGGACCCCCCCTCCCCCCTCGTAATGGAGCTTTACATGCAAAAGTTAATTTTTTTACCCCCCCCTCCCCCATTAAGCGTTACGTAATATATGGACGACCCCTTTGGCTTGTTCCAGGATTTTTTTGAAACAGGCGCATTCTCCGGGGCCAGCTACGTGAGACGTTATTGCTGACGTGGTATTGTTATGCCCGCACAGGAAGCAAAACGCCTCGTTCTTACACTGCGCAAGAGTGTGGCCAGACTCACCGCAATTATAACATGCGGTGGATCTGTTCACTCCCCTGCACTCGTTCTTTTTATGGCCATAATCTAGGCACCTATGGCACCTGGTTACCATGATGCGCTTCTTTATAGAATAGCTAAGGAACCCTACCTTCACCCTTCCTATCTGCTCTAACCTTGCTGCCTCATCGCAGTCTGCGACCACGATGGCCAGTTTCACCCCTCTCCTGTTGGGTTCCAAAACCTTTACCTGCCTTTTTTTCGCAAGGGTACCCAAGATATCCCCCAAAGCCGCTTCTACCTCTTCGTTCGACGTTAAATCGTCAAGGTCACGGATTTACAGAGTCACTCTCTGGTCTTCTGCCGCCCTGACGGTTTCTAAATCTCCAACGGCCTATGAGACCTTGACCGAGAAAGCTCTCCCGCCTGAACCTCTTTCCCATTCAAGGAGGATGTTACCCTCTTTTGTCGGTCTTGCACCGATCACCGTCGTCTGGTAAACGCCAGGATCTACTTCTTTCCTGAGTTTGCCTAGCTCAGAAGCATATGTCTGTCCCTGACAAACTCGGATGCGACGGCGATTCTTGGTACCCCCTCCCTAGCCTGCTTCGGCTTCTTAATCTTTGGGGTCTTCGCTTTCTCAGCCAAGGTCCCCACTGGCTTGTTTTTTTTTTTTTTGATTCTTGTTGCGAAGGAAAACGCTCCTCCGCCGTCCGTTTCCTCCGTATTTTGCAGGCCATTATAAAAATCTTGGTCTGGCTTATCGGCCTCCGCGTGCTTCACTTTTAGTGCCGGCAACCAGTCCCTAAATATCTGGATTTCGGCGGCCACGCTTCTTTGAGTATCAGGTTCAACTCTCGCTTCATCTCGAGAAAAATATCCCGTTCTTCCGCGCGATGTATTAGGCATTTCTCCTCGCACAAAGCAATGCTTCAGCAGCAGTACCGTTGCTAAAAGCACTAGCACAGCTGCTGACACTTGCACTACCGCGACGCGAGCTACTGTGACCTTCCACCGGTTAAAACGATGGGATGGTTCCTACTGAGCTGGGTCCTGTGGCACTCGTCGCTGGCAGTGCTATCCCGCTACCTCCTGGGCGCCCATCATCATCTAAATTTGAGTTATTCCCATCCATAAGAATCCCACGAACCTTGGAGAAAACCCACAGAGATCGCATGCACTTTACAGACGCAAAACTAAAGAGCTCGTAGGTTGGGCGACATCCGCACCATCCTCGACAGCTTCAAAACGGGTTGTGGGAGTTCGTTAATTTAAAATAAATTATTTTGGTAAAACTGTATAATCGTAGAAGGCTCCCAACATTATGTGGTTCACTTAATTACTACAGTTTGTATTAAATAAATCAAACACTTTTATAAGTAAGTTAATAAAATTTATTGGAGACTAGAATCTTCAATCTTATTCGTGGGTGGTTCTTGACGAGACTAATCATAGGTGCTTTAATCGCTCAAGCGCTAAAGTATATTTTTGTCTCTTTCTACGTGTGAGTGAGAACTTCGCTTACGCTTCTCGCTTTGCGCGAGAGAGAAGATTTGCAGGAATTGATTTTACCTGTCTGTGCGATTCCACGTGAAATTTCAGTTATTTTCCGGCAGGTTAACCAAAAGCAATGAAACTTTAGAATTTTATTATATTCAGTATTACTAATGTTTTACATAAATTTTTAGGTCAAAATATTAATTAGTTTACGAGAATTGAAATTTACAAAAAAATTTTGAAATAGCAATATCTTCCGTTCTATCAGTCGTATCAAGGTTTTCTTTTTTTTTAAATGTTCAGAAAAATATAATTTTTTATAATTTTAAAATTAAAAATGTTATTAAATAAAAATTATATAATTTTTAAGCGACGTCTGAAAATTCAATAACCCAAACGCTGAAACGATCTTAGCTAAGTTCTTTTGAAGATTCCAAAAGAAACGAACTTTACAGTTAGCTCCTTAATATTTAATTTTAATAAATTATAAATGTAAACATTGGAATTTGAAACTAGTAAACATTGCTAATACGTTGCGCGCGCATCTCCGGCTGAGAAGTGCAAAGCCCATGTTACCAAACACAGTATTTACGACTTTCTCATGTGTGTGTTATGCCACCGAATGTCCAGTAGCTTAAAATCATTCTAGAAAAGAATTTTTGACAAAAATAGTTAAAAATAGTTTTTAATTCTACAAAGGGGTACAAAGTTTCTTTGCTCAGGCACTAATTATACTGAATTCACGTCGTGTAACATGGGCTTTGCACTTCTCAGCCGGAGATGCGCGCGCAACGTATTAGCAATGTTTACTAGTTTCAAATTCCAATGTTTACATTTATAATTTATTAAAATTAAATATTAAGGAGCTAACTGTAAAGTTCGTTTCTTTTGGAATCTTCAAAAGAACTTAGCTAAGATCGTTTCAGCGTTTGGGTTATTGAATTTTCAGACGTCGCTTAAAAATTATATAATTTTTATTTAATAACATTTTTAATTTTAAAATTATAAAAAATTATATTTTTCTGAACATTTAAAAAAAAAGAAAACCTTGATACGACTGATAGAACGGAAGATATTGCTATTTCAAAATTTTTTTGTAAATTTCAATTCTCGTAAACTAATTAATATTTTGACCTAAAAATTTATGTAAAACATTAGTAATACTGAATATAATAAAATTCTAAAGTTTCATTGCTTTTGGTTAACCTGCCGGAAAATAACTGAAATTTCACGTGGAATCGCACTGTCTACGATCTCTACAGTGCTCCCCCCCAAGTGTAACGATCAATGCAAATGTACAACAGTGCAAGGGGAATAACAATTTTAAAAAATACAATAAATTCTGGTATCGAAATCTAATCTCTAATGATTAAATAAAAGCCAAATAAATATATAAATATAGATAATGTATCAAAATCAATATAAATATTAAAGAAATAACAATATAAAAATTAAATAATTTGTGTCATGACGATCGATTGTAAAACCTGACTTTGGTAATTACAATACAAGTATTAATATTTAAAAGTAATACATGTAGTGCGCGACTTTTATTATAATAAAAAAATGATATCGCTAACTTTTTTTAATAGAAATATCGCAGTCGTATCAGTCTTTAATTGTTACTTTTATTTATTACGCAATAAGGTCAAAATTAAACTAAAGTAAAATTTCTTCGAGATAAGATGTTATTTTTTTTCGAAAACGTCGAAAGAAACTTTCTTTTTGTTAACGTACGTACGTAAAATTGGTCATATTATTATTATTTGTTCTAATCCTGTTAAAAAATAACTTGTTGACCTTGTTCGCCGGAGGAACCAATCTATTACTATTCCAGTAATGGAATAGTTTTATTTTTATTTTTAATGTGGGTCCGAATAAACTGGAATCGCCGATAGAAAACGAAAGAAAAACTGATGAATTGTTGTTTCAAAAAAACTACAATAAGACAACAGTAAATTCTGTTAATTAAATTCTCTTTTTCTTTATTTTATTCAATTTAAAAATGTTTAAATATTACAATTTAAATAATTTGTGTAGTATAAAATAAATGCTTGTTTGTTTATAAATTCATGTCTCGTAAGCAATTAAAATTACTTTTTATAAAATGTGAGCGATACAAATATTTCGTACTCACGAATTATCCTTAAATTACCGCTTGAAAGATTGAGAGGAAAGGAGGATGCCTCTTTTCACCTGCTGCGCTTCCGACGGACAGAAGGGAGTAGAAAGATTGAGCGATTACGCGCTTCGTCCATTACGCGAATCGAGAATCCGGTACAGGTACACTACTGACCGATGAAGCAAGAAGAAAGTCTCTTTTTACTATTTTATCCCGATTAAAACCCAGCTGATTTTGAGTATTTAAAACTTTTTTAACGTCCGCCCAAAAATAAGAAAATTTAGAAACAGCTCGCGGACGGGCCTTATTCTTAAATTGTCATCTGGCTCTGCGAAAATCTATCGAGATTTAACAGATAACAATTACTCGAACTTCGCACTGTCCCGATTCACTACTTGGCTCGACGAAAATCTATCGCGATTCATCAAGTAGCAAAAATTAAGCTTTTTCCAATGTTTCCAATTTTTGAAAATTACTTTTTTCAATTGAAGTGAAAAATTCGTACCGACAGTTCGACAATCGTATCAAGTCCCGTCTTGATGTCAACGATCACCCGTGAATAAATAGGCATTGACACCTCGCGAGCTTCTGCTTTTATGGAGTGTCCGTGATGCACTAAGATGGGAATAAATCAGGGGTTTCAGGGGTAGTTGGATGTGTGTACAGTGATTGAATCATTAGGTTATAATTGTCTCTATATATGAGATTTCTATATCTCTTTTCTTTGTTGGCTTTATTAGAATGCTTATCTCCCATACGACTTGTGCCCTTCTTAGGTTTCATAGCGATCGTTGGTCACGGATTCTCTCTAATTTGTTTATAGATTCTATAAATTCTATTTTTGCAGACTTGATCCTCATAAGTCTAATGTTGTAACAAGTCAAGAGAATAAGACATATTCCAATTATATCTGCCAACATTGTTCTCTTTTGGGAACTATGTATCGAGGTAGAGTAGGAAAGAAAACATAGAAGAAAAAGGAATATATGCATCGCGCGACACTCCACAATGCAGAAGATAACTACATTGAGGATTTCTTGGGAAATTCATGCTTGCATGCGTGCTGCGTAGTGCACCCGCACCGCTATACTCGATGTATCTGACCGCGTAAGAAAGAGACGAAGAAGATAAAAGAAAATGCGACGCGGAGCGAAGAGATTTCCTCCGGTTATTACACAACCTTGTCTACACCCATTCTTTCATACATGCATAATATAGATTACACTAAACACATTAATAATAATAAATAATAATGATATTAATAATACCAATATCATTAATTATAATGAAACTACTACAATAATAATAACAATAATAATAATAATTATTATTATTATTATTATTATATCTGGTCCGACAGCACTGTTCCTTGTAAAAAAAAAATATATATATATATATAAATAAACATCTTTAAAGGTAGCTCTAAAAAAGCATCCCACAATTTCATGTCGGCCGCATGAGAACATCGGCGCAATGCACATGAAGACCCAAAGAACAGAATGCTGAAACTGTACAGAGTAAAGAAAAATGATGCTTTTGCTCACCTTCCAGGACGAAAGGAGCAAAAGTTGATAAGAGTATGTAAAGCAAGAATTGGGAGAGGTTGTTTCAGAGCGGTATTGCCACAGGATGTGGTCGAGTCCCACACGAACAAGTGCGTAAATGCATTTTTTCCTCTCCTAAACTTGTTTTGTAACAAAAAAAAAAATAATAATGGTAATATTAATAATTTACGTGGTCGAGTTCCACACGAACAAGTGCGTAAATGCATTTTTTCCTCTCCTAAACTTGTTTTGTAAAAAAAAAAACAAAATGGTAATACCATTAACTCTAGGAATTCAAATTTTAATTAAATGGTCACTATATGGTGCTGGAGATGTACTTTTAAAAATAAAAGTACGTGGCTATATGTCAATGCACGTGGTTATCGGGGTCTCGAATTACGCGAATATATACTTATATATGTGACAAATGCATAGTCGCATTTGCATTAAATTTATTTTTCTTTCAATGTTTTCTTACAAAATAATTAAGTTTATTAAACTGTTACGTATGTAACAACATGTGTATAAATCTTTAAAGAAAAATACCCTTCTCCGATGATTATGCTCTACTGGCACTGGTTTAACCGCTTTCATGTGTTCTCGGAACCCTTCGAGAAATATTTGACGGTTAGCGGAGGAATTCTCCGGAATCACGAATTCGCCCGGTATTCTGAGGGTGGTTCCGTACAGGTATTCGGCAGGCGACGCCCTCGAATCTAAAATATTAGTTCATAACCCCAGCATAACAGTTGAGAGAGAATAAGTCCATTTGGTATCACTGTGGCACATGATCGCAGCTTTAAGTGTGCAATGCCATCGCTCAACTAATCCGTTAGCTGCCAGGTGATAAGGGGTGGTCCTGATTCTATTTCAACCAGTCATCTTGAGAAGAGCAGAAAAAAGTCGCGACTCAAATTGACTTCCTTGGTCTGTTGAGAGCGTTTCAGGACATCCACAGCGAGAAATCCAATGATCAAAGAAAGCACGGCTAACAATCAATGCCTCAATGTCTTTAAGCGGAATTGCTACCGGCCATCGAGAGAATCTATCGTTTAGTGTCAAACAGTATTTGAAGCCATCGCAAACCGGTAGTGGACCGATTATGTCCATGTGGACGTGACGGAACTGACTTTCCGGTGCTACAAAATGGGAGGGAAGGAAGGATTATGTTGTGAGATTTTTGCCTTTTGACACTGTAAGCAAGATTAACACCAGCTTTTGATGTCTTTATTCATGCATGGCCAGACATATTTTTTACGAATTAACCTATCCTTTAATTTTCCTCCAGGGTGTGCAGGACTATGAAATAGGTTAAAGATTCGTGTTCGGAGTGAACGAGGAATGTAAGGACGTACATTGTCTCCAGAAATATCACAAACGAGTGAAATGTTAATGTAATGGAATTTTTTTAATTTCAATGATGAATTACTGTCATCAGAAAGCAGTTTAAATTCCTCATCCTCGATTTAAGCTTGAGAGAGCTTAGCAAGATCGATTTCCGAAGAGAAATTAATCGCATCTGCACAGGATAAAGAGTCAGCAACGATGCTATGGATACCAGAGAGATATTCAATGACAGTCGTAAACTGCGAAAGGAAATAAAGCTGTCTCTGCTGTCTAGGAGAAGATTTTTCCGCGTTTTTCTGGAACGCAAAAATCAACGGTTTATGATCCGTACAAATTTTAATCTCGTGTCCTTCAAAAAAATAACAAAAGTATTTAACCGATTCGTACATCGCGGTTAATTCGCGGTCATACTCGCTGTGTTATTAGTTATGATACACTCGTTTTAACGACCTTACAGGCCCAATGAGTGTCTCCCGTAGGGAGTTCCTAGAATTCAGTACTTTGTATATATTCTCTAAGTGTTTTTGCGTCTACAGAACGGCTTGAAATTAGGAGTACTCGCATTTGCCTGGACCACCTAGTATATTGGGTTTGCTCGCCAGTGGAGAGGGAAAACTGTAGAATAACCTCTCCTGAGTACAAGCGGTTTATCGACAGTCGAGTTCTAGTGATCTGCACAGGTCGATTACCGACAGTACATATCATTATACCTGGACGTCTTTACCTTCCACTGAAGTTATCTCACAGCCGGAAAAAATCCCAGGCTTCCCGAAGCGCGAACCAAGCAAGCTTGACGCTTGACTTGGCGCGACCTCTGAGTCCAGGACCTTAACCAACTGAGCCAACTCCGTGGTCATACGCGCTGTATGACCATGAGTACTTGATATTTCCTTTTGAACCTTATTAGTAATTTCAGGGTATTTTGAAATTAAATAATAAAAAGGCATAGCTTTGTTGATGGAACTAATGTTCGTAACAGTAGTTGTTTTGAGAAAATCTATTGTATTACAACCGGAAAATAAATCTATTATTTTTCGATTTTTAAGACCTATTAATAACCCGAAATATTTAATAAAATCGGCTTCAATTATAGGGTAAGGCACCGAAGCTATACAGAAATTCCACGAAAAATCAGGACCAAGACCTAAATTTAGAAATAATCTTTTGTTTCCAAATGTATCTATCCGCGAATTATTCGCAGCGTAAATGACATAGTTGGAAAGGTTATGTTTATCTTGTGATTTTGCTGGAATCACTGAAACATCTGATCCGGTGTCAATTAAAAATGTGAACCCTGTTTTGCGATCACGAATATGTAATCGCTTTTAAGAAAAAAAATTATTGATACTACTAACTTTCCCAGGGAAGTGCCCTGTTGCATAGTGCACGGTGGAACGCATTTACGGGCATTATTTCCAAATTTCTTGTGATAAAAGCACAAAGGAGAATCGTTAACGTTGGCGTTTCTTTGGAAATTATTCTGATTAAAGTTTTGCTTTTTGAAATTGGAGTTGTTGTTATTATTAAATTTCCTATTATTATTAGATTTACTTCTGTTATTTCTGTTAAAAGGCCCAGAACGCTGATTTGGGCGAAATCTATTTTGATTGGACAACGCATCGACTTAAGAGGAAAGCGACTCAATTTTCTGTCACAATTCGTCCTTAGAATTTTCAGAAGAGCTCGCTAAAGCACAAGAAGGACCACTCTGACCTGCCACTTCTACAAAACCGTCAGCTAATGTAGCTAATTTATTAATGTCGGTCACTTCGCTCAACGCCAGTGTAGAGGGACAATTGCTGGGTAATTGGTCTAAAAAGACAGTCTTAATTGCCCCATCGCTGCACTTATCTTGGCTGAGATATTTTATACGACTTAAAATTAGCGAAGGTTTTTCATCGCCGGTAAGTTCACCTTTAATAATTGTCTCAACCGAGATTCGGAAGAAACAGAAAAACTCGAGATAAGACGCTTTTTTATTTGCGAATAAATATCTATTGGCGGGGTTTCGGTAGTAATAATGTCACTTATTGTCATAACAGTATCAAAATCTAATGCCGCCAATACTGCCCAGCCTTGGTTTTTTCTGTATGAACACTGGCGTAACCAAACAAAAGCTCCATTTCTGCAAACCATACTCCTGGTTCTTTGTGGTAAAAATTTGTCAATTTTAATATTTGACGGAATATATCGCCTGCTATCGGATTAACCATTGGGGGTGCGCCACCGCCCGGGGCTGCCTGGTCGCCCAGGGGTGCATCGCCGCCCGAATTAAAACTATCATCAGTCAAATAGTCATCACTGTGAATACGTTGCCTATTACCAACCATGTTAATAAATAAAACCGAAGCAATACCGATAACCAGTAACCAGAGAAAGATATTTAATAAAAAAATCAATTTATTTAATCTGGTAGATAAGTGAGGACAAAAGCTAAAGCTTGATCCATTTATTAAAAAAAACTTTTGAAAATGGCGAAAATTAATTTATATATTAATAGTTTATAAGCTGAAGTTTTTATTAATTAGGAAAATTAAATTTAATATGTTGTTTAAATTGGAACAGATCTACGTAAAAAAATCTATGATAAATTTCACTAAATCTGATCCAAAAACAACTGAGGACCGACAGGAAAATTTTGTGTTCAAAGCGGACGCCGATTAAAATAATGTGGGTTATTTAACTCAAACGAAAAATGCCAGCGCAAATTAAATAATCATACACAAGACGTTACACAAAAATAAATGTCAAAAATTAAAACAATTGCTGCAAGTGGACGCTATTGTAAAAAAAATTAAATAAAAGAATCCTAGTAGAAAACGACACGAGGTAAAAATATTTTTATGACTCGTTTATGGGTGATTATTTCTCAAACGTTCCAGCTCAAAATTAAAAGTTTTTGGATTAGCTTCATATTTTGGTAAAATGTTGTCCTATACGAAGGAAACAAATCCCTAAAATGTTACCTTGTTTTTTAAGTAAAAAATTGGGGGGGTTGAATTTTTGACTTTTTATGTTACCTTGTTATTTTCAATTCCGTGTAACTTTGACAAAACTTTAAGGATTTTAATTTTTATATAGCACATTTTAAAGCATTTTTCATGCACTTTTTCATACTTATAACAAAATTTTCAAAAAAAAAAAATTTCCCCCCTTTTTTTCAAAATTAACATTTATTTTTTCATTTTTGACCCATTTGGATGAAATTTTTTTTTTATTTTGTTTTCATTAAAAAGCTGAGATTTTTTCCTATAAAATATATAAAAATTTTTGACAAATCAACTTTCAGCCCGCAATTTTCAATCGATTTACAAGTTCTTTTTTTCAAATTAAAGCTAATTAAATTTCGAATAGATACAACGAGAGACATTTTTTAAAAAAAATTTTAAATCATTGTTTATTTAACAACAAATTTGTTTTAAAAAAATTTTTTGACTTTACGGTGCCACCATTTTCTGGAAAATTTTGATATTTGATCATGAATTATTATTCTCAATTCAAAAACTTCTTAGAAAACAAGATTTATAAGGGCCAAGAAAATGAAAAATTTTTTTTAAAAGTTATTAACAAATTAGTAAATAAAAACCATATATTCCGTAAAATCAATTACAGATTAATGACCTTTAAAAATATTTACTGAGATACTTCTCATTTACTTTTTTTATAACAATTGCTAATTTTCTAAACAATTTTAATTGACAAATTCATGATTTACCTATTTTCAACGAAAACATTTTTTGAAAAATCAATTGCAATATGGTAAATGAAAAGTATCACAGTAAATATTTTTAAAGGTCATTAATCTGTAATTGATTTTACAGAAAAAACGAAAGTTATTCTCCTAAAAGTATCCAACTTATGAATTTGTTAATTGAATTTTTTTAAACAATCCGCAATTGTCGTCTGATATAAATATGTATCAGTGAAACACCACTGATAAAATACTTGTAGCCGTTAAAGTTTAAAAGAATTTGTTAGAGACCTAAATATCAAAATTTTCCAGA
This sequence comes from Ganaspis brasiliensis, assembly GCA_037103525.1. Taxonomy (NCBI): domain Eukaryota; kingdom Metazoa; phylum Arthropoda; class Insecta; order Hymenoptera; family Figitidae; genus Ganaspis; species Ganaspis brasiliensis. The sequence goes on along the minus strand of JAZKLR010000815.1, from coordinate 374,862 downwards.
AAATGGTGGCACCGTAAAGTCAAAAAAATTTTTTAAAACAAATTTGTTGTTAAATAAACAATGATTTAAATTTTTTTTTAAGAAATGTCTCTCGTTGTATCGATTCGAAATTTAATTAGCTTTAATTTGAAAAAAGAACTTGTAAATCGATTGAAAATTGCGGGCTGAAAGTTGATTTGTCCAAAAACATTTATTTTGCCCCACTGTGTCGCGGTGCTGGGTGGTCAATGGCGTCAGTGACGCTGGGCGCGTCGCTTAGTTTGTTATTAATTTTCTCGCAAACTTATCGCCAGACCATTTCCAAATTTACATATTTTATAGGAAAAAATCTCAGCTTTTTAATGAAAACAAAAAAAAAAAAAAAAATTTCATCCAAATGGGTCAAAAATGAAAAATAAATGTTAATTTTGAAAAAAAGGGGGGAAATTTTTTTTTGTTGAAAATTTTGTTATAAGTATGAAAAAGTGCATGAAAAATGCTTTAAAATGCGCTATATAAAAATTAAAATCCATAAAGTTTTGTCAAAGTTACACGGAATTGAAAATAACAAGGTAACATAAAAAGTCAAAAATTCAACCCCCCCTATTTTTTACAAATTTTTAAAAAACAAGTTAACATTTTAGGGATTTGTTTCCTTCGTATAGGACAACATTTTACCAAAATATGAAGCTAATCCAAAAACTTTTAATTTTGAGCTGGGACGTTTGAGAAATAATCACCCTTATTTGACTCGATGAGATCAATTGTTAAAATAAATATAAAAAAATGTAAGTGCATAAAAAGAATTTAAAAATAAAAAATAAAGTCTCTAAATGCATGAAAAGATTTCAAATAAAAAAAAAAAATCTGAATACATGAGAAAGATGCCGAAGCAGGTCGGCAACCACTTAAACAATTTAATACTCACAAAAATATTAATGGACTAGACAATAAAATAAACGAGTTATGACCTGAGTCGTTGACCTTCAGTGTTGACCTTGAGTGTTGACTTTGAATCGATGATCTTGAGTCGATGATCTTAACCCTCTGCATACGGTTGCTTCTCCATACTCTCGCACTATTCAAAGAGTTTCCTATAGTCCCCACCAGGCGTCCGAATTGTCGATTTTTGTCGTTAACGGTCATTTCAGTAGGTAAGTTGATGATTTTAAGTTGGTGACCTTGAGTTGATGACCGTCCTCAGGAATGATGCGCCATCATTGAACCAGGTGCAGAGCATGAAAAAAATTTAACCCTTTCAGGAAAGAAAAACTGTTATCTTGCAGCAGGTAAAAGAAACGAAACGTACCTGTTGCATGGGCTTAGAGTGAACTGCCCATGCGCCGTTTTCCAGAGCATGTTTAAAAATGTTGTCTCTGCACTCAGGAACTCGATAAAAAAATGTGCCTTTGAAGGTCAGGAACTTGACTAGGATGTCATTAATAAAATATCTTTTCGATGAAGCAGGAAAAATTGCGGAGGCACAGAAATATTCTTGAAGATAACGGAATATTCCTGTGAGCGTCCACGTGTCAGGAACCAGCTAAAAATTTTCACGAATAAGTAAAAATAATTTTCCCTAAAATGGGATAAATTGGAAGGAAATGGATAGGCAAATCAGGATATAAAAGAAATCTCAATGGAAACTGTTTTTGAGTAAAAGAAGAAAAGGAGAAAAGGTGATGTTGTCTGCGCTGGGCTGGTAAAAGGCCCATAATCCAAGAAATAATCCAGCAGGGCTCCTTCTTGATTTTTTTAGCAGCACAATTTCCACATTTTCCGTCGAAATTTTTCCAGATGCACGAGATTTCCACTAATTATTCACGCCCGCGGCTCGTCAGGGTCACCAATGTGGGAGATCGGTTATTTAAAATAAATTATTTTGGTAAAACTGTATAATCGTGAAGGCTTTCAACATTATGTGGTTCACTTAATTACTACAGTTTGTATTAAATAAATTAAACACTTTCATAAGTAAGTTAATAAAATTTATTGGAGACTAGAATCTTCCATCTTATTCGTAAGTGGTTCCTGAAGAGACTAATCATAGGTGCGTTAATCGCTCAGGTGCTAAAGTATATTTTTGTCTCGTTTTACGTGTGAGTCAGAACTTCGCTTACGCTTCTCGCTTTGCGCGAGAAGGAAGATTTACAGGACTTGATTTTACCTGTCTACGATCACCATAGGATTTTCGACCCTGGTGCCATCCATCCATCGGCACGGTGTAAGAACTTTAAATTGGGGGTGTCGTTGGTTAGATCGGACAGACAACCGGTCCATCAGGCGCCAAACCTAGGTCGAGACAACTCCACACCAACTTGGAAAACCAAGTAAGCAAGAGTGTCCTATTTTTCCCAGAACCCAAGTCATCCACAGCTGACGAGGATGGTTAGCCCCCACTCTGGAATCCGAATTAATATTATCCTCACAGGTAGCTAGAGCACAAGGTACAAAAACGGCGATTACCCAAATTAACGGGGTCGTTAGTCAAGCGCCTGGCCGGTCCTAAGCCCCCTCATTACGACAAGGTGACACCATGAGGGGCACTTACCTGAATTGTTTCCTGGAGCAGAGTTTGCTAATTTTAACAAAATTCCCTCTACCCACTCTTTGTTATTATGACAGAGCTTTTTTATCATATAATTTAGGGTATTTAGGCAATATCGGCGATAAAAAATTGTCCATGGTTTGGTTTATTTATTATTTTTAATAAATAGTTTATGTTGCACAAAACGCTACCAAGCAAAAAATGCAATAATGCGAAACAATACTGAGAGACGCGAGATTAAAATGGGGTGGTATGTAAAGGGTGATAGATGCAAGGGCTGATCCTTAAACTAAATTTGGGGCGGGGCATGTGAAATATGTGCCTATTTATATATAAATACATACATAGACAGCGGTGTTGGAAATATTTTATGACACATACAGTAAGGATTTTTTAAAGCTGAATGTAGGGTGTCGCATGTTAAAGCAAATATTCCTGTAAAGTACAACCCGCTCGCACAAAAAACTTAAAATAGGTGTTGACCAGGGGCTTGCGAATGCTCAAAGGAAAAGTGGCATCACCTTGCCTGATTACTACCAGGTCATGGAATATGTGCAAACTAGACGAGTACGCACAAATTTCCAATGTTAAATAGAAAGTAGAAGAAGACCTTGCCTGATTCGCGCTTGGATATGAGGAATTATAGTGATTTCTATTCTGCAAATATATAATACAATTGAAAAAATGAATCGTCATGCTTTTGCAAATTTAGCAGGTAAATATAAGAAAATATTGATAAAACAGTCCTAATTTTTTCTAAAATATCTTGTTAATGCTGATTGAGCCTGTGAAGAAAAACTCCTTCACCTGATTATATCAGGTGATACCTGCTGAAAACTATATTGTACATCCGCAAAATTATTGTAAAGATGTCTTATTTCTCTATGAAAAAATATTCTCTACCAAAGAAGATGAAAGATGTAGAGTTTGGAGGACCAGAAAAGAGACTGAACGAAACTTTGTTTATTTCAACTCAACACAGTGGTCGAGTGAAAAAACTTATGGGGGTTTTATATCTTCTCGTAGAGTCGGATATTTAATTGAAACAGATGGGCGAATGAGAGGTCAACAGTATGTGAAATTACTACAAAACCACTTGATCCCAACTGCTACACAAATATTTCCGGTTAAAGACTATTCTAGAATAAAACTAGTACAAGACAATAGTCCAATTCATTTAGCGAATATTGTAAAAACTGTTTTCAAGAGCATCTAGAAATTGATCTTGTACTACACGCTCTACAATCTTCGGATTTAAATTCGATTGAGAACGTGTGGGGTATGATGACCAAAACCTGGCTGGAGATCATGTGACGTTCGCACACATGCTTAACTACACAATCGTGAAGTGGAAAGTTGGAGAGAGCTGTACCAAAAACCAGAATTAATTGATAAATCTTGCTGCCTATGAATGCCAATTCGTTTTAAAGCAGTCATTGCTAATAATGGATATTGGACAAAATATTAAATTACGTATTGCAGAAGCAGAAACAACACATTTAATAATTTTGGTGGTAAAAATATCTTATAAAACGTGGACACACATTATTAATTTCTTAAAACTAAATTTAAATAAAAAGTAATGTTGTTGTAATTAATAAATCAAACTGATTTTTTTATGTCATGCTTTACATCTATTAAGATAAAAAACTAGCTGAAAATAAAAATTGTAGACTGTAAAATAAACAAGCTCTTTATCATATCCTGGTTGAAAAAACATGTACGTGATCATATACGTGTTCATACATGTGATCATGTACATGTTCCCGTATGCGGCATTTTTGTGTCCATGTCACTGAACTATAATACCACTGGAACGCTCACCGCAACGAAAACTCGGACAAGGAGGGGTATTTTCTCTCTTTCTACACCTTTATTCTCTTGAGAAGTTTGCTCGTTTCAATCGCTAACCATGTAGGAGAGAAAGCATGACCCTCCATCCGTCTATCTCACAGCTACACCGAGAAACCTTTGGGTCATCTGCACGCCCAGTACTGGTGCGACAGAGCTACCACGAAGTTGGTACAACTGCTTTCCCACTACTGGGTGCCTGTCAGCCCCACAATTTGGTTCATCTGTCATCCCTTATTGGAGTGCGTCTGCAGTTCCAAGGAATTCGCGTGTCCACACTATATCCCCACAAACTTGAATTGTCTGTTTTGTTTTATCGTTTACAATAATTATTTTCCTAGTTTTTTAAGATAATTACGCATGCGGATTTATGCTCTTATGAAAATTCCGAATGCGGAATTATGTTTTAAGAAAATCCCGCAAGCGGAATGTGTTTTATGGGAATACCGCATACGGAATGATGCTTACCGAAAATTCCGCATTCCGCATGCGGAATTTTTCTTTTTAAAATTTCACTTTCCGCATGCGGAACAATGTTTTTCAAAAATTCCGCATTCCGCATGCGGGATTTTTTTGTGAAAATTCCACAGTCCGAATGCGGAATAGTGTTTTTAAAAAATTCCGCATGCGGATTTCTTTTTGAAAATTACACATTTCGCTTGCGGGATTTTGTTGTGAAAATTCCACAGTCCGCATGCGGAATAATGTTTTTAAAAAATTCCGCATTCCGCATGCGGATTTTTTTTTTAAATTCCACATTTCGCATACGGAATAGCGTTTTTCAAAAATTCCGCATGCGGAATATTTTTTTTGTAAAAATTACGCATTCCGCATGCAGAATTCTGCATTTTATTTCTCATGCGTAATTGTCATAAAACACAATTCCGCATGCGTAATTGCCATAAGCACAATTCTGCATGCGATTTTTTCAAGCAAGATGGTATAAACTATTAAATAAATAAACCTTAAAAGTAAATATGATTATTCACTTCATAATAATTATTTAATAATCATACAAAACACGTCACAAAAAAAATGTTTTAACCAAAGCATGTTCAGCTCCCATAAACCGGGCGGACAGACGAGCCAGTACTTTGGTGCTGCTGTTATACCAGTACGGTGCAACCACACGCCCATAGTGGGACGACAGGCTTCCCGAATTTCGGTCGCACAGTAGTCCCATGAATTTTCACCCACTGGGTGTGCAGACGACCCAAAGGTTTTTCGGTGCACTGTTCACTTACAGCTCTGCACAGGCAGTGCGCGTTCCAGTAGTATTATAGTTCTGTGGTCCATGTTTATTTACCTGTTCATGTACATTTACATATGCAGGAACATGGACATGAACACTTACATGTAATATTCGGCAAATACATAAAAGCATGTCAGCAATATTCCTTTCAAGTTGTTTAATTTGTTTCAATTTGTTCAAATAATTCATTGTTTATTTGCATGTCTACGTACACGAAAATACTAGTGGAATGATGCTGGCATGTGAACACGTGCATTAACATGTACGTGAACCTGTACATAAAGTTTGTAGTGGTGCTTTGCTAACTCGTAAACAAGTGCATGAACATGTACGTTTTCACGTGCATGACAATTTGAAAGGAATATTGCTGACATGCTTTCATGTACGTGAACTTGTAAATGTTCATGTGTGTGTTCACGAACTTAAATTCGGGAGTGGAATGTCCCTGAGACTTGTTAATGTGTACGAACATATGTTCAGACACTTAAACACGGGCGTGGAATATTTGCCGAATATTACATGTGAGTGTTCATGTCCATGTTCCTGCATATGTAAACGTACATGAACAGGTAAATGAACATGAACCCAAAAGTGTAGTTTGAAACTACACCTAAACCTGCTCGTGAAGGTGCATGTTCATTGACAATACAAATAAACTACAAATGGCCATGTACATTTAGGTAGTCCAAAATACCCAAATTTAGAAATTTCAAAAACCGAAATCAGTTTCATATTTTTTACAATTTTTTAAAGCATAACCGTTTTTTAAAAAAATTTAAACGTAATATTTAGAGGTGGCACATCAACTTTTCCTCTCTAATGGAAAAATCACGAATTTAACATGTAAAATGGACATTCTATTTTCAATGGTTATTTTAACATATTTGTTAATCATAAATTTCCTTGTCCACTAAAGTAGAGCTTTACAAAGAGTAAAAGAACGAGTTAAAAAAAAATTATTATCTTAATATTTCCAATTGTAATTCAATGCTGAAAATCGTAATTTCGTTACTTTTGAGAATGCTTTTTGAGTATTAAATATTAGTTTTTAAAGTTGCAATTTACACTCAACGCAACTTAATTATTTAATTGATAAATAATGATAAAATCGAGATGATTAAAAAATATTTAAAGGTAAAATTATTGAAAAGAAAGTTTTTGTTTTTGAATTTCGACCCCTCGTAGGATTTTTATGACCATTATAAAAGTGAGTAATATTTGCCAGCGTTTTGCTACTGTCGAATTCAAGGGTTGATACTTTCAACCACACGTCTTTTAAAGGACAGGATTATAATTATTGCCGTTAAACGAAATGTAGAAAAAAGCTGTTGAAATCTTGAATCGAAGACTGAAAACTTTGTCTGCGATGTGCGACCTCTAAATATTGAGTTAAAAATTAAGAAGAAAAAGGTTATGCTTCAAAAATATAAGAAAAATATGAAACTGATTTTGGGTTTTGAAATTTCAGAATTTATGTGTTTTTGGACCACCATAATGTACATGTTCATGTCGAAGATCGAGCACATGTTCATGTGTAAAAAAGTTTTTCATATACGAACATGTGCAATGTGCATGTTCATGTACACGTTCATTGTTTCAATGCCGCATACGAGAACATGTACATGATCACATGTATGAACACGTATATGATCCCGTACATGAACACACGCATGTTTATGTACGTATTCACGTACATATTTTTTCAACCGGGTTTTTAACTTAAATAATTTTTTTATAATTATTTACTTATACACAATACTGTTCAATTTATTCCTACATCCATATTTAAGGCAAAAAGAGTTTGGTTCAAATGAATACAATGATTCCAAATATCTTTGAACTTTGAACGCTTTTAATCCAATCTAAATGTCAATTTTGAACTTTCACGTTATAATTTATTTATTAGACACTAATTCTTTGGAGACATGAAAACGAGAAGCTATTCACTGAGATTCGAGAGATCCAGTGACTATTAGATAACAGAAAATCTAAAGAGACGGCTAACAATCGCGAAAGACGGCCAGCGATTTTCAAAGACGACGACAAAGCGCAACTAACGTTAAGAGGCTATAACCAAATAAAATTGCAAAATATCCGCTGAGAAAACAAACGAAGGCATTCGTTCTTTTATTTAAATAAATGTCTAAATTTTATTTAACAAATTAACATTTTTTAAACCTAATTTTATTGTAATGCATTTATTATTTATTTATTTTATATTAAAAATTAAATTCATTATTAAATATTCATTAAAAATTGAATTGTCTATCATGTTCATTCAATACTTACTATTTTTTTATTTAAATATATTAATATAGTAATTATTTTAATAAATATTTAAATTTGAAATAATTAGTCCAGTCAACTTGTAAATAAATTTTGTTAATTTTTTAATTATTCAAAATTTTTAATGCAAATATAGACATTGTTGAAGAAAAACAATTGTTTGTTTGCAATTAGATTTTTTTTAAATTTATTGTACAATAAAATTTTTTTAAATCAGATAACAGATTAGATGCAGATCAAGTTGAAATAATTTGTCGATTAAACTATTTAATCATCAGGATTCATTAACATTTTCGGAAGAGTGTAACAATAAATTCGAATAACACGTGTATAAAACATTATTGAATTAGAATTTGGTGACATAGCTAATTGTTTTTTTCCGTGTAGCTATTTTTGTTAGCTAACACAGCTAATAATTAGCTTTTATAGCTAATTTTCTCGCTGTAACAGCTAATTCTTAGCTACCATGGCTAAAAATTAGCTATCCATATAGTAGCTTACTCATTTTTCTCAGTGTAATAAGTACAAATCCAGTGACCCAAAAGTCGATTCCCACTAAACAATATTTGAATATGTGATTTATTCTTATTATTTGCTTTTATTTCATCTAACATTTCTAAATATCCTGTAATTTGCATTTGGAAACTACCACTGATGCAAGTTCCAATAATTCCAGAAAATTATACATGTGATTGTCATTTAGCATATACCCATTATGAATAATATCCCAATCTTCATCACGTAAACTAAAATATCTCCTCTTTAACTGAGAATTCATTTTTTAAAAACAATTTCAAAAAACCAATATTAAAAAAAAATGAATCTCTTTTTCTACGTCTCACGATCTAACTCCACATTAGGGTGGTTCAAAAGAAAGTGACTTAGATATTTCAAAATCGTGGAACAGTTTCATATTCTTTATAATTAGTAACGGCTTAAAATTTTTTTTAAAAATTTATACAAATAATTAAGTTTTAAAAATATTTATAGAGGATATTTAGTGCCAAAAAACACTATTTTGGCACTTTGCAAGGTCGGTATTCAGTTACTTAATATTAATTTTTTTATTTGGAATTGACTATAAAAGAAAACTAATCGTTTGGTAATGGCTTACTGTAAAAATTAAAAATGTTGTTTAATATTAAACAGGTCAATTATTGATTTAAACTTTCAACTTTTTGAACGGAAGTTGGTTTACAACCATCATAAAAGTGAAAGCGATATGGGCCTGGTGACAGCTACCGATGATGGAAAAAATGTTTGGGTCACGGCAAAACCCAAGTTTTTTTTATAGAAGCTCTAAATAGGCTTGAAATTCCTCGGCTACTGTAAACTACCAAGTTTTTGTAGGAAAGGATTTTCATTATTTGCAATATGTGTCTCGTCAAAAAAAACTAAGAAAGAGAAGAAATATTTAAGTCCTGTGCGCAAACTTAATTTTTGATCAAAAAATTTAAAAAAAAATATTTTAGCCGTTACTAATTATAAGGAATATGGAACAGTTCTACGATTTTGAAAAATCTCAAAGTCACCTTTTTTTTAGACCACCCTACTCCACATACATAAATGTGTCAATAATACTTAAAATAAATTTACCTCTTTATCGTATGTCATCAAAGTATCTCTTTATTTCAATTCTTAATGTTTTTTTGTTTCTGTATTTCATCTGTTTATCTTATCTCATTATCTCATCGTATTGTCTCATCTCTTTACCTCATCTCTCTCATTGTCTCATCTGTTTATCTCATCTCATTGTCTCATGTTTATCTTATCTCATTATCTCATCTCTTTACCTGATACACTTTGAGCACTTCATAACACTATTATTATTTATTAAAATTATAACGTATTATTTATTATTGAATACTTATATATTTACTAAACATAGTCGCATAACATTATATGTACACTTTGAGCACTTCATAACACTATTATTATTTATTATTAAACACTTATTTATTTTTTAAACACTTTTCGTTCACTTATTCGTATGTAACAATATAAACACGTATTTAAAACTATTCATTATAAACTCATAATAAACAAAACACATTAATAGGCACTATGTTATGACTCGCTTTAGTCTAAGTGGGTAGACGCGAGGGGGAAGTAACTTTGTGGACGCTGCGTTAAGATTCACACGCTTATAGGCGCATGATCTCGTAACACCGAGTTGCGTTAAACGATGTGTATTTCGCGGAATTCGCGGTTCGCAGTTTCCGCGACTGGTATCACACACGCTCGCTGGCGCGGGGATATCCTCAGCGGTTGTGACGTTAAGGTTTCACACGCGTGGTGGCGCTGGAACTCGTAACACCAGGTTGGGCGGAGTAATTTGCACTTTGCGGATTTCGCGGTTTCCGCGACTGATATCACACACGCTTGGTGGCGAAGGGATATTCTCAGCGGTTGTAGCGTTAAGGTTTCACACGCATGTTGGCGCGGCAACTCGTAACACAAGGTTGTGCGGAGTAATTCGCACTTCGCGGATTTCGCGGTTTCCGCGACTGATATCACACATGCTTGATGGCGCGGGTATATTCTCAGCGGTTGTGGCATTAAGGTTTCACACGCATGGTGTCACAGGAACTTATAACACCGAGGAACGCGACCGAATGGTAGAGGGTTGAGGGCTTGCTGTAAACAAAATTATATATTCGAGAATTGGTAGAAGGTATCTTTATTAAACTAGATTCGAGGCTTCTGGTTTGGTGAACCGGAGCGGACTGACTGACAGCTCTGAGAGGGCAGTTTATGTAGGGAAACGCTCTGTTTAAAAAAAACTTACACAGGGAGATTCCCCTTCCCAGCCCTCCAAGTTTCTTTCTAGAGTGTCAGCCTACAAAACACAAAATAATAATAATACAAAAATAACAATAATAATAATAATAATAACAATAAGAATTAATTTAATTAATCTCAGCACCTGCTGAGAGCAATATCACTCAAAAGGAGGATGAGAAGCGGACAAAGTATCAAGACCTTCTGTTTGAATTGAGTAAAATATATCCAGGCTACAGGGTCAGATTAATTGTTCTTGTACTCGGTTGTTTAGGAGGGATGCGAGCTTCATTTGTGAGCCAATTACAAAAAATTCCTAGCTGCGAGCACAAGGCTAATGCGTTGGCGGTTCGCATGCAGAAGGCTGTTCTTCTGAACTCTCTAAATCTGGTTCGGCAGCACTGTTCATTATAAGATCCTATTCGGTAGCTCTAAAAAAGCATCCAACAACGTTCTTCACCACCGCTTAAGAAAATCGGCGGCAATGGGTGAGAACAACAGTGTAAGAAACGAAAATAACAACTCTAGTAAATGAATCACGCTTTTGCTTACCCTCCAGAACGGATGGAGCAATAGTGGATTAGAATATGTAAAGCAAGAATGGGAGAGGTTGTTTTAGTGAGGTATTACCACAGCACGTGGTCGAGTCCCACACGAACAAGTGCGTAAATGCATTTTTTCCTCTCCCAAACTTGTTTTGTAAAAAAAAAAAAAAAAAAAAAAAAAGAATTAATTAATTGTTATTTAATTTGTTATTGTTAAAGAATGCAGAACATGTACATATTTTAGAAAAACATGTTAGTAAGCCTGTTCACGGGCAATTTTATAATATCGTTGGAGAAATGGGATTGTCTGTAGGTTTGTCTTTTGCATTCCTCGAATCAGCTGTATTAAAATCGGAGACAGAGAGATTTTTGTTCGCTTGTCGGGATGAAGTGATTAATACTGTGGTGTTTCGCAGTCGTGTGATGCATATACCTGTTGACGATTCCAACTGTCGTGCATGCAAACAATACCCGGAGACACTTAGTCATATACTAACTGCCTGTCCAATTCATGCGTGTTACAGGTATGTAAAAAGACACAATGCTGCACTGAAGGTTTTGTATTACCACCTTCGTCACCAGTATGGTATAGATAAGGAGCCCATTCTGCCGTATGCCCAAATGGATCAAGAGTCCGTTGTGGAAAATGACCAGTGCAAGATCTACTAGAATTTTTCTTTCCCCACCACCCATCATATCAGTGCCACCAAATCGTCTTCCAAGATCATAAAAGTAAGATCATTTATGTGGTTAAGTTTTCGGCTCCTTTTGAAAGAAACATCATAAAAAAGGAGGATGAAAAACGGATTAAATATCAAGAGCTCTTATTCGAATTAAGAAAAATGCATCCAGGATATAGAGTCCACTTGATTGTTTTAATTATCGGCTGCTTAGGCTGCTTAAGAAAAAATAAACATCTTTAAAGGTAGCTCTAAAAAAGCATCCCACAATTTCATGTCGACCGCATAAGAACATCGGCGACAATGGACATGAAGACCCAAAGAACAGAATGTTAAAACTGTACAGAGTAAAAGAATTATGCTTTTGCTCATCTTCCAGAAAGGAAGGAGCAAAAGCGGATAAGAACAAGTAAAGCAAGAATGGGAGAGGTTGTTTTAGTGCGGTATTGCCACAGGATGTGGTCGAGTTCCACACGAACAAGTGCGTAAATGCATTTTTTCCTCTCCTACACTTGTTTAAAAAAAAACAATAATAATTAATATTATAATTAAATAACAATTAAAATAATTTAAAATTTACACCTAGAGTTTTAGAAATAGCCCAGACTCTAAAAAGATTGCATCACACTCTGAAAAAATCGAAATTGCAGACCATCAAGCAACATTGGATTGAGAAGATACGGTCTCTTGTTGCGATAAGAGAGGATTTAGAACGGCGGGTTAAATGGATAAAGCAAAATAATACCTATGCTACTAATCCTTCTCACCTGTTCAGTTCACCATCGCCAACTATCGAAAGACCCCCATGTCGTGAAGAGATTTAAAACTTCTGGAGTAACATCTATGAGAAAGTCTATTCAGAGAACGATGAAGAGTCATCATTAACACTCTTTCGTAGCTTATGTTTTAGACAGGGGCTTGACCATCCTGCAGAGGTAAGTCCACCAATTACTAAAGAGGAGTTGAGAAACATAGTTGCTAAAATGAAGAACTTTTCAGCACCCGGGCCGGATAGGATTAATAATCTTTGGTGGAAGAAGTTCACTTCAACTCACCAACATTTGGCTCGAATATTCTCTACCTTTCTCAACGGTCAACATCCAATACCACAGTGGTTGGTGGAAGGACGAACAGTACTCTTACCAAAATCTGGAGATTTATCTAATCCAAAAAATTATAGACCAATAGCTTGTCTTAACAAAGAGAGGATTTTGACATTCATCGAGGTAGTTTGGAGTGCAATAACCGAACAGCGAGGGCGCAAGAGAGGCCTGGCAGGTTATTGGGAGAACCTATTGATTGATAGGTGTATTAAGCAAGACTTGATATTCTATCGACGTAACCTGTCAATGGTTTGGATTGATTACCGAAAGGCATTTGACTCTACAAGTCATGAGCTGATCATCAAGCTCCTTGAATGTTTAGAGGTACATCCGAACATAATAAGAAGCTTAAAGGGGCTAATGCTCATGTGGAGGACAAGGTTTGTTATAACATCCAACAAACAACAGGTGATGACTAACATCATCTTATTTAAAAGAGTCGTCTTCCAAGGAGACTCTCTCAATCCTTTACTTTATTGTATCTTCCTTTTGCTTCTGTCTGTAGTACTCCGGGAAAAAAACTCTGGATACATGTGTGGCAAACCCAGAAATAGAGCCCATAAGATCAACCATTTATTTTACATGGACGATCTTAAGCTCTGTGGATCCAGTAAGGAAGCACTAAAAATTCTTGTATTTGCAGTTGCCGAGTATTTCAGAGCTATAGGAATGGATATTGGATTGGATAAATGTTCTGTTATCCACTTCATTAAAGGAAGACGAGAAACAGCAGAAATGCCGAGCGAATCTAAGAATATTCAATTTATTGGTGGCAACACCATTCATCACCTTGGTGTTGGGGAGACTTATACATATCTTGGAATTCGACAATCAGAAAGTCAAAATGTTTGTGATATTAAAGATCATCTCCATATAAAATACTGTGGTCTTCTGAGTAAAATTTGGTCATCCGAATTATCTGGGAAGAATAAGATATAGGCCACAAATACATTAGCCATTCCTTTACAACTCTATACATTTGGAGCAGTTAAGTGGAATGTGAATGAGTTGATGGATCTCGATAGAGAAACTCGCAGGATGATGACAGTACATCGAAGTCATCATCCAAGGTCTTCTGTACAAAAAATTTACCTTCCACGAGATCGAGGAGGAAGAGGTCTATTAAATTTAGAGTGTCTTCATCGTAGAATTGTTTTGTCTGCGGCATGCTCAGTGATGAATAGTAGAGATCCTCTTGTGCAATTTGTACACCATCATGAATATGCAAATGTTGGAGCGTTTTTATATCGAGCGGCAGAAAGAGCTGCAAATAAACTAAGTCTCCCGTTTGAAACCAGTGATATGAAACACGGCTTAGCATCGTTAACACTACTGATGATTAAAAAGCGTGTCAAGGAAGCAGAACATGCGCTTCTGTTACAGGAACATATTGGCAAACCTGTGCATGGACAATTCTTTAGTCTCATAAAAAAAATTGGTTTGTCTGTGGGTTTCTCATTTGCTTTCCTCAAGTCTACTGGTTTGAAATCGGAGACTGAAGGATTTTTGTTTGGTTGTCAGGATGGAGTAATAAATACTTTGGTGTACCGCAGTCGAGTGATGCATATATCTGTCGATAATACCAACTGTCGTGATTGCAAACAATATCCGCAAACACGATAAAATAAAAAGTCGACTTTTCGAAACAGCCGAGTGCGGAAAAGTTGTGGACCGACGTACCTAAGAACATATTAAAATTTCAGCCAGATCGAATAATATCTTCTGCCTCCGAAAACTCTTGAAAAATGTGAAATTTTAACGAAAAATGCAATTTTTCGTTAAAAAATGTTAAATGTTAGTAAAATTTACAAATTATATGTATAAGTACATTTTGATGTTAAACAATGTTTTTTGTCATTAAAAACACATTTGTAGACCGTAACACACGTACCTAGCAAGAGTGGAACAACAAGTCAAACAACAGTGAAGCAACAGACAGGAGACTTCAGAGAACGACTGTCTGTTTTGGTAAAGATATTCACGATTACGATTTGTTGTCTATTTAGTAAGACTAACACTTTATTCCTACGCCGCTTAAACTCATCCTTCCCACTCCTTGCTGCCCCCTCCCCACTCGCACTCCTTGCTACCACGTCGCTGCGCCGGTCCGGCGGCTTCATTCGTTGCGTGCATTGGTTCTGTTGAGACACGTCATAACCTGTCGGGACAAAGCTAGAGCACGAAGTTTTCTGTAGAGAAGCGGGTTGCATCCTTTTTCGTTTGTGATATTCGCTGCCTTTACGGAGTTTAGCGACTATTGTTGTTCTTTTATGTAATAGTATTTTTGTTAGACCGCGTTTTCTTCCTAGAGTATTCTGTCTCATTTGTTTATATTGGGCTTAGAGTACACGTTTTGTTCTTCAATTTTTTATTTCGCGCTTTTGTCATATTTTTGTTGCTGTATCTTTTTCTTTCATACTTCTGTTCAATCTGGTGTTGCTAACTGGTGCCAGGTGTAATTCCTTCGCATATCTGCATTTATTCTTAGTAGCAATGTCAACTTCGTCGAAGTTTAAAAGTCGTTCGACGTTCAACTGCCCTCTGTTTGGTGGTCCAAAAGAACTGTCTTCTTATAAACTTCCCACGTATGAAGATGTTATCAATGGCTGTGCTTTCGAAAGGCAACGTTTAGCTCCCGAAGAGGGAAACAAAGAACCCTTGTTTTCTGACATTGCTGAGAACATAGCCAAGAAGATTATTTCCGTATACGAAAAAGCATCAATACCACATGTTACTCATAAAAGAGTTCTGCAAATGTTAAATGCTTATCATGAAAAATATAAAACCATCATGAAATCACATAGCAAACTTCAAAGCTGCAATAAAGTTGCCAAAACTATTGAAAGTTTTAAATTACATGCGCAAACTAGCCTTTTCGACATATGCTCTTGCAAATGTTCAGACTTTGCTTTATGCTCTTGTACCAAAGAGAGAAAAGTTCCACAGAGAGAACACGCGTTTCTTATTGATCAGAGAATAGTCCGAAAAATGGCCATCGGTACTCTTAACAAAGGGATAACCGCTGTTCTTCAAAAGAGGGAGGCTAGGAATGCACAGGAAACTGCCCGACCTCTAAAGTTGCCAGATGGTACTTCTAGAGTCAGGGAAGTAGAGTTGCCAGCTGATGAGAATAGCAATCATGGTAGTATTGAGTGTCTGGCCAAGAGTAATACTAACAATGATGATTTCTCCCCCACGAATTCAAAAGGGCAGCAAATTTCATTCTCTCAAAACCGTTTAGTTCTTTCTAAAACAGCTCTAGTAGTCAGCGATAGGTACGGCTTGTCGGACAGATCCGTCGCTGCCATAGCATCAGCTGTCTTGCAGGATGTTGGTTTGGTGTCCGAAAATAATTTTACAAACGTCATTGATAGAAATAAGGTTAGGCGGGAACGTTTGAGGGTGAGGAGAGAAATGAGAGAGATCTCTGCTGAGAGTAATGAAACGACTTTGTTGGGGTTGTATTTTGACGGGCGCAAAGACAAAACCCTTATCTTAGTAGAAGAGGGAAATAAACAATACCGCAGATGTGTCCAAGAAGAACATATCACTATTGTACGAGAGCCAGGATCATTATACTGGGGACATATTACTCCAATTTCAAGCAATGCCGTCTCGATCTCCACGGGTCTGATTGAATTTCTCGAGGCTAAAACCGACAACATAGTCATTGACAATATTTCAGCTATAGGTGCAGACGGAACTAATACAAATACAGGACACGAGGGAGGAATTATTCGTCTTATTGAGGAAAAATTACACCGCCCATTGCAGTGGCTGATTTGCCTTCTTCATTGCATTAAATTGCCTCTTAGACACCTATTTAAGTTACTTGATGGCGAGACTACTGGCCCTTCAAGTTATAAAGGGCCAATCGGCCAGCAATTACCAAAATGCACTTCTGTGCCCGTAGTTGAATTCCGACCAATCTCCTCAAATGTTCAAAACTTAACTTTAACTGATCTCAGTACCGATCAACAATACCTTCTGGACATGATCCGTGCCGTCGAAATTGGAGTTTGCCCCGTGGACCTGGCCAAATGCAATCCAGGCCCTATTTCTCCTTCCCGATGGCTGACTACAGCCAACAGAATTCTTTGAATGTACGTAGGCACAGCAAATCCAACCCCAGAGCTCATATCACTTGTGAATTATGTCATGAAGGTATATGGCCCTGTCTGGTTTCTAATCAAAAGCGACGCATCTTGCACAAGAGGTGCCAGGTATGTGTGGTCTCTGATTCGATACTCGCGGTTTCTACATGAAGACCAGAGGAAAGCTGTGGATCGCGTGATTCAAACAAATGGCTATTTTTGCCATCCAGCAAAACTTGCTGCTTGCGATGATCTCTGACGAGAGGCCCCATGTCAGAGAGCTTGCAGAACGTCGCATTTTAAAATGCAGGATATCTGAAATACAAGATGGGACCATTAGGTCTTTCAGAGTTCCTAAGATTAATTTTGATTCACTTGATTACATTGATCTGATATCTTGGACTAGGACCTCCATTACTGAGCCGCCTCTGTTGGCAGACATGCCGATAGATTATTTGATAGACATAGTGACACCCTACTAAGAGTAAAAAGATAAAAAGGGAAAGAAATGTGAGGATAGAAAGAGATTACACTTTTTCTATCCCTTCCATATATCTACTTTGCATTCCCAAAACACAATATCTTTCTATCTCTAAACTTCTACCTCTTTATATATTTTCTCTATTCGCTTTGAATATGTATCTGTTTCTATTCCCTTTCTATCATCTTCTTAAATAAATAAATCTCTTTCTATCTCTTCGTCCATCAACTATTTTTATCTCTTTCTATCCCTTTTCTATCCCCTTTTTTTCCTTTTCTATAAAAAGTGAATCTCTTTCTATCCCCTTTCTATTCTCTTCTTTAAAAATTTAATCTCCATCTATCTTTCCGCTTATCTACCATTTTAAATACCCAATTGCTTTAGTTATTTTATATGGTATTATATATATCTATATATACTGAAATTAATCTGATATTTAACGCGTATAATACTGAAAAATCGTCAGCTATAATGGAGCGATCCCCTAACCTCGTGCGCATTAACCCATTAACGCCCAGACGGACGAAAAATTTCTGTTGACTTTGAGGACCTCCCTTTTAAAAAAAATGCCTACAAAAAAATTAGCACTTATCATTTTTAACGTAAAATTTACTCCTCTTTTAGATTCTGAAGTTAAAATTTGTTTATAACAAATCGTTAAAAAGTTATAAACAATTTTTTGCAAAAAAACACGATTTTTTGAGAAAAAATTTTCATTTTAGACATATTTTCACCGGAAAAAAGCAAGTAGATGCTCTCAAAAGCTCAAAATATCGCGTCCATGGACCCCCAGCTATAAGACCCTGAAGCAAAAAAATTTTTTTTTCAAAATGGCGGACGCCAATATGGCGGCTAAAACTAAAAAAATGGCTCAGATATGAAACAGGGTGCTCCAACTTTTTCATGTGACTGAAATCGCCTAAAACTCTTTATACGGGGGTTTTTGGGGTCGCTGATTACGAATATGATGTCAGTTTTTAAAAATTCAAAATGGCTGATCCAATATGGCGGACGAATTTTTAAAAAAATTTTGGATTCACTTGAAACTCTCCACTCAGGGGTTTTTGGGGTCGCTGATTACGAATATGATGTCAGTTTTTAAAAATTCAAAATGGCAGATCCAATATGGCGGACGAATTTTTAAAAAAATTTTGGATTCACTTGAAACTCTCCACTCAGGGGTTTTTGGGGTCGCTGATTACGAATATGATGTCAGTTTTTAAAAATTCAAAATGGCGGATCCAATATGGCGGACGAGTTTTTAAAAAAATTTTGGATTCACTTGAAACTCTCCACTCAGGGGTTTTTGGGGTCGCTGATTACGAATATGATGTCAGTTTTTAAAAATTCAAAATGGAGTTGGCAAATTTTTTAAGTCTTATTATTTTTTTTTGTTATTTTTGTTTATTTGACGCTGATTTATTTGCTGTGGTGCTGTATAACTTTTAACTATGCTCACAACTAAGACGGTTTTGCGCTTGTTGTTTCTGCTAAGATCTGGCATTTCGAAGTAGGCGCATTACTAGTTTTGCAGAAAATGCAATGGCATGCAGTTATTACTGCTGTACTGCTTGTTGGCATTGTGCCAGAATTTGCTTGCAGCTCTGGCTATTGTTACTGAGCCAGCATTTGCTTCCACCACTGGTTGTCCTTACTGTGCCAGCGTTGCTTGCAGCTCTGATTATTGTTACTGCGCCAGCATTTGCTTCTACCACTGGTTGTCCCCTTACAAAAAAGGAGTATTAGAATGAGTATTGAATAATGAGTACTGCAGTGAGTATTGCAATAAGTATTGCAATGAGTACTGCATGAGTACTGCAATGAGTACTGCAATGAGTATTGGAAATTCCAGTACTTTTTTCGCCACATGTATTTTTTAAGTACAGTAAACAATTTTTTTTAAAATTATAATGAAATTGTGATTTTGCGTTCCATGTATTTCTGTATATTTAGTTTACAACAAAAAAAGTAGTGCGCAGACGTAGGAGCCGTAGAAACTTAGTGCGCAACATATTATATTTTCAACAATGTTTGGCGAAAAAAGTACTGGAATTTTCAATACTCATTGCAGTACTCATTGCAATACTCATTGCAATACTCACTGCAGTACTCATTATTCAATACTCATTCTAATACTCTTTTTTTGTAAGGGTCGTTACTGTGTCAGCGTTGCTTGCAGCTCTGGTTATTGTTACTGTGCCAGCGTTGCTTGCAGCTCTGATTATTGTTACTGCGCCAGCATTTGCTTCAACCACTGGTTGTCGTTACTGTGTCAGCGTTGCTTGCAGCTCTGGTTATTGTTACTGTGCCAGCATTGCTTGCAGCTCTGGTTATTGTTACTGCCGAAGCATTTGCTTCCACCACTGGTTGTCGTTACTGTGCCAGCGTTGCTTGCAGCTCTTGTTATTGTTACTGCGCTAGCATTTGCTTCTACCACTGGTTGTTGTTACTGTGTCAGCATTTGCGTGCAGCTCAGGTTGTCGTAACTGTGCCAGCATTCGTTTGCAGCACTAGTTGTCGTCATTGTGCCAACATTCACGTGCACCACTGGTTGTCTGCACTGCGCCAGCATTCTTTTATTACTGGGTCGATTTTAAAAATGTCAACAAAGCGTAAGTCGAAACGGCAGAAAGTTGTAAATGACGCCGAGAGTTTCGAAGTTGAAGAACATGACGAACACCTAGATGTGCTAATGCTACCAAACTCGAATAATTCTGGCGAATCTGATTGTGAATCTGATTCAGATGATGATGCTATTCATGAAGAGCTAGAAAATTCGCTTAAGAATGAATGTGCCGATTTACCGCAAAATTCATACCAGACGATTCGAGAAAATTATACTTCAAATCAATCGAAGTTGGAGCCAGATCATATTTTTGAATGGGTTGATGGTGAACAGAAGTATGATCCTCAGTATAAAAATGAAACTTTTATACCTGATAGCGTTGCAAAAAAAATTCGGTCATCCTCGTCAACTGAACTATTTGAATTTTTCTTTTCCAAGGAGCTAAAAGAATTCATATTAGACGCAACACGTCTGAATGATTGTCAAATTTCGTTGACTGAATTAGACAAATTTCTTGGAATAATTATTTTGTCTATTTTCAACGAAAGACCTGAAGATGAAAATGCTGATGATAGAGCTTGGCGAGTGAGAGGTCCTTTGGAGATTTTTAAGAAAAATGCGAGGCAGTTTGGGTATTTTTCATCAGCTTTGTCAGTTGACGAAATGATGGTAAAGTTTCGGGGAAGAACTATTTTGAAGCAGTTTATAAGAAACAAGCCTGTCCGTTTCGGTATCAAAATGTGGGCTCTTTGTAGTTCCGAAGGATTTTTATTCGATTGTGACATTTATTGTGGCAAGAATTCAAAAAGTTTTTTTTTGGCAATGAAGAAAAGCTAAATAAATGTGCTTTAGGTAGCTGCATTGTCGTTGGTCTTCTCCAAAACCTTCTTTCTTCAGTTGTACCCAGAAATGTAGTGAAATATCACGTATATTTTGACAACTTTTTTACAAGTCCAGATTTACTGGTTCATCTGAAGAAAGTTGGTTTGCGGGCAACAGGGACAGTCAGAGCTAATCGAATTCAAGTAAAAAATCCGATTACGGAAAAGGATCCAAGAGGGACATTTATTGCTAAACATGACAAATGCAGTGGTGTCAATTATGTCACAGTAAAAGATTCGAAAGTAGTGTCTATACTGTCAACACTGATAGGTGTTACACCAATTAGTTCAGTCAAAAGATATTCTTCGGAGACAAAGAGCAAAGTTGATATAGCATTTCCTAATGCTTTTACAACCTACAACAAGTTTATGGGCGGAGTAGACTTGCACGACGCACATTGCAGCAATTTGATGCCATGCATAAGGTCGAAGAAATGGACTTGGGTTATACTTATGAGACTCGTTCAAGCATCAATTGCAAATGCAACTGTTCTAAGAAACTTAGTTGTCCAAGAAAAAAAAATAGGTACTAAAGACATGGCTCTACAGATTGCAGAAGCATATCTAAAAAAATCTGAATCCATCAAAAACCACAAAGTTCAAAGAGTTGAACAAAAGAAAAACTGCTCTAATTTCTCCAAGTGCACCTGTAGAACGCAACGAAAGTGCGTGGAGTGTGATGCATATTTATGCGTTTCCTGCTTTCAGGATTTTCACACCTAAAATGTAAAAATGTAAAAAATATTAAAACAAAAAAAAAACAAAAAAAAATAAAATAAAAAACGAAAAAAAAAAATAAAATAAAATAAAAAACGAAAAAAAAAAAGACTCTTTATTGTCCACCTCCTCGCGGTAAGAGTCGGGCAACGGCGAATTATTCGACGGCAAACGGACCAAAAAATTCTTATTCATTGTATAATACTTATTAAAATTCAAACAATTTGACTCTGCTATTTTGTATTTTCAAGAATTGCCATCAGATTTGCAATTAGCGACCCAAAAAACCCCCGAATAGAGAGTTTCAAGTAAATCCAATAATTTTTTACAAAACTCGTCCGCCATATTGGATCCGCCATTTTGAATTTTTAAAAACTGACATCATATTCGTAATCAGCGACCCCAAAAAGCCCTGAGTGGAGAGTTTCAAGTGAATCCAAAATTTTTTTAAAAATTCGTCCGCCATATTGGATCCGCCATTTTGAATTTTTAAAAACTGACATCATATTCGTAATCAGCGACCCCAAAAACCCCTGAGTGGAGAGTTTCAAGTGAATCCAAAATTTTTTTAAAAATTCGTCCGCCATATTGGATCAGCCATTTTGAATTTTTAAAAACTGACATCATATTCGTAATCAGCGACCCCAAAAACCCCCGTAGAAAGAGTTTTAGGCGATTTCAGTCACATGAAAAAGTTGGAGCACCCTGTTTCATATCTGAGCCATTTTTTTAGTTTTAGCCGCCATATTGGCGTCCGCCATTTTGAAAAAAAAATTTTTTTGCTTCAGGGTCTTATAGCTGGGGGTCCATGGACGCGATATTTTGAGCTTTTGAGAGCATCTACTTGCTTTTTTCCGGTGAAAATATGTCTAAAATGAAAATTTTTTCTCAAAAAATCGTGTTTTTTTGCAAAAAATTGTTTATAACTTTTTAACGATTTGTTATAAACAAATTTTAACTTCAGAATCTAAAAGAGGAGTAAATTTTACGTTAAAAATGATAAGTGCTAATTTTTTTGTAGGCATTTTTTTTAAAAGGGAGGTCCTCAAAGTCAACAGAAATTTTTCGTCCGTCTGGGCGTTAATGGGTTAATCTAAGCACACTACCAACTGAGCTAACAAACGATACACTAGAGATCACTCCTTTACTTGACTGCCTTTTATCACTCTTACTCCCATCTCTTTTAATCTTCCTCTTCTATCTTTTTCTATCCCACATGGTATTTATATTTTTGGAGTTCCATACTGGAAATAAAGAGCTAGAAATCTTATCACTTTTTATCTTTTCTTATCTCTGTTATAGAAAGAGATACAGAAAACGTATAATTTTCAATCCCGACTGTATACCTTCTTAACCCTTTCTATTGACCTCAAACCTCTTTCAATCTCTACTATAATCATAATTATCAGTTTTCCCCATTAATCACCTTCTCCCTATAACTTTCAATCTTTAATCTTTACCATCCTTTCCCTTTCTATTGCCTTTAATCTCTTTCAATCTCCACCTTAATCATAATGATCAGTTATCACCATTAATCACCTTTTTCTTATAACTTTTAATCTTTAATCTAGACCTTTCTATCCCGCCCTATCCCTACTTCAATAGACATAGCAAGTTATCGCTTTTAATCATCTTTTTCTATAACTTTAAATTAATGTCTAATCCTTTCACATCATTTCCAAACCCCACCTGAATGAACACTATGTGCATTCCCTTTTAATCACTTTTCATCTATAATTTTCAATAACCTATGTCATATACACATATTTTTTGCTATTCCTTCTCTAACCAGCATCATCAGTTATCGGCTTTTAATCACCTTTCTTCAATAACTTTTATCTTTCGACCTATCTACCTTCTATCCCTTCCTATCCTTCTATATCTTTCTATCCCTTTCTATCCTATTTTCTATCCCCCTGTATTAATGATCCTTTCTAATCCCTACTTATACTTTCCATCCCCAACTGAAAGTACATGATCACTAGTGAGTGATCATGTACTTTCAGTTGGGGATGGGAAAGTATAAGTAGGGATAGAAAGGGATTAAAAGGGATAGAAATGGATAGAAAGGGATAGAAAGATATAGAAAGGGATAGGAAGGGATAGAAGGTGATAGGTGAAAGATTAAAAGTTATAGAAGAAAGGTGATTAAAAGCGATAACTGATGATGCTGGCTAGAGTGGAATAGCAAAAAATATGTGGATATGTTATAGGTTATTGAAAAGTATTGATGAAAAGTGATTAAAAGGGAAAGCTCATTATGTTCATTCAGGTGGGGTTTGGAAATAATATGAAGGTATTAGAAATTAATTGAAAGTTACAGAAAAAGTTGATTAAAAGCGATAACTCGCTATGTCTATTAAGGTAGGGATAGGACTGGATAGAAAGGTATAGATTAGAGATTGAAAGTTATAGGAAAAAGTTGATTAATGGCGATAAGCTGGTCATTATGATTAAGGTAGAGATTGAAAGCGATTGGAGGCAATAGAAAGGTATAGGATGGTAAAGATAGAGATTGAAAGTTATAGAGAAAAGCCGATTAATGGCGATAAGCTGGTGATTGTGATTATGGTAGAGATTGAAAGAGATTAGGGTCGATAGAAAGATATAAGGAGATATAGAGTCGAGTTTGAAAATGATAGCTTTTCTGCATCTCTTTCTATAACAGGGATAAGAAAAGATAAAAAGTGATAAGATTTCTATCTCTTTACTTCTAGTAGGGCAACCGGCTCAGTCGCTTAATATCTTTACCCTCCTCTTCCATGCCACACGCAAGCTGTGGAAAGATACGTCCAGGTTGTCACGGATGCAGCCACTCATGTCTGTGGGGAGGAACAGCGACATGGTTTTATACTCGCGAAATTGACTTCTCGGTCACAAATGCCCATTTGGAACACAAAAAACCAATACAGGTTCTAAACAGGATATTTATTATTACTCGTGATACCGCAACTTCACTGTATTGAGAATCCGTGTTAACAATTGTTAACTGACACTATGCTAATGGGTGGTAGGTTGGGGGCATGGTTGGGGAGGAACTCGGAGTACAGCCACCTTCACGTGGTGAGCTCTGAATCACTGAATCTTCGAATTCTGTGAGCTGAGAGCTGTGCAAATGTAATATTTTTCTTTTTCCACCACTCATCGTATCAGTGCTACAAAGCCTGTTATAGTGCTCCAGGATCATAAAAGTAAGGTCATTTGAGTTATAGAGTTTTCGGCACGTGCTGAGAGCAATATCACTTAAAAGAAATATGAGAAGCGGACAAAGTATCAAGACCTTCTGTTTGAATTAAGTAGAATGTATGCAGGTTACAGGGTCTGATCAATTGTTCTTGTTCTCGGTTGTTTAGAAGGGATGCAAGCTTCATTTGGGAGCCAACTAAAGAAGATACCTAGCTGCGAGCATGGAGCCGATGTATTGGCGGTTCGCATGCAAAAGAATGTCTTCTGAACTCTCTCAATCTGGTTCGGCAGCACTGTTCATTATAAGATCTTATTCAGTAGCTCTAAAAAAGCATCTAACAACGTTCTTGACCACCGCCTAAGAACATCGGCGGCTATGGGTGAGAACAACAATGCAAGAAGTAGGAATAACGTGTCTAGCAAATGAATCACGCTTTTGCTTACCCTCCACGAAGGATGGAGCAATAGCGAATTAGAGTAAGTAAAACAATAATGGGAGAGGTTGTTTTAGTGAGGTATTACCGCAGCACGTAGTCGAGTCCTACACGAACAAGTGCGTAAATGCATTTTTTCCTCTCCTAAACTTGTTTTGTAAAAAAACAACAATAATAATTATAATAATAATTATAATAATAATGATAATAGTAATAATAATTTTACTAATTAGAATAATAAGGTTAATAAAAACAATTACAATAATAATAATAATAATAATAGCAATAACATTAATTAACACTAAAAATTACTATTCTAATTACAATGTAATTAACCTTAAAATAAGTGTACATAATGAATGAAAAAAGCAGGATACTAAGGTTCCGAATTACGTGAACATGTGGAATTTGACAAAATCCCCTGTTTCCTGACATTCATATCAAACCAACCTCAAAGGGGTGATCAGGTCACAGCTGAGAACAATAGTTTCAGGCGCGTGATGTAGTCTCTGCGGGTAGCAGGCGCCGGCCAGTCTGAACTCAGTGGATGCTGCGGGGAAAAAACTTTGAGGGGAGTACCAGTGAAACTTGTTTCTGCTGGCGGCCAAAGCTGGCCGAAAATCTGACGCGGGGAAAAGGCTCTCAAACGTAGGAGCCGTGCAGGGGTTCTCGTTTCAGGCACCGCATGATTATGGGTGTTTGACACATAACAACTATACACTTTTACATTAAACACATTTCTGTTAAACACTTAATAAACAATACACAATATTAGGCACTATTCATTTTCACGTTATACATATTTCCGTTCTATTTATTAATAACATTTTAATAACTTCCACTTTCAATACAACGAACTGAATGTATTTATCTCTTGTTTCGTTATATCTCGAAAATTTTGTCTCTTTTCCTAAAACCATTAACCCTCATTATGCGCAATGGTTTACTCGAGCAATGATGAGCTTAGCAAGCAGTTTATTGTTTGTATTTAGAAATAAAATTTAAATTCGAAGAATCTTTGTATAATGGAGTAAAATTTCAGAGAGAGAAATAAAATTTTAATTTATAGAGTTTATTTGTATAATGAGGTGAGAGTTTCCTTTTCCGTTAAATTTTAACGCTTATTTTCTCTCTCTTACCAAGTAACCAGGTAAATTTTTAAGTAAATTTTCCTAAAGCCATTAGCCCTCATTATGCAAGGGTTCGCTCGAACAATGATGGGCTTAGCAAGTAATTTATTGTTTGTATTTAGAAATAAAATTTAAATTTGAAGAATATTTGTATAATGAGGTAAAATTTCAGAGAGAGAGAAATTAAAATTTAAATTTAAAGAGTTTTTAATGAGGTAAGATTTTCCTTTTCCGTTAAATTTTAACGCTTACCTTCTCTCTCTGACCAAGGAAGCCGGTATAAGAGTTTCCTTTTCTGTTAAACTTCTAACTCTTTGCCTTCTCTCTCTTACTCACAAAACCAATATAAGATTTGGCTTTTCCGTTAACTTTTAACGCTTATCTTCAGTACTCGTTTCTTACATAGGATTGGTCTGATTTCCTGGCATCCCAAACTATCATTCAAAACAAAAAAATCATAGGTGCCGACAACTTTTTAAAAACAGCCTTCCGGCGAACCGTGAAAAGCTTTTTGAGCCGAGAAAGGGAAGTTCGCCGAGAGAAGACAACACCATTTACGAAAGATGACGTTGCGACCGACGTGAAACATGATAAGATTTAAGTTCTCTAGAAACGGAACTTACTTTTTCACAGACTGAAGATAAAGGAAAATAACAGCCACCGCTGCCCCGAATATTTTGATGTGTGAAGCTTGGATAATCTGATTATCTCTCCCGTAACGGCGCGTCTCCTACCTCTCCTCCCACTAATCTTGTCACCAGCGGTGGTTCCTGCGACCTGATTCGTCAAAATTTAAGTGCGTCTCTGAATATTCGAACCAACACTTATGGAAATTAATTATCGCAGAAGAAGGCGGAAGAGACAAAGGAAACTACAGATGGATGACACGATTAATAACCATTTTCGAGCTTTGCGAAACTCTTCTATATTCTTGGAGGGAAAACTAATTCTTCTGCGGGAAACTTAACCTGATTTAAATCTCTTATGTACAAGTGACGAGGTACTTCATCACAACCATAACATATTTTTTACCAATAAAAAAAATGTTATTCTAAAAAGTACCAAAAAAGACAGTGGTCGATTAGAGGAAACAGACAATTTTCAGACATTTTTCACAATCTTAAAGAACCTTTAAAGAACTATTTTTTTCCATTATTGAAGTTTAAGCTCACTTATTGAGATATATTAAACCCAAATATCACGGGCTCCGATGAAAGAAACCTTAAAAGCAAACACTAGTTTACAAATTTTTCCTTCATGTTGGGTACCTTTTTGGAAATGTGTTTTTAGGCTAATTTGGGGTCTCTGAAAACCAAAATAGCCACCAAAAATTTTTCCAAAGAAGCGTTTGTAAGATATTGACAAAAAAACCCGTTTTTCGGTTCCTTTTTCAGTTATTGCGAGAAATAATGAAAAAGGTGAATGTAACGAATGGAACTTTGATAGAGTTTGAATAAAAGGTAATTTTTCTTGATGATTATGTATTACTTGTATGAATATTATTGGTAATTTTTCGTTTATCGACGTTGAAAGTCGAAAAAAGTGATTTTTTAAAAGTTTTTCTAAAATTTAAACGCATTTATTTCTTTTAATAAGTTGTATAAACATTTCTCTACATACTTAATCTTTTGGATGAAAATATATTTTTTGATTCAAACTCCTCCGTTTATGGTTGGTTACATCTTCCCTAAGTTGCATCCAGCAATAGTCAGCCATCATGCCTTGATCCCAAAACCCTTCATACCGCTTTTAGATTACTGCAATGTCCTGATGAAATCTTTCTCCCTGTTCATCGCTTTCAGCTTCTTAGTTTGGAGAAAAAAAATCTAAATGATTTTGAAGGAAGTGCATTTTCAAGGACATGCGCGCACCTGTATTATAATAATTGTATTCATTACAAGTGCGCGCATGTCCTTAAAAATGCACTTCCTTCAAAATCATTTAGATTTTTTTCCTCCAAACTTAGGAGCTGAAAGCGATGAACAGGGAGAAAGATTTCATCAGGACATAGCAGCAATCGAAAAGCGGTATGAAGGGTTTTGGGATCAAGGCATGATGGCTGACTATTGCTGGATGCAACTTAGGGAAGATGTAACCAACCATAAACGGAGGAGTTTGAATCAAAAAATATATTTTCATCTAAAAGATTAAGTATGTAGAGAAATGTTTATACAACTTATTAAAAGAAATAAATGCGTTTAAATTTTAGAAAAACTTTTAAAAAATCAATTTTTTCGACTTTCAACGTCGATAAACGAAAAATTACCAATAATATTCATGCAAGTAATACATAATCATCAAGAAAAATTACCTTTTATTCAAACTCTATCAAAGTTCCATTCGTTACATTCACCTTTCTCATTATTTCTCGCAATAACTGAAAAAGAAACCGAAAAACGGGATTTTTTTGTCAATATCTTACAAACGCTTTTTTGGAAAAATTTTTGGTGTCCATTTTCGTTTTCAGAGTCCCCAAATTAGCCTAAAAAACACATTTCCAAAAAGGTACCCAACATGAAGGAAAAATTTGTAAACTAGTGAAATCGGTGATTTTACGGGACAGCGAAAAAAGTCTGTACATTATAAACCGTTGATTTTTTAATTATCATAACTTAAAAAATATTCAATAAATACATTTTTGCTTTTATGGTCCCTTTCTTCGGAGCACGTCACAAATATTAAAAAAAAACACTATTATAAAATTGTCTATAATACATTTTAAGAAAGTTATAGCCTAATTTATTTATCATGATTCCCTGTAAAGGTAGAGGGTGGTTTTTAAGGGATGAAAATAAAATCAAAGAAAACGATCAATAGATGAGATTGTATTATATCTTCTAGTACAAATATAGAATTTGTTTAAGATGTCCCTCTTAAACTTGCCCTTTATTAAAGCAAAAATTGATTAAAGCGAATCAAATTAATCATAAACAATAACCAAATTGATAGGGGATCGTTTTCAAAAATACACTATTGTTCAGTGCATCGGCAGAGAGCCGTATTTTGTTATAACTTGGATAATGTTAAATCAAAAATAGTATAGATAAAAATATTTATAAACTCACGAGTATAATAATTTATTAAACTCAATAAATACAACATATATTGACGTTAAGACACTTGGCATTCCTATCGTATAGCTCTAACGTTAACCTGATAAAAACGTTTGATATTCGCAGTAACTATCATATGATCTTAACTCTCCCATATAATGATTTTTTCTAGTGGTCTATTACAAACAGTTTAAGTGTTATTGATATAGATTTCAACAATCTTTCTCAAAAAAATGTAAATTGTACAACTTTATAGTCATGTGTGTGTATGTTTACATAATCAATATACTCACAAAATTGGTTTTATAATTCTTCAGAGGAATATTGTCAGTAAATAAATATTGTCACAATATATTTAAATCACTTTTAATATATTATTTCCAACTTTTAATTCCTTATACTCTCTTTTATTCTTTGTATTTTTCTTTTATTCTTTATAAAATATTCTATTTTCATTATTTTAAAGTTTCTATTCTATTCAAAAACTCTTTTAAATTCTCAATAATTATATCAATATTTAATGAATATTTTCTTAAACTTTCAAAATGATCTAAATGCAAAACTTTAAATGATACGCCTAAAGGGGCGTTTTCTTGATCCACTCAAGAAAAACCTATCAGCTCGTCTTTTTAAGGCGACGACTACCTTACAAAAACTCAAACAACGACATCCGTCTCTTCTTGAGACCCGTCCGAAAAGACCCGATGACACCCTGTTCATTCGTTTTATTAACTCATGCTTTGGGTCATTGTAATTTTGCTGATGAACTTTTCATCATTCTTGATGAAATCAGTTCGCTGTGATTTTGAAATGTCGAAATTGATGCAATTCTCGTTGTAAAATCGAGAGCACCTCACCTTGAGTTTTTGATTTGTAATATAAAGTTTTAATCTTAAAAGTGTAATTTTCATTCTTTGTTTCTTTGTTTACGTTTGTGACCAGTAATATTAAAAGAAAATAAAAGTTGTTAATGTTTAGATTATTTGACTCTTTATATTAATAACAAGATGTACTTAAATTTATTTTGTAAGTGTATTAATTAGGTTGATTCGTATTTTGCATTGTTGACGGTTTTAACCAATTTCAATCTTGCGATATGGTTTAAATTTCACAATGAAAAATGAAGATAGTTTGTTTGATTTAAAAAGGTCTTTAATTTAACAAATAATTAAACATTTTAAAAAATATTATTTTTTAATAACAAAGAAAAAGTCACGGGGGCGATCGTGACATTCCCAGACAAAACATCTGCTTTTTCATGAAAAGGCCTACATTTTATTTTATGTTAATACACGTATTTTTTGCGTCGGATATAAAAACTTGATACTATGCAGCATTATTATATTAATTACAACTTGAAATTTAGGTATGAGGCACCCGATAATGGAAATCGTTGGGACTCTCCATTGTTTGCCGTTTTACCAGAAGACGAATTACAGTTTGAGCAAATTCATTCTGCCCTCTTTCAAGTTAAAGCACCGAAACCGAATATGAGTACTCACTGTGTAAGTTCTATACATTCATATCTTATATTTATTTGTCTGTACAATGCTACAAACTTCAATATTCCCACATAACATATCAATTCTGACTAATTTTATTTTTCCCAAAACTAAATTAACATACCCTATGCAGAAATTTTGACGTGGAAACTTTCTAGAGCTTTCCAATCGATAAGATGAAGTGTAAAGAATCGGGCAAGTAGGAGTTACACTCGTACTAAAACCTAGGGTTCCGTACACTAAACATTATATTTGGTATAATCTAGAGTATTGAAATTTGGTTTACTGGTGTATTTTTACTTGAAGATTACAGGAAAATTACAGCGAACATTTTCTAGATTGATAGTCACAACGTTGTCAAAGAAAAGCTGCCAATTTCCGAAAAAAAAGTTTTTTTCTCATAACTTAAACATTATTTGAGCTAGAAGACTAAAATGTGATGAACTTGTGTATTTTTACGTACAAATTGTGAAAAATCATTTTTGGATTGATTGTTGGATGTATATTTTGTCTAAAAAAAAAAAAAAAAAAAAAACAACAAATTGTAATTTTATTTGCAATGCAACTTCGAATTGACAAAGATAGTAAAAATAAAATTACTTACCCTTTCACCAAAACGCTTTTCAAATTCAGAAGTTTTTATTTAAAAAAATTAGAGAGGAGTTGTATTGGCTTTAGGATCCATGAAAAAAGAGACAAATTGAATTTGTAACACTTCTTTACAGATTAAATAAATTCACTGATTAAACAGTGATTCTCGTAATTAGTTTTATGAATAATGAATGTAATAACTAAAAAAAAAACATATCGGAATAGTCAAATCTAGTAGTAATCAGGGGTATGTTAAGAGTTGCCCTTAAAAAATATAGTCATGAGTATATCTGTCTGGCGGTATATTAAACTGTCGCTCCGCAAAAAGCACAATTCTGTTTTGTACACGTTCAATTTTAATTATATTGAAGTTATAGTATGGCACCCATACCCATACACTTCAGTCGATTTCAGTGTAATCTGTAGAAAATTAAATTTAAATTCTCATGGTAAAATAAACTGATACGATACAATATATGTGACCTGGACAGTGAAAAGGGGGCTTACGTGTCAAAAAAAAATTTTTTTTTGGTTTACACCACGTGAAAGAGCGTCAAAAAATCTATCAGAATCTGCCAAAAAATGAAAAACGATTTTTTGACACGTAAGCCCCCTTTTCACTGTTCAAGTCACATATAGCAAATTCAAGAGAGAAGTACAAACAGTGTTCTTACGGACTATAAATCGGTGGTTCATACGTTGTTAAGTTCAACCATTTTCATAGACACAGAGAATATCAAATTTATTCAGTTTAACGAAAATGTCCTTTAAGTTGGAAAATCCGTGTACATTCAAAAACAAAAATTGGAAAGTATGAGAAAAGTGAGACGTAGCTTTGGAGTTTCCATGACGAAGAGTATTGTCTGTAATTAAACTGCAGGGTGCAAGCTATGATATAGTGAGTCGAGGAGTTTTAGAACTTTTGCTGGGAAAGACCAGTGGCGGACTAAGAGGGCCGGCCCGCCCTAGGCCCCTAGTTCAGGGGGCCCCCAAATCTTCTGTCACAATTTGTTTTTTTAATTTTGTTTTGAGCAATACCGGGAGAGAGGAAAAGGTTTGAGAATTTCACTTTACGGAGAATAATTTTACAGAGAACAAAGAAAATTCAATAAAATGAGAACACCTTTAATTAAGAGAAATACCTTTTTTATTGAGTAAATCCGTGGTCAAGCAAATTAAAATCACAAGCACACACAATGCGAATTATGTCCTTTGTACTTGAGTCTTTTCCTTTTCCAGAAATTACACCTGTAATTTCTGGTGATTTCGCACCACACAACACACACACAATACAATTTAGAGCAGTCCTTTTGAGAGATACAATGAGGTGAACCTTTGAGAGCAAAACCTTGAGAAAACGCGAAATTGCGTGAGACAATAGCCTTACATTTACAGTGGAAATTTTAACACTTGAAAAGATGCCTTCACAATGAGAAATGCCATTACATCGTTTGAGCATAACCTTATTGATAGATAAACACCTTGAGAACAACCGTGATAAAAACCGAAAACGCTAAAAGCGTGATACAAGAGATTGAAAAATAGTGTTGTTAGATCCGGTTAGAATTTTACACTGAACCACGTGTTGAGAGACGCAACCGGCGAGCAGCTGAGAAACTGACCACCGAGAGGAGCTGCCGCCACACGCTTCCCCAACACGTCACTTTACTTTTCCCGCAATATTTGAACTGGCAACTGGCCTCGAGTCGTAAATTCGAGCCAGCCCCAGTTCTGTGATCTCAAAACACTAAAGTCTGAACAAATTTAATAATATTAAATTGGTGCGTAAGAAAATTTTTTAATTTCTCTAAACCATCATTATAGACAATGCTATTTCTTTTGAGTTGACAAATACAATGATATGAACATTAATATTAACAGACGCGGAAGAAGAAGGGTAAAGAAAAAAATTCCTGGTGAAATAGCTGATGATACCGAATTATCATATCATTTCAAGAAAAAGTTCGTCGATCAATGTTTCAATGTATAGGCAGATTTATACTGCGGCAGTAAACAATCTGGTAAAGAGAACCTTCAATTTATCATTAAATGGGACTTTAGTGATTCACTGCCCTGTATATCACTTATAATCCAATATTTCTTGACCATCTGTGTTTTCAGTTGCATCATGCGAAAAAAGTTTTTCGAAACAGAACCAATAAATCAGATAGCTTTAGAATATACTGTTGATTATCCTTGCAAAAAACTCCATTTTCGGAATCAATATTCTCCAATTCGATCTCCTTTCCATCCACAAGGAGAGAAGATTTTTTAATTGAAACAACAGCTCCTGAATTTTGCAGCGTTTAAACGTGTACGATAAGCTGATTTCTGATTGCTCTTTCATGGGGAGAGCGGTCGTTCGTAATTGTGATATATAATTCTCGAAATTGTTTTACTTTCGTAAATATTAATTTGACCCAACGTATAGCAATAAATTTCACAATAATGGGATAGTTGGGTCTAGGTTTTCCTAAATAATAAACATCGGCCAAGGCCAATTCTGAAATAATCAAACCGACTTTATCAAAAATTGAGTGAAATAAGAATTTTTTTTTCATTTTGGTTTAGGTTTAACTTGAAGATTGTTATATTGTTCGCTCTGATGCTACGATTACTTTTTAATAACGACATTTCGTTTCCTTATTTTTTCTAAGTCGATTATAAAAAAAAAGTTCTGGAGACTTTAAAAATAACCGAGCTATTAGACTTTTTGTGACGCGGCCTACGCTCTCCGAATTCAGGCAAGCTTAACGCCAGGACACGGACGCATTTTTTCTAGCATTTTCAACGTTAATTATTTTTATTATTAGGCATGTAAAAGGTTTTTGGAATAACATTTTCTAACGTATTTTTTATCGCACTTTCATAATCTGTCATTAAAATTGCAAAACAATAAAATTCCAAAAAACTATGACCACTTTTTTGGAAAAAAATGCAAATTTTTGACATTTCTGATTCAAACTGATTTTTTTTCCACGTAACCAGGGATCAAAAATTTTCTGCATCTAAAAATATCGCGTTCACAATATTCTAGCTTCAAAAGGATGGACCATACATTTAAAAATATCAAGATGGCGGATCCAAAATGTCGACGACAGAATTTTTTTTTCAAAAAATTGACACACAGTGGACACTTCTTTTAATTCTCTCTTTATCTGTATGAAAATGGGTACCTAAATGTTTTTTGGGTCGCTGACTGTGAATTTAAAGTCGGATTTCAAAAATTCAAAATGGCGGATCCAATATGGCGGTGGATATTTTTGGAATTGATCGGATTTATTTAAAACATGCTAATCTGGGGTTTTTGGTGTCGCTGCTTGTGAATCTGAAGTCAGATTTCAAACATTCAAAATGGCAATTCCAATAGTGCGGTCGATATTTTTGGAATTGATCCTATTTATTTGAAACGTGCTGCCCGTGGTTTTTTGGTGTCGCTGATTACGAATCTGATGTTAGATTAAAAAAATTCAACATTATGAGTGTTGTCCAAGAGAGTACATGTTTATGATATCGATAGACATATTATAATTACTGTTGCGAATGACGTTACACCTCAGCGGTAATGCAGAATAAATGATAAATAAATATTAAAGCCAGAAGAACAAATCAATGCAGTTGCGATAGAAATTGCGACCCACAGATACTGCTAAAAAATTGTAACCGTTGTCAAAGAAAGTATAAGTATATGATATGGGCGATTCTTACGTAACTGGACTACTTCCCAGATAGCACCGATATTTCCAGGAAGTTTCCTGGAAGTTACCCGTGGCAAACTGGGAAGTTACCCTTGGAAACTTCCGTTATATACGACAATGTCCGCGCTTGGAAAGTACCCGTGGTAATTTCCTGGTAACTTCCTGAAAACTTCCCTGCAGATTTCCTGGAAACTTCCGGTGGAAACTTCCTGGAAATTTCCCGTGGTAACTTCCAGGAATTTTCCGTGGAAACAGTCAGGAAGTTAGCCTGAAGTTTCCAAAAATTATTCAATACTTTTGCAAATAAAATTATTGTTTAAAAAGGTTCGACAAATAAAGGGAAGTGCATATTTTGCTTTGTCGTGCAATGAAAAATTAAATTAAAATAAAAAAAAAATCCTAGATAGCTTGTGGTACAGCGGACTCGAACCCCTGTCCACCCAGCGGTAGGGTAAACTCGAGGTCTCGAGCAGCTGCTGGGAAAGTGCGCCTTAACGCGTTCGACCAAATCGCCACTGACAACAGCTTACATGAAACCAATTGATACCCAGAACCAAGAAATCTATTTTTCTGAGCGGCATAGTACAAAAGATAAATATACGAAGTTTAATGATTCGTATAATATATAATTCCTTATACGGAATAAATACAGAATTACATGAGTCGTTGCAGATGAATGGGATAATAAACTTTCTTATAAATATGAGTTTTGTAGGGATTTTAACAAACAAATACTACTCTAATTGGCAAAAAAACGAGTAATAATTCATTTTTCAATTAAAAGAAGTGGTTTTTCGTAAAAGAAATTCACATTTACAGGAAAAAACAATGATTTTTTGCCTAAAGTTTGGAAGTGCCCTACATTACCGACATTGCATATTTATTGAATCCGGTAAATTTGAATATCGTTTTTCAATATATATTAATATTACCTAATTAATAAGTAATATTAATTATTATTAATGCAAATAATAATTTTACTCTAAATTTTATAATAAAAAATTCTAAAAATTAATTATTTACAATTCTTGATATGAAAAATGCGAAAAGTTTAAAAGAGCAGAAAAATTGTATATTTAATTATAATAAAAAGGATTAATAAATAATAAATTAAATGGAGAGAAGGTATAGGAAAATGAACTCCGTATTATTTTAATTGAACGATTTTCTGTTTTTTATGATTTATTATAATTATAAAGCAGGTACTCAATAATAGTACCCAAGTAATGTTTATTATTTTCCTCAACGGTAATTACTTAAAATATATTTCTTAAAGACACAATTTTATAAAATTTTTAAAATGTAATAGGTATATTGAAAATGATTTTTATTACTTAAATATGATACAGATGTTCCAGTTTCAGATTATACTCCACTTTTTTCAAGTTTTTAATCATTTTCTATTTCATTAATTATTATAATTAATTAATTATTTAATAATATCTTGTATGATAATAATAAAGTAATATAAATATTTAAATCTTTTCCGACAATTTAAAAACCAATAATCTTTAAAATAAGAAATTAAATAAGTCTTAAGTATGTGGCAAATGTACTAAAGAAGCTAAAGAATAGCTAAACAAGCTAAAGAATACAAAACCAAAACTTATACCACAATTATTGCAATGAAATTTTATTAATAAAAGAAACTTGAATTTTTACTGCTCATAAACAAGTATAAATAAAATTAACTTAGAATATAAAAAATATTTCGCATTCAAATTTCAATTTAAGGTGAAAAACATACGTGTCTGACACGAAACTTCTTTAAAATTATAAATTTTATTTTTATAACTATTAAACGTATAATACATAGGCGTTGTCGCAGCAGAACAATAACAATATTACAAAATAAATTGGACGCAATGAAAGTAACATACTTTTTAAACATAAATTGAGGAGCACTTTTTCAAAATTTGATAAATTCACGTTTTTATAATTCTAGGAAATTAAACAAATGTAGTTTTGCACGTAACCCTTAGAGTTAATTGTAAATTATAAAACTATTGATATAAAAATATGTCTTGAACTGAAGGCGATTTGTTTATAATAACAGTTTATCACAATTCTGGAATTTAAAAGGTTCTTTAATTTTAACTAGTAGGAAAAATAAAATAAAATTTTGAGTCATTTTGGTTAAGTCCAGATTGTTTTAAATTTGCAAGATTGTTAATATTTTAAATTTTTGTTTTCCTATCCTTTTGTGGAAAATTAATATACTAAATTTTAAAAATGTGCTGCTGAATTAAATGGAGATATATTACAAATTTTACTTAACTATTTATCGATAAAGTTACAAATACAATTTGTCTATTTTCTTTAATTTGCGTTCAAACAATAACATTAATTTTCACGTTATACTAAAATTAAAAAATTTTTGCCAAAAAATAATGCTCCTTTAATAATGAGTGTTCTTAAGTGTAGGTGCTCTTGACTCGTTACATACGAAAAAATTAACATAGACGGCAAATGATCAATTTTTTTTTTTTAAATTCCTATTTAAAAGTATTTGTTGACGTTGAAAGTGCAGCTGTTATATTCCCTTCTGATCCATTGCATTATTCAGCAACTTGATGCAATTTTTATTTCTTGAATATCTAGAAAAAAAGAAGTACACATGAAATGTTTTATTCTATAATCATTTAAATTTTTATATTAATAATCAAGCAAAAAATGCAACTAAGAATGGTTCAAAATTAAAATAATAATAAAAATTAATTTTTTCAAAACTTTTAGCAAATTTTAAAAATGGAAAAAAAATTAAATAATAATTTAACAACAATTACAGTGCACAGTGACTTTTTATTCAATTTTAGATATAAAAAGAAAATTTTTATTTACAGAAAGGTAATTTTGAAAATTAGGAAAAATTATTTTTATTAATTTTATTATTAAATGAAATAGAATAACTTATTACATAAAATCTTTTAATATTAAAATAACTTTCAATTACATTCTAAAAATAATGAAATTTTGTTTTTAAACAATTATAAAATAATATAAAAGCAATAAAAATCTTAAAAAACAAATATTTATATATATTTGTAACGTAATATACAAATAATTGTGAGAACTAAAAAAAAAGATAATTTAAAAAAAGTTTTAAATAAATGTGAAAATAATGAACAATTTTTAAATAAGGATAAGATTTAAAAACCTCAAAAACTTAAGAAAAATATGCCAAAAAACTAAAAATATAAAAAATTTTAAAAATATCAAAGAATAATAAATATAAACAGAATTAAAGAGTAATAAATGGATAAAATAAATATTATAAAAATTAACAAATAAGTAAAATAAATTTTAAGATATAATATTACAGTAAAGAAATTGAAATTCTTAACAATATAAAAAAATACTTTGAAGAAGTACACATAATTCAATTTATTTGTTTATTTTCAAAGTACTTACACTTTTTTAAAGTAATAAAGAATCCGTTTGACGGATTCCAAGTTTAAAAAATTAAAAGATTATTAAGTTAAAAATTTAATTATTCCATGTCGTTTTCGTCCAACTCGCTTCCGCAACTATCCTCGCTGCTACCCTCCACTTCCTCTTCGTCGTTTACTGTCTCCTTATGTCTTTTTTCAATTTCCTTCCTTTTCTTTTCCCTAAAAAAAAAAAAAAAATTTAAAAACATATCGAAGCTACTCCTAATATAGCAATTATATTTCTCTCTTGAATTATAATAATTTACAGGGCTCATAAAAATCGTAATTATAGTTTAAAAAATGAAAGAAATATGTTTATTTTTTATTTAAATTTAAAAATTTTATTTTCTAAAATAATCAGTATATAAAATCTCCCATTGTTAATTTTTAAATAATTTACTAAACATAAGAAAAATTTTTAAAAAAAGACAAGAATGAAAAAGTGACAAAAATATATAAAAGAAGTAGAAAATGTTTACAAAAAATTAAAATATTTACGGACATTTTATTTAAATTAAAATAATAAATAAAATCATAATTAACAAAACGTTTCAATATATACAATTTTAAAATTAAAAACATTATAGAATTGTTTGACAAATTAAAAAAAAAAATTATTAATATTTTTAAAAAATTTTAAATGTTTAAAAGAAAGAAATTACTATATGTAATTATGAATCCACTTCATGAAGTGGAGAACTTCACTTCAAGAAAATTTTAATATTTCTTAAATTTTATAAAAACTTAAATATGTCGAAAGTGTTAATTTTTTAAATCCATTCAGAAAACGTTGAGTAACTTTAAAAATGTTTTTTTGTAATTAAATTTGAAATTTTATAATAAAATGATTAAATGATTACACTGCACAAATAAGTAATTAAGTTAAGTTTTGTAAATAATTGTTAAGGGGGTCTTCTACTTTCCAGGCCCGAAATTCAGTGGTTTTTTGGGGAATTAATTGTAAAGAAACTACTTAATTTTTTTTTACAAATTTTTTTTTATTTTCAAGATTCATCCTTTAACTTTGAAATTTTCATATTCATGATGAAAAATAAGAATGGTGGTGATCTTGAAACGCCCTTGCGTAAACGCGTTTCAGAAATGGAGAGGTCCCGCTTGAGTCACGGTTTTGGCACTGGGACAATCCAAAATCAAAAAACGAATTTTCTTCATGTGTATAGTTGCGTTGACTACTTTTTCCCGTGGCAGGTTTTTTTTATTTCTTTATTTGTCAAAATTATGCGAAAATTCGCAATTTTTTTTTTTTTTTTTACTTTAAGGGGCTATAAAAAGAAACGAAAAAAAATTTCAAAAATCGTACACGGAAAAAAATAGCTGCATCATTTCTGAGTAATTTAAAAAAAAAAATTAAAATCGGACCATTTTTACTATAAAAAGCGTGACTCAGCAGCTTAAAAAACACTACTTTCGGGGACACGAGTTTAAAGTTAACACATGGTGTATAACTTGATTGTAGTAACTTATGAATTAATCTGCTCATATCGGGTCCGAACAAGGTTTTTTGTTTTTATAGGGGTCTTTGGACACTAGCAAAGATAAAAAATCTTAAATTGGTAATTTGTTAATAATGGAATCATTATAAATCAGGGACTGACACGAAAACCGAATTCTGTTTCTGTTTTGAATTGTTGTGACGAAACAAAAATGTACAATCAATATTGTTTTGTATTGAGCCTGAAACGAGAAGGCTCTGAATTACGTTTTCGTCTCATGCAAGAAAAGAATTGTGTTTCAAATTGTTTTTGTGAAATTTAGAGCCTTTTTTATGAGAAACGAAAACGGAATTCGGAGCGGATTTTCGTTTCGGGCATAAAACGAAAACAAAATTCGAAGCCTTTTCGTTTCGGGCATGAGACGAAAACGTACTTCCGAGTACTTCAGAGCCTTGTCGTTTCAGATTCAACACAAAACAAAATTAAATTTATATTTTGTTTCAGTTTTTCAAAAACAAAACGAAACAAAAATGAAATATATTTTGTTTCGATTTTCGTGTCAGTCCCTGTTATAAATAAACAAGTGTTACAAATGAACAAAAATTCGTGGGTTTTTTCGGTTCCCAGAAACATGCTGAAGAACGTGATTCTCACGAAATTCTTTCTGTGGCGTATTCTCAGATACATATAGATTGAAATAAAAAAGAAAAAAATTTTTTTTTTTTGAAACCTCGAGAGTAGAAGAGTAATGGATAGTGACGTCACTGGTATAGGCAAAATTTAAACAAACTTTGACTAGAGTATGTATAATAATATTACATAAATTGCATAAAAAAAGACAATTAAAGAAAGTCCTTAAGTAAGAAAATAAAACAAAAAAAACATTAACAGTAAAAAGACAAAAATTATAAATTTTTTAAGAATAAGTAATTGTAAAATAAAAATTAAACATTTTCGAAAAAGTATAATTTTATAAAGCTATTGTAAGAATTAAAAAATAAAGTAATTGTGAATATGAAAAATCATAATTATTATTTAATTATTTTTGATTACTTAATGTGCATTTACATTTTAATTCAT
Source organism: Ganaspis brasiliensis (assembly GCA_037103525.1). Lineage (NCBI taxonomy): Eukaryota > Metazoa > Arthropoda > Insecta > Hymenoptera > Figitidae > Ganaspis > Ganaspis brasiliensis. The sequence continues at coordinate 333,539 of JAZKLR010000815.1, read as the reverse complement.
TTCAATTAAAATGTTTCAACAAATTGGAATAAGTATGAGTTAATTAACATTTGGAATTATTAGAAATTATACAAAAATTAAATACAATTATTTTCTATCTTTACATTATATTCTTGTAAATCGTATGTATTTTGATTATCTGTATTAGCGAAATTCTTTTATCTTTATAAATATTAAATTGTAGAAAATGAAATTTTTAAGATTTATCCACAAATTTTGGCTTTTGTTTATAGTTTCAGATGTTTATCATGACCGAATCAATTTCAAATCATGCAGACAGTCGGATGATGCATCGACAATTAACTACATATGAAATTTTTTTTTCTTACTGCAAAACAAGAGAGACACGTATTTTTTTGAATATTCATAACAATTATATTTGCATTTTTATGAATTTTTAAATAATTTATCAAGAAAACAAGTTTTTTATATACTTTTTCTTTAAGGGTATATATATACACTTAGAAGGCTAAAAAAAATTAATTTTTAATAATTTTTTTAACTTAAAACCAAATTTTATTTTTTTCAATAAAGTTGAATTATATTGCTATTTATCAGCTGATATTACTGTTCACGATATTATAAGAAGTAACATTTAAAATTTAAACAAAGGGCCCAAGAAAACATTTTTAATCCTAAAAAATATGAAATGTAGATTGGTCTTAAGAAGAAATTAAGAATAATTTTTTTATCACTAAAAAGGAGAAATATAATAATTAAAATTTGTATGGTGAGTAGTACACTTAATTAGCTATGAACCCTGCAAATTTTGAGGAAAACAAATTTATCTTTTTGAAAAAAATTTGTTTTCACTTTCTACAAAAAGAAAAAATATATTCTTTTTTTCTGAATATTTCTGATTTTTCTTGATTATTTACTAAAAACCATGAAAAATAGAAAGAAATGTGGAAAACAGAAACTGAGAAGCTTAAAAAGTGGGTAAAATAAAAAATGTTAAGAAGAAATATATTAAAAAATCTTTTTTTTCTTACAATGTTTAGGAAATATTAAAAATTCTAAAAAAAAAATGTTTTAAAAATTTAAAATATACTTGTCTCTTAATTTCTCTAGCAGAGAAACATATTTCCATATAAAGTTAATTCTTGATGCATCATCGGAATGCTTTCATTATTTAAAATGAATTCGGTCTCATGGAATAATAGACATATAGAGATTTGTAAATTTCATTAGATGTAAATCATGATGTTAATTAAAATTTCATACTGATTTCAATTCATAGCAGCACTTACAATTTATATAAATTTTGTTAATACATTTCACTTGAAATTCTATAGTATTGAAGTGTTACAAATATTGTAATATTTTTAAAGAAAAAAACTTACAGTAATCGTGTCTCATTTTTTTTGCAAGAATACAACCAGTATTTAATTCCTTTATCAATTTGCGCTATTGTCGCGGTTGGTTGCAGCCGATTCATAGCATCTAAAAAACATAATGGTAACCATTAAATTTCATATCCAAAACAAAATAAACAGAAATATATAATTAATTGGTATAATATTTACCGACGACTACGTCCCTAAACTTTAATTTTTTAAAAGCCGGCTTTTTGTCGGACCTTCCTTCGAAAGTATAACACTGTCCAGCTTCAAACGTTAGCAGTTCATTTAATATATTATTAACTGTTGTATTGCAATTTGAAGCTTCTCCTACATTTGCTGCAGCATTACACTGAAATTAAAATTTATATATTATTACATGTAGTAGCATATGGTGGATTTCACGGCAACTGTCCAGACAAAAAAAAAATTTTGTTTAATCCTTTCCCAATTTTTGTTATAAGTTGTCTTATAGGTAAGTAATTTATCAGCCAAATATTTTTGGATTATATAAAAAATTGCCCGAGAGGGAGGGGGTTAAAGTTTTGAACTTTTTGTTAAGACGCTCTCATTTGTTTATTTATTGAGATTAAAAAAAATGATAAAAAAATTTTTTGGTACATGATTTTTCTAGATTTTTTCATCAGCTTTCGATTGGCGTGGTCTATTTTAAATTTTTTTTTTATTTTGACCAAAATTTTTGAAAATTAAAAATAAATTTCACTTTTTTTCGTCTTCGGGCTCGTTTTATTTTTTTTTATTTTATTTTTAAAAGAAAGCTGAGATTTTTTCCTACAAAATATGTAATTTTCAAGAAACCCTTTTTTTTTGTTTTTGAGAAATTTAATGTTGAAGTTAGCGCGCCACAAAAAGGCGAAGTCTCACTCTACCGCCCCGCTTGTTGCTGTGCGCTGTTTGCATCATTACGTGGATATTTAATTATTTTATCCCTTAATTGAACTTTTCTCTGCATTTTACAGTGCTGAGACTGACATGAAAACAAATAAGTACCTGCACTATAGTTCTTTTGTTTACTTTTTTATGTTTAAATTTTTTTGGTAATTTTTTGATATTGGTTTCTCATAGAGAAAGTATTGTTTTACCTCCACATAATCGATTGAGATTTTCTGAAATATCTTGACATACTTTGAACTCAGGATGGCAAAAATGATGTTTTTAAACAATTTCATCCTGAGTTCAAAGTATGTCAAGATATTTCAGAAAATCTCAATCGATCCTGTGGAGGTAAAACAATACTTTCTCTATGAGAAACCAATATCAAAAAATTACCAAAAAAATTTAAACTTAAAAAAATAAACAAAAGAACTATAGTGCAGGTACTTATTTGTTTTCATGTCAGTCTCAGCACTGTAAAATGCAGAGAAAAGTTCAATTAAGGAATAAAATAATTAAATATCCACGTAATGATGCAAACAGCGCACAGCAACAAGCGGGGCGGTAGAGTGAGACTTCGCCTTTATGTGGCGCGCTAACTTCAACATTAAATTTCTCAAAAACAAAAAAAAAAGGGTTTTTTGAAAATTACATAGTTTGTAGGAAAAAATCTCAGCTTTCTTTTAAAAATAAAATAAAAAAAATAAAACGGGCCCAAAGACGGAAAAAAGTGAAATTTATTTTTAATTTTCAAAAATTTTGGTCAAAATAAAAAAAAAATTTAAAATAGACCACGCCAATCGAAAGCTGATGAAAAAATCTAGAAAAATCATGTACCAAAACATTTTTTTATAATATTTTTTAAGCTCAATAAATAAAAAAATAAGACCGTCTTAACAAAAAGTTCAAAACTTTAACCCCCTCCCTCTCGGGCAATTTTTTATATAATCCAAAAATATTTGTCTGATAAATTACTTACCTATAAGACAACTCATAACAAAAATTGGGAAAGCATTAAACAAAATTTTTTTTTTGACTGGACAGTTGCCGTGAAATCCACCATATGTTACCTACAATTTAGAATACACCGGAAAATTGTCAGACAAATAATCAAGAAGTACAAACCACTTTTAAGTAAAAGCACTCATTTTTCTTTAGTCTCCTTGAAAGTTTTTTAATTTCTTTTTTATTTTTTGCGGGGAACATTTGCAAGTCCACATCTTTATTCCCGAATGTAGGACCACCCGATTCCTTCAATCCGCTTTTACATATTGACCTTACCATTGTTTCTAGCGAGGTTAATGTAGTCATTACTTTAGATCCTGACTTCATTCCTGTAAAATATGTAAATTAAATGTATTTGACAAAGTTAAATTGAGAATAATTGTTAAAAAAAAGTTAAAAAAATTCTTTATAAAGAATGGAAAAACAAATGCAAGTCAAATTTTAAAACCAAAATGATAAAATCATTTCTAACGATATAAACCTATAAACCCCACACATTTTAAGGAAAAAAAGTAATTTTTGAGGAACATTTTTTTTTGGCTTTTCTTAAGAGTCAAATTACTTTTTTTATATATATACATTTGTAATCTATTAAATAGAAAAATGAATAAAATTTGAGTTTTCATTAAATACTGTTAAATAATTAAGAAGTTAGGTTCGTTTTATAAACATTTGCGTTTTCTCATAAAAGATTTGAGACACTTTGCTAATGGGTTATTAAAAAAAATGTATTTACTTATTATAAGCATTCAAGTAATGTAAGTAATAATAATATTGAAATTAAAATAATATTCATGAATAGTAAACGCGATAAAGTTCAGTAGATGCTGTTTTTCATTCAACGAGAACCTACTTAAATATGTAGATTGTATAGGTCAATCGATTTGGTTTTTAATCAAAATATTATTTTACAAAAAAATTTTTTATAAAATATGAAACAAAATGTTATTCAAAAAAATCTTAAATTAAATGTATTAAAAAATAAGAAAATGACAATTATTATACCAACTTTTATTAAAATTTAAACTTTATATAAGTCAATTGATTTGTTTCGATGCAATTAATATATTTTTAGGATTAACTAAGTTGCATTTTAATTTAAAACATACCATTTGCCTTCTTGTACGATGCTTTTGATGTTGACGGTTTAGCATGATCAGGTTCAGAAGGAGGGGCAGTGTTTTTAGATGTAGTTTCAGTGTTCTCTGACAGAGGATTAGTTCCTGTTAAAATATTATCTAGGTTTTCAGACTGCAGAGCACTTTCTTGAGAATCAATACTATTATTCACTGATGGAGGATAATTTTCTTTTAAATTAGTAGGTGAGTCTTCAGACTGATGAACAGTTTCCTTATTATTGTCATCAGTGTTCTGGGAATTGACCGTCGATTTTCTATAATCCACATGCCTCTTCTTTAAAGGAATAATTTTATCCGATGGAGATTGAATCACTTCCTTGGAATCTAGATTGCATATTGCAAAATTTTAATGCACTTTTTAAAAGTAGGTCATGATTTGTTTATAACAAAAGCGGCTTCATAAATGATGTACCAGGTTTTTCGGACAATTTTGATTCTTCTACTCCCCCTTGTCACACTTTGTGTCACAATTAGTCAGACCGTCACATTTCTATGGAGGTAGTATTAATTTATGGAAAATTAAACTAGAGATCTATTTACGATATGGGGCATTCTATTTCTAAACGACCCCCTTTAGAAACAATTGCCAAGTTTGGCCGATTTGAGACATTTTTTAAATAAATATTTCTTCTACCTACTAAATACTATATATATAATATACTACTATATACTATATACTACTATATACTACTATATACTACTTTTTTAATTAGCAGTTTTAAAAGAAAAATTCCTGAATTTTATAATAATAAAAAGAATTTTGTTCAAATATATTTATTTTATATACAAAATTTAGTTTGAAAGTTAATCTTTCGAATATCTCAAAAAACATTGTTTCAGATATATTAAAAGTATATATTAAAATAAAGCTTAAATATTCTATTTTTTATTTCCGTAAAGTAAATAATGGACATTTCAGGGGATTTTGAGGAATTTAATAAAATTTACAGTCATATCAGTAGATGTTAAAATATGTTTGCATTGAGAAACATTTTTGAACAGAGTGGCATTTGTTTTCTTTTAAACTTTGTAATTTTTTTTAACTTTCAATTAATATATAATTTTATTTATATATAAATATATGTATTATTTATATTTCATTTCATTTTTATTTATTATTTAAATATCATTTCTTGTTAATTTTTTATTCTATTAGCCCTCAAATTAATAGATAATTTAAAAGCTAATAAAATACAAAATTTAAAAAAAGACAAATGCCTCTCGGCAAAAAAGTGTTTCTCAATTCATACATATTTTAACCCCTGAAATAACTGTAAATTTTAATTAATTCCTCAAAATCCCCTGAAATGTCCATTATTTACTTTCGGAAATAAAAACTAGAATATTTAAGCTTTCTTTTAAGACATATTTTTAATGAATCTGAATGAACGTGTTCCGTACACAAAGTGTCCAAAGGGAACCCTTATGTTTTCACTCGTTTCTCCGTCGCCCAAAACCATTACCCCCCCCCCCCCCCCCCCCCACTAGCGGCCAAACTATTTGAGATAGAGATTTGAAATTTGGTACACTTATGTATTCTCACGTGTAGATTACAGGAAAAATATAGCGAACATGATTGAATGTGATGTTCATAGCGTTGTCAAGGAAATAACAAGATTTTCTTCAAAAAATGCATTAAAATGCCTATTTACCCCCCCCCCCCTTATCTCCTAAACTATTTGACCTAGAAGTTTGAAATTTGGTATACCTAGGTATTTTTACGTGTAGATTACAGGAAAAATATAGCGAACGTTGCTGGACTTAATTTTCAAAAGTTATTAATGAAAAGTTGAAAAATGACAAAAAACCCCTATGCTGGAGCTCAGCGTATTTATCCTGAAAGGTTGGGAATTGGTTAAAAATGTGTAATTTTATGCAGAATTTTTTATAAAACCATAAAAATTGTGGTTTAAATTTATTATCATAACATTTTTTCCAAAAAACTGAAATTTTACAAAAAAAAATTTTTTTTCTTCTAAACAGCTACAATATTTTATAGTTTCAGATTTTTTTTGTACAAAATGTTTATGTTTATGTTTAAATTACTTTAAAAGTTAAAAAATAAAAAAAGAACTTAAAAAAAAATTTTTTTGGCTTTAAAATTTAAAATAATATAAAAAATATTAGTCTATTTAATTGGAAATTTTTAATCTTATAAAAATCATTAAGTTTATACTTAAATGTCTTTAAAAATAAAAAAAATTATTTTAATTTATCATTATTTAAATTATTATTCAAATAATCTCTGACTCATATAATTGAAAAAAATTAGAGCGGTACGGAACCCTTCCACTTGGTACGAGTGTAACTCGTACTTGCCCGATATTTTTAAAAATTGTCTCATATTGGCAATTGTTTCTGAAGGGGGTCGTTTAGAAATAGAATGCCCCATATAATAATTTCATTACTTAAAATATGAATGAATGAATGAGTGAATATAATTATTTTTCAAAGTTCCTTAATGTAAAAGAATGCAAAATAAAATTATCAGGATAAAATTAATAATTAATTCCCAAAAAAAAAAAAAAAATATGTGACGCTCCGCGAGAGAAGGGACCTATCGCTGAGAAAGCAAATTTTAAAGAATGGACGGGCAAAGAGGAGGAAGAAAAATCGAGACGCTTGACATGCCCATGTTTAAAGCTTCATAGCAAGAAAACTAGATGCAGGAATTAAATTTTGATTTTTGGAACTCAAAAAGCAACTTAAAAACTATCAATTACCATGAAAAAATCAAACTAATTAATTGTTAATTTCACGGGATGGTCGTTCAAAGAAAAATCAAAAAATGCGATATACTTAGTATGTCTAGGTTTGAAGCATTATAACAAAAAGTGTAATTACAAAAAAGAATTTTTGAAACATGGAACTGAAAGAACAACTCAAAAATTACCTTTTAGCATAAAAAAATGAAAATTGATTTTTTCGGCGATAGGTCCCTTCTCTCGCGGAGCGTCACATATATTGAAAATTGTTTTATTGAATCTTTAATTTTAAGTATGGGGATTTACAGTGGTTTAATGAGTAATTTCCTATTACGAACAAATATTTTGTGTGTGTTTCAATAATTATGAATCTGATCGAAAAATTTGAGATTTGATTGTCATACTAATTTCTTTGTAATATTTATGTTGCCGACCAATGTATAGAGAATAAATATGTAAATAAATGATGTCACAGATTCTGAAGCACAACCCTGTCCCTTGTCACAAACTGTCACAGTTTTAAAAACAGCGTCCCTCCATAAACCTGTTACATTATTCATGGAATACATCTAATTGAACTTTTTTGAGGATATACATCTTATAACATCCGCACAGATATACCTATTACTCTATATTTGTGCTTCTATCAGGGAGCACAGTGGTTTCTTCGTTGAATTTAAGGTGAAAAAGAGGATTTTAATTTTCAAACAAGGCGATTTTCTTGAATAAAAAGGGAATTTTGGAAAGTAAGAAAAAATGTTATATTAATAATTCAATTTTTCTTTTACAAAATGTTATTGTTTCTTTTTTTTTAACAGTTTTATTAATTAAAGTAGTATTTTTTTGTTCAATTTGTTTATGAAAATTTAAAAAAAAAGCATTTTCGAAAATACAAAAAAATAATTTTTTTAGAGGTTTTCTGTTCAATGACGAGAAGATAGTTGTTGCAATTAAATATTTTTAAAAATAAGTTTCAACTTCAAATGGTTTTGTAAATTACAGTAAAACTCACGTATATCGGATTTCAAGGGACCGAGAAAAATTTCCGATCTAAGCGGGAATCCGATTTATCCGGGTAAAAATACATGATATATAAATTCAAGGGACCGGCAAAAATATCTGATGTAGGCGGGAATCCGATACATGCGGGTCCGATATACGTGGGTTTTACTGTACTTTTTTAAGAATTCGATTTTAAACAGGAAACATAAAAGTCTGTAATGTAAAATGTTTTGATATAATGATAAGAAAATAAATTGAAATTATTTAAGCGAAATATGACAAAATCAATTCAAATTATTTTTATTAATCTCTTTCATTGTATAAATCTGTTTTATGATTCAAAACAATTATTTTTTGTTTGAAATAAGTAAATATATTTCATAAACATTTTTTTTCATCCAATAAAATAAATTTGATGTATTTCAGCAAGAATATATGGTACTTAAAACATGTTTTAATTTCAGCAAGAATATGCCAGCAAAATTTTTAGTAAAAAAATATAATTAAATACATTAATATAATAATTTTCATAACATTTATTTCTTTTTAGCAGAATGTGACAGAATTAGTTCAAATTATTTTTATTAACCTTTTTTATTATTTTTTTTTATAATGCAAAACTAGTAATATTTGTTTAAAACAAGTAAAAATTTTAAATAAAATATTGTTATTTATCTGATAAATTAATTTATTGTACTTAATTAAGAATATATGGTAACAAGAATATTATTTAACTTTTTAAAATAATTTTATTTTAATTATGTTTAGGTAACTAAAAATGACTCACTAGATTGGTAATTATTATTACGATGTATAAAAATTTTTTTTATTATTAAATTTTTCTATTAAAGTTGTTTCTTTATTTGTTATAGGAAAATTATAATTATTCGATTAATTTCAAGTTAAAAGATAATTAAGTTATTTAATTCATATTGTTTATAAATATTAAATAATGTTTTTAGTATCATGTATTTTATTTTAATACATTTTTGCATTTCCGATAGTGGAAAAATAAAATTTTTTTTTGGAAAAAAAGATCGAAGAGGAGAAAAATCTTGATTTTAGGTGTTTTAGGTGATTGTTCTAAAAAAAGGGGAAAATAAGGGGAAAAGGGGAAAAAGAGAGGATAAGGTGAAAAAGGAGAGGAACTGTGATCCTTGATTTTTAAGTTGTAAATTAATCGTTTTTTTTAATTTTCATTTGCAGATTTACATTTTTTATAGTTTAAAATGTATTTTAATAATTTTCAGTAGTCTAAAAGAGACAGGTTATTAACAAAACTTAACTATTTATTAAAAAGTTATTTAAAAATTATTAAATATAAAATTTGTAAAAAAAATTTATTTGATAAATAATGTCTATTTTATTTCCTTTCAAACAATTTATAAATTTATTTACAGGAAACAAGTTCAATTGTACAAAATTACAGTCCAATCTAATTAGGTAGGTTCTTACTTACTTAAATAGTTTGATGCTGATTTATTTAATGAATTGTTATGAATAGTCTCAGATTGTGAAGTAGGCTTCCACAATAAATTTGAAATAACACCTATGAAGAACAACATATTTATTATTTTTATTAATTCAATTAAAATCTGTTTAACTCACATTTTCCATAATATTCTTTAGGAAAAAAATATATAAACAAAATATTAATTTTTTCATACAAAAACTGTAGTTCTTGTGCAAATTTTGAAATTCGTATTTTTTTAATGCCATTTTAATTAGGAAGTTGAAAAAAAAGTTGTACAATGTCAATCCGTAAGTGTGTTTGTTTCTGTGTGTAACTTCATATTTTCATTGATATCTTTGAAACCATGACATGTAAAAGAATATTTTATTCACAACCCTTCATTGTTTTTCTGTTGAAAAAATGTAAGAGTAATTTGAATTACAGAAATTTTAAGTATGTTCTCTTTCATTTTAAATTTAAAGAAAAAAAAATTTTTACGGATAACTTTCAACAATTGTTCTGACAATTATAAATACTATTTCTACATCGTGTTAAACTTTTAAGAACACATTTTTATAATACACCCGGGTCACAAAGTTTTAGTACATTTTGATTGATTGTCTGACTTTCAGTACAAGTATTTATTCAAAAATTTTAGATAAATGCATCAAACCAGGATCATTTCATAGTTTTTTACATTCAACGTTAACTGGGGTCGAGGACATTTCCACCAAAACCCAATTGACCAAATTTGTAATTGGCCGAAATTTAATTGTCCGAATTTGTAATTCTACAAACTTGCATTTGTCAGAATTTGCAATTCCCCGAACTTGCGTTTGTCCGAGCTATTAACTTCCCGAATTTGTATTTGTCATAACTTCCAAATCATCAAACTGACATTTGCCAAAACATTTAAATCGACGAAATTGCATTTGTTAAAATTTTTAACTCCTCGAACTCGTATTCGTCTGAACTTTTAAATCCACGAACTTGCATTTGCCAGAAATTTGAAATCACCGAACTTGCATTTGTCAAAATATTCAATTACCAGAATTTGCATTTGTCCGAACTTTGAAATCACCAAATTTGCATTTTTACGAACTTTGAAATCACCGAACTCGCATTTAGCAGAATATTCAACTCTCCAAATTTGCAACTGTCAGAACTTCTAAATCCCTGAATTTGCATTTGTCCAAACTTTAAAATCACCGAACTTATATTGGCCCGAATTTTGAAATCTCTGAATTTGTAATTGTCCGAACTTTGAAATCACCGAACTCACGTTTGGCCGAATTCTTAAGTCTCCGAATTTGCATTTGGCCGAACTTTTAAATTACCGAACTTGCATTTTTCCGAATGTTTAAATCACCGAACTTGCATTTGTCAAACTCCTTAAGTCACCGACTACTCGTGTCCTCGAATTTGCATTTGTCCGACCATCGAAAAGTAGGTTTTCTAAAGGAGTCTTTTGATTGGATGGTAAATTTCCCGGTAACATTACCAGCCAATCAAAAGACTCCTTTAGAAAACCTACTTTCCGATGGTCGGACAAATGCAAATTTCATTACTTACGTAAAGGTGCACGTTTTTCACTCTTTGAATTTGCTTCTGAAAGAGATTCCTCCGTTTCATCAGACATATTTTTTGCCCATCTGGAATGTCGAGTACGTTTAAGGTTTTCGTTGTTGACGTTTTGATCGCTGTCCACGTCCGACAATTGTAAATGTAAACTTTTCTTTTCGTCTGCTTCATCTAAATTTTCTGTAAAAAACATAGTTTTTAGTACATTTTATTAATTGTAAATGAGTGTTTTTCATAAGAATATACGGATATTAAGTCAAATTATCAAAAGATGTGGTAAATGTGACAAATAATGAAAACAGATGAGAAACGTGATAAAATTGAAAACATTTGAAAAGGTGACGACCTTTTATACCTATAATAATAATACGTTTAAGTGTAAGGTATGTTTACACTTAATAATACTCAAAAGCAGTTACAGAAATTTAATTTTAATAATTTTATTTTAAAAGTTTATGTTACATTAAATTAAATTTTAATTTCCATTAAATAAAGTGGTCATTAAATTATGGACGAAGAATTTAATAGACAGTTACTAAAAGTTTTAAATTAAATTAATTAATTTCAAGGATAATTACTTGTTATGTTTTAAAATTCTTATTTACATTCATAGCCAAATATATAAAGCGATATGAAATTAAAGTTGAAGGTAGTTTTCCGGCAGTTATACTTGAAAAAATCTATTGTGTATAGATTATCTTTAAATTGCGATGAAACGTTATTTTATAAATGCCTTCTATCTGGTTAAAATTTTAGAACCCCTTGCGAAGCTCAAAATTAATATACTCATGTTCAAAATTAATATTTTTCATCATTTACCATAGAAAATTGACATTTTCAACCTGAATATCTCAATTTTGAGCATCGCAGGAGGCACTGAAATTTTAACCAGATAGAAAGCACATTCAAAATAACGTTTTCTCACAATTTGAAGAAAATCAATAGAAAATCGATTTTTTCACGTATAACTGACGGAGAACTATAAAACTTAATCAATAAGATACTTACTTGTAAAACATAAAACTTTTTCCACAAAGTAAGGTTCTCCTTCAATGCTGGACCACTTTATTTTATCAAATTCTACTTCTTGATTGCACAAGAGTTTCCTAAATGCCAGTTTTGAAACGTTTGGAGGGAAGTAACTTCCTACTATTTCTCCATTTTCAAAAACAGCCCAAGCTGTTTTAATGATCTCGATCCCGTCTTCAAACCGAACCACAGCAAACGGGCTCTCCATACTTGCCGTCTTCCTTCTATCATATAATTTTAAAAAAAACTAATTAATTTTATGACATTGTTAAACGTCCGACACGTGTGCAAATACGCAGCATTTACGACTGAATGCGGTGCTCCAAACTTGATTGAAACTTGACAACTTGCTAAACCGGCGAATCAGTACCTATTCTTGGCAAAAAAAAAACAGTGTTGCCAAAGCATTGCTTTTATGTTTCATATAAATGGCGGGAAAGTAAAGGAAACGAAATTGAGAAAATGGTGTTTAATAAATTTTTTTTTTTTTTTTGACAAAATAAAAAACTACATTTAAAAAAAATGCTGCATAATTAATTTATTTCTGAAAATCTATTCCCAGAAGTCATGAAGAATATTGGAAATAGGAAGTAATTAAATGCGCAGGTCATTGATTGGCATTAGAGATCCTCATGAGTCATGTTTCCCCTTCCACTACCTTTGCGAGTTTGAAAAACATATGTTTTAGAAGCATTTGAAACAGAAACCGCCATTTTAGACCAATGAAATTAATTTCTTATGAACATCTGTTTCCGGAAACCCGCAACCAATCGTAATTGAAGTTAACAAGTCTCAAGTCTTCCTTGAGGATATCTACATGTTATATAGTTTTGTACAATTTGTTAATTAACTCTTCATGTTTATTAAAAGTTGTGTACTAAAATTTTATAATGAATACATCTAGTCATTATAAAACAAAACGTTTCTGCGAATATTCAACGCGTCATGCAAGACGCATTGTTAAACAGAAGACGCAGAAAGATAATGTGTCGTGTTCAAAAGTTAATGAAGAAAAAGAAAAATCTGATTCTTCTGAATTATCAAGTGACGAAATTAATAGCAAAGAATATAACAGGTAAGAAAATTATTTATACCTTTACCAATTTTAAAAGAATAATAAATTTTTGATGTTAAATTATTGCCACAATTACATACGTATATACCTAAATGTCTGTAATAACATTTAATTCTTATTCCTTTATTTGATACTTAAAATTCCTAATAAACAAACAGTAAGGCAGGAAAACTTATTTATAAATTGAAAATTTCTTCGTGGAATTTACAGTTATTCTCTTTAAATTTTATAACTATTGTTTAATACTTTTTTAGGTATTTTGTTCTGTTATTGTCCACTATTATGGCCAGTTTTAAAATTTTTCATTCGATTGTCAATTATTTTACTCTTTTCTTAATTATTTTCTTTAATAATCATTTATTTTAGTAATTTTGGAAATTTTCTATGTATTATTATTTTTTTTTAAAACATCAATTTGATTCTTTAATCTTCAATTTATTTCTTAATTTTTTAATTATTTTTTTCAATTATCAATTAAACTTTTTAAATTTAAAATTGCGTTATTCGTTCTTCAAATATCTTATTTAATATTAAATAATTCTCCCATTTTCTCAATTATCAATTGTTATTTTGAAATTTTAATACAATTCTTTAATTTTAATTTTTTTTCTACAATTTTTCCCAAAATTTTAATTAATTTTTAATTGACACTTTGTTATTCTTTTTCAATGTAATGATTATTCATTAATTTCAAAACATTTTTTGTTGTTGCTTTTTGATTCCCTGTGTATTCTCTAAAAAATTTTAAATACAAAACGTTGTATTTAATGGTTTTGGTAAAGTAAACATTCTAATAAGTAAGACTTGAAAGAAAATAATAAATTGAAATAAAGTAAATCCTAATGTTTGTAAATAACTGAAATATATTATTATGATGATTTAAAATTAAAATGTACATTACATTAAATTATTATTACTTTTTAATAAAGGTCAAATTATTAGAAATTTAAATATTAAAATTTCATTAAATGGGAATTACATTTTGTTATTAAAGTTTTTTTAAATAAGTAAAACTGAAAATTGATATTTTGTTTTTATTAAGCATAAATAATACTGTCGTAAATTTTGTACACACAATTTATATGTATTTATTATTTATTTTTCAATTTTAAAGTCTGTGGACATTAGAACATTATTTACAAAATAACAAAATATAACATTAAAATCAATACAAATATAAAACGGTTTTTCAGTGCAGTAAAAAAAAATCTTCTCTTGTTTACATAATTTATTATTATTGCTTCATAATATTACTAACAACATCGTGTATCTGTACATTTTTTCCAACAAAAAGGCTTTAGTCAATAATTACAATATCCATAAAATTGAATAAAGTGTCTGAACATATAAGAATAAATCATTAAACGAAATAATTATATTTCAAGGAGTTAATAAGTAAAGCGTAACAAAATTATTTGTTTAACCTAATTACCAATCAAACTTGTAATTCGTATACTAATACTATTTCCACATTTATAGTTTACTGTCAGTGCGATCATCCAGCATCACTGATGACACTGTAAGTACTCGATCAATGGATGTAGAGAATTCTGAAGCAAATAACAAATTACCAGTTACATCACATTCCAGAGTAAACGAAGAGAAATCTGAGCATCAGCTTCATTATCGCAGGTTATTTGATTTTTTACATAAAATGAAAAAAAAATTTACATTAATGAGAAAATAAATTAATTTAATTCTCAAAAAAAACATAAGATGTTACCGTTTCATTCCCTTATAAGAAGGTTTTTTAGAACTACATTGTTTAAATCTTTCAAATAACTTATGTTTCGTAAAATTTGTACCTACAGTTTAAGTTATTTCTGTGATGGGCAGACCATGCCAAGTTATTATTTCATTTAATAGCGACTACTACTTAAAATTATTTACTTCTTGACTTCTTATTTACTGTTAATATTTAATCGGCAATCGACCAACATTTTTTTAATGAAAATGTTTCAGAACTGAACAAATGTTGTTAAATTTTTAACGTTTTGTTTTTCACTTACTTCATGTGTTAATAATTAAAAAATGAAAAGATCAATTTTCGAAACTGATAAAGTAAATCCTAAATAAGACTTTTGCATTAGAATTCGTTTAAAATAATGGTTTTAATTAATATTAAAAATTGTCAATTTATATGAGCATTTTTTGTGTTAGAAATAGTCATTTTTAGTATTATAATTCATAAGTTTAGTTCTTAAAGGGCAAAAAATGCTAAAATATAATAAACCTAGTGTATAAAAACATGAAATAAAACCATAAAATGCTTTAATAATTGTTTCTACAAAAATGTTTGACATGTTAAGAAACCACTGTTATCGACAGTGCAATTTATTTAAGGTTTACTATGTAATCTAAGTACGCTTTTCAAAAATTAAGAAAAATGTGAAAGCTGCACTGGTACAAAAGAAACAAAAATTTAATTACATTTTTTAGCCTTTTTTATAAATAGAATTTCAAAAAAAAGCCTTACAACATTTGTTTAAAAATTTATACTTGTAACTGATTATAATAAAAAAATGAGTATCAAATTGTTTGGATAATTCTTAGTTAGAAAACATCTTAGGCAGCTGTGATTTTATTTTTATTACTTTTTTAACTTTAGTACATTTCGAAATTGTTTTCAAAAAGTGACATCTTATATAAATAAAAGTGTTTGATTATTTCAAAGAAATATGTATGAATTACATAATCGGCCCCCAGTTGTACATTGTTTAAATTTCAAAATTGATTTTTAATTTTATATTCCTTAGCTTCAATCGTAATTCGTAACGTAATAATTTTGTTTTAAATTAATTTCTTCAAACATTTCTAAAGTGAAAAGTTTTTAAATTTGAAGTATTGTCTTAAATTTATAAATTACATTTACATTGAAATTAATAAAAATTTTAGTATGTTAAACTTTTTTCATGTAACTATATCACTTATATATTATGTGAAACAAATTTCGTAATTTTTGTTATAAAATCTACATTCATAATTACTTTTTCTCATAGTGTGGATTCTTCAGATGAAAAGATTATTTCGAATTCTAAAAACTCGGAGTTTTTGGACAACCAGTTCATATACTCTGACGACAGCAGTGGCAATTCATCTTTAGACGACGAATCATGGAACAATTTGACTGATGAAAGTTCAAAATATTCTACTGACGATTTTGAAGATATTGACGAATTTCCTGAAGGTCTAACTATTGGAGAAATTTTTACAAATAAACTTCGAGAATGGGCTGTAACATTTCACATAACTTTAATTGCTCTGACCGCATTACTCCTGTTTTTGCAACCTGTTGTTTCTTTTCGTTTGCCTCAAGATGCACGAACGCTAATGGGAACTTTGAGAAATGTGAAAATCTCCGAAATGAGCGATGGACAGTATTACCACTTTGGCCTTAAACGAGCTATTGAAGGTATTTTGAGGGAGTACAAAAAAAAAGGAAAAGAATGTAAAGATATGAAATTGATCTTTAATGTTGATGGTTTGCCAATTTTTAATTCCACAAATAAGGGTTTATGGATGATTTTATGCTCTGAAATAAATGCACGAGGAGTGTACCCTGTCGGAGCTTATTTTGGTCCAAGTAAACCTAATGATGCAAATGAATTTATGAAGGAATTAGTTCAGGAGTTATGTCACGTAATTCAGAATGGAGTAGAAGGTGAAAATATAAAAGTCTTCTGCTCAGGTTTAATCTGTGACGTACCGGCTAAGTCTTTTGTATTATACCTAAAAGGACATACTGGCTATAACAGTTGTTCTAAATGTTGTATTTCTGGAGAGTATAGTGCACCTAAAAAAAAAAAAGGTATAAAGAAGAAAGGGAGAGTTTGTTTCCCAGGAATTGGACCTTTCAAAATGAAGAATGATGTAGGATTTATGGAAAATAAATACGACGATTTCTCTTCAGGGAATGAAACAATTCTGAAGCGAATTCCTGGATTCGGATGCATTTCCTCAGTTCCACTTGATTATATGCATCTAATATTATTAGGTGTTATGAAGAAGTTAATC
The DNA here is from genome assembly GCA_037103525.1 of Ganaspis brasiliensis. NCBI lineage: Eukaryota > Metazoa > Arthropoda > Insecta > Hymenoptera > Figitidae > Ganaspis > Ganaspis brasiliensis. Next base: position 316,302 of record JAZKLR010000815.1, on the reverse strand, counting down.
TATCTGTGGATATTAGGACCTGCACAAACAAGAATAAACGTTCAAAAAGTTGATAAAATTTCCAAAAAACTGTTAACTTTACGGCATAGTATACCAAAAGAATTTGGAAGGAAGCCTAGATCGTTAGCGGAATTCCGACACTGGAAAGCGACAGAATTCCGCACATTTCTACTTTATAGTGGTCCAATAGTACTAAAAAATATTCTGCCTGAAGCTCAGTATGAAAACTTCATACTTTTACACTGTGCCGTCACAATACTTTGCAGTTTAAATATCATTCAGGAATCAAACAATATTGATTGTGCGCATGAAATGTTGGAAAGATTTGTAATTGGTTTTCAAAAGATTTATGGGAAACAGTTCGTATCTCACAATGTTCACAATTTACTTCATATATGTTTTGATGTTAAAAAATATGGACCACTAGATCATTTCAGTGCATTCAGGTTTGAGAATTATATGTCCACTGTAAAGAAAATGATAAGGAAAGGAGACAAACCACTTGAGCAAATTGCACGCCGGTACCATGAAGCGGAGTTTGTTGAGAAGAAGTTAAAAAGAAGGGAAAAGTTAATTTGCAAACAACCGCATAATATTGGACCATTGACAGAGACATGCAAAAATGTTTGGCAGCAGTATAAAATTTTAGAGTGTGAGTTGTATACTATTGACTGTAGTGTAGATAAGAACAGGTACGTTTTACTAAAAGACGGAAAATTTGTAACAGTTTTAAATATTATTAAATGCAACGAAGACGACATCAAGTTAATTATAAAGCAAGTTGATTCAATTGAAAAACTTTACGACCAACCGGATTCTCGATATCTCAACATTCACATTGGTAATACGAGCAGTAATTCATTACACGTAACTGACATTAGCAATGTACTATATAAAGTCTGGAGAGTTCCAAGTACGAAAGGAATATTTCTTCTTCCTCTACAAAATTAACTGTTTTCAACATTATAATTCCTTAAATAGAAAAGGTATTGTAACTTCATTTATCTTCTTTAAAACATACCACTTTCAATTTTAAAAATTATTTTCCTTACTTTAAGATTTCTTTACAATTTAACTAATTACTTTTACTTATTAATAAAAATGTTTTGTACATAAAATTTTTAATTTTTTCGAGTATATTATAATTTTAAAAAATATAAAATATTGCTAATTCTTTTTAAAATTTTTTAAATTGCTTAAAAATTTGCAACATAAAATTTTAGATATAAAATTCACTCCAAGTTAATATTGTGTAATTTTAAATATTTATTAAATTATAATGGATTACAAAATTAAATTTTTTTATATAACAGGATGTTCACTAAAATTCGTTTAAAAATTCCCGGTTATTTTTAAATTTTCCTCCCATTTCTTCAGGAGAAAAATAACAAAATTAACCCTTATTATAAATTAAAGTACTAAGGGGTCAAACCATTGACTTTCGTCTGAGGGCTGTCGCTGACATATTTTTAAAAAAAAAAAGTTTCAGAAAATATGAAACTGCAAACTTTTCTGAATCCAATAACCATAATGTTATTGTGGAAATTCTATTTTTTTAAGAGTTATTATTAATCAAATATAGGAGGTTTACGATGTGATTTCGTAACCTTAAATTTGCCACTTTTTAAAAACACTTTATATTTAAAAAATTATTAAATATTAGAAATCAAAACTTACCAGAAATATAAATCACGTTATTTTGATCCTAAAAATGATAAAAATCTTATTAAAATACATTATTTTCAAAAAATAATATAATTTGAAAATTTTGTACTTGTGAAAATTTTCAAGATTTTTTAAAGCATCTAATTTTTTTTGGGAGCTCCAAATAATTTGAGGATTTGAATATATATTATTATTAATATAACTTACTTTATTAAAATTTGTCGAAGGCGTTTTGCTTTATTTAGAAAATATTAAATTTAAAAATTTTCTATTCAAAAAGGTTAAAATTTAATGTAAATAGATGAATGTGAAATTGTTTTGTTTACTTCAAGAACCAGAATTAACCTTTTTAAATAGACAATTTTTAATTTTAATTTATTCCAGAACGAAGCAAAACGCCTTTGCCAAATTTTAATAGCAAGTAAGTTATATTAATAATAATATATATTCAAATCCTCAAATTATTTGGAGCTCCCAAAAAAAAGTTAGATGCTTTAAAAAATCTTGAAAATTTTCACAAGTACAAAATTTTCAAATTATATTATTTTTTGAAAATAATGTATTTTAATAAGATTTCTATCATTTTTAGGATCAAAATAACGTGATTTATATTTCTGGTAAGTTTTGATTTCTAATATTTAATAATTTTTTAAATATAAAGTGTTTTTAAAAAGTGGCAAATGTAAGGTTACGAAATCACATCGTAAACCTCCTACATTTGATTAATAATAACTCTTAAAAAAATAGAATTTCCACAATAACATTATGGTTATTGGATTTAGAAAAGTTTGAAGTTTCATATTTTCTGAAACTTTTTTTTTTAAAATATGTCAGCGACAGCCCTCAGACGAAAGTCAATGGTTTGACCCTAAGACATTACTTTTTATTTACATAAAATATTTCATTTTAGACATTGAAAAATGAAAACTATCAAATAATACTTATTAACAATACTTTCATGAATTATTATAATTCAATTAGGTAATGTAACATTTTTGATATACAGTTAAAACTATTTTTATTTTTATGAAAAATGTATGAAAAAAGAGGCAAACCTAAAAGAGAAGACAATAGGCAACGAAGAGAAAGTAGTAGCACGGAAAATTAATAAATCGAGTCAAATGACAAAAAAATGCATAATTTAAATGAGATGTAAGTATGTGCTCTTTAAAATTCTTAATTTTGTACGTTACCAGACGTAAAAGTATCCTCTACTTTTTTTAATTTTATAACATTTTGTTTTGGATAATAATTTTAATTCTTAATATTATTAAGACTTAAAGGCTTCTTATGACTCACTAGCAATTTATATAATTAATTTGGTTTTTGCAGTTCTGCTACTCAATAATTAAAAATAAAAAAATTCAATTCTTTTATTTTGACGTTTCGATGACAATGTGTGTAATCATCTGTAGAAACTTCATTTTGGTGTAAACTAAAAATTACTAATTAACAAATTTTAAATATAAATTATGTAAACAACACAACACTTTATTTACAAACACATTACTGTAACATTATATCTTAAAATTTGTTTGACTTATTTGTTAATTTTTATAATATTTATTTTATACATTTATTACTCTTTAATTCTGTTGAATTATTTATAGACATTGAAATTTTACAGTGTAATCTTTATAGCTCCAAATTTTTTTCTTCAACTTTCAAGATTAAAGTCATAATATTTTAACTTGTTTGATAAATTTTCAATTTTAGTTGGAAATCTAATTTTGTTTTCATTATATATTCATTATTCTTTGATATTTTTTAAAGGTTTTTATATTTTTAGTTTTTTGGCGTATTTTTCTTAAGATTTGGATGTTTTTAATTCTTACCCTTCTTTAAAAATTGTTAATTATTTTCACATTTATTTAAAACTTTTTTTAAATTATCTTCTTTTTTTTTGGGTTCCGTACACCTTCCGTTTACGGCGTAACCCTTATAACGAGACTCGTGCGTCCGTAGCCAAAAACCATTCCCCCCCCCCTTAACTTTTAAACTATTTGACCTAGAGGGCTGAAATTTACAAATATATATAAATATTTGTTTTTTAAGATTTTTATTGCTTTTATATTATTTTATAATTGTTTAAAAACAAAATTTCATTATTTTTAGAATGTAATTGAAAGTTATTTTAATATTAAAAGATTTTATGTAATAAGTTATTCTATTTCATTTAATAATAAAATTAATAAAAATAATTTTTCCTAATTTTCAAAATTACCTTTCTGTAAATAAAAATTTTCTTTTTATATCTAAAATTGAATAAAAAGTCACTGTGCACTGTAATTGTTGTTAAATTATTATTTAATTTTTTTTCCATTTTTAAAATTTGCTAAAAGTTTTGAAAAAATTAATTTTTATTATTATTTTAATTTTGAACCATTCTTAGTTGCATTTTTTGCTTGATTATTAATATAAAAATTTAAATGATTATAGAATAAAACATTTCATGTGTACTTCTTTTTTTCTAGATATTCAAGAAATAAAAATTGCATCAAGTTGCTGAATAATGCAATGGATCAGAAGGGAATATAACAGCTGCACTTTCAACGTCAACAAATACTTTTAAATAGGAATTTAAAAAAAAAAAATTGATCATTTGCCGTCTATGTTAATTTTTTCGTATGTAACGAGTCAAGAGCACCTACACTTAAGAACACTCATTATTAAAGGAGCATTATTTTTTGGCAAAAATTTTTTAATTTTAGTATAACGTGAAAATTAATGTTATTGTTTGAACGCAAATTAAAGAAAATAGACAAATTGTATTTGTAACTTTATCGATAAATAGTTAAGTAAAATTTGTAATATATCTCCATTTAATTCAGCAGCACATTTTTAAAATTTAGTATATTAATTTTCCACAAAAGGATAGGAAAACAAAAATTTAAAATATTAACAATCTTGCAAATTTAAAACAATCTGGACTTAACCAAAATGACTCAAAATTTTATTTTATTTTTCCTACTAGTTAAAATTAAAGAACCTTTTAAATTCCAGAATTGTGATAAACTGTTATTATAAACAAATCGCCTTCAGTTCAAGACATATTTTTATATCAATAGTTTTATAATTTACAATTAACTCTAAGGGTTACGTGCAAAACTACATTTGTTTAATTTCCTAGAATTATAAAAACGTGAATTTATCAAATTTTGAAAAAGTGCTCCTCAATTTATGTTTAAAAAGTATGTTACTTTCATTGCGTCCAATTTATTTTGTAATATTGTTATTGTTCTGCTGCGACAACGCCTATGTATTATACGTTTAATAGTTATAAAAATAAAATTTATAATTTTAAAGAAGTTTCGTGTCAGACACGTATGTTTTTCACCTTAAATTGAAATTTGAATGCGAAATATTTTTTATATTCTAAGTTAATTTTATTTATACTTGTTTATGAGCAGTAAAAATTCAAGTTTCTTTTATTAATAAAATTTCATTGCAATAATTGTGGTATAAGTTTTGGTTTTGTATTCTTTAGCTTGTTTAGCTATTCTTTAGCTTCTTTAGTACATTTGCCACATACTTAAGACTTATTTAATTTCTTATTTTAAAGATTATTGGTTTTTAAATTGTCGGAAAAGATTTAAATATTTATATTACTTTATTATTATCATACAAGATATTATTAAATAATTAATTAATTATAATAATTAATGAAATAGAAAATGATTAAAAACTTGAAAAAAGTGGAGTATAATCTGAAACTGGAACATCTGTATCATATTTAAGTAATAAAAATCATTTTCAATATACCTATTACATTTTAAAAATTTTATAAAATTGTGTCTTTAAGAAATATATTTTAAGTAATTACCGTTGAGGAAAATAATAAACATTACTTGGGTACTATTATTGAGTACCTGCTTTATAATTATAATAAATCATAAAAAACAGAAAATCGTTCAATTAAAATAATACGGAGTTCATTTTCCTATACCTTCTCTCCATTTAATTTATTATTTATTAATCCTTTTTATTATAATTAAATATACAATTTTTCTGCTCTTTTAAACTTTTCGCATTTTTCATATCAAGAATTGTAAATAATTAATTTTTAGAATTTTTTATTATAAAATTTAGAGTAAAATTATTATTTGCATTAATAATAATTAATATTACTTATTAATTAGGTAATATTAATATATATTGAAAAACGATATTCAAATTTACCGGATTCAATAAATATGCAATGTCGGTAATGTAGGGCACTTCCAAACTTTAGGCAAAAAATCATTGTTTTTTCCTGTAAATGTGAATTTCTTTTACGAAAAACCACTTCTTTTAATTGAAAAATGAATTATTACTCGTTTTTTTGCCAATTAGAGTAGTATTTGTTTGTTAAAATCCCTACAAAACTCATATTTATAAGAAAGTTTATTATCCCATTCATCTGCAACGACTCATGTAATTCTGTATTTATTCCGTATAAGGAATTATATATTATACGAATCATTAAACCTCGTATATTTATCTTTTGTACTATGCCGCTCAGAAAAATAGATTTCTTGGTTCTGGGTATCAATTGGTTTCATGTAAGCTGTTGTCAGTGGCGATTTGGTCGAACGCGTTAAGGCGCACTTTCCCAGCAGCTGCTCGAGACCTCGAGTTTACCCTACCGCTGGGTGGACAGGGGTTCGAGTCCGCTGTACCACAAGCTATCTAGGATTTTTTTTTTTATTTTAATTTAATTTTTCATTGCACGACAAAGCAAAATATGCACTTCCCTTTATTTGTCGAACCTTTTTAAACAATAATTTTATTTGCAAAAGTATTGAATAATTTTTGGAAACTTCAGGCTAACTTCCTGACTGTTTCCACGGAAAATTCCTGGAAGTTACCACGGGAAATTTCCAGGAAGTTTCCACCGGAAGTTTCCAGGAAATCTGCAGGGAAGTTTTCAGGAAGTTACCAGGAAATTACCACGGGTACTTTCCAAGCGCGGACATTGTCGTATATAACGGAAGTTTCCAGGAAGTTTCCACGGGTAACTTCCCAGTTTGCCACGGGTAACTTCCAGGAAACTTCCTGGAAATATCGGTGCTATCTGGGTTGGCGGCGTTGAAAAAATACACCTAAATTAAAAAAATATTCTGAAGTGTACTAGTGAATTTTAAAGGTATATATGAGAGTAACTGAAAACCAAATATACATAATTATATATAATATATCTTCTATTATATTACACTATAACTGCTGAAATTTCAGCTTCATGGCGTGTCCCTTTTTTATAATGTTAATTTTAATTTAATAATTTTCGGTGAAAATATTATAATTATAACTCAGCCTTTTTCAAGCATAAAGTGTCTATATTTATGAACAATTTAGGTTTATATTGCACTTCACAATGCCTTTTCCATATTTAGAATCAGTAAATATATTTTGTCCCTTAATTTTTCCAATTTTTGAACGCAATCTGTACTTATAATTAAGGGTGTCATGTGTTTAGTTATTACGCCTTCTAATAATTTGAATGTGAAGTTTGATCCATTAGCACTAAATCACATTTGGAAAAATTTTTAAAAAAGAAAAATTTTTACTTAAAAAAAATTTTTTTTGGGGAAAATCGCATGTGTGCAAAAAAGCGTTCAGTTTCATGTCATTACTATTATATTACTAAAACAACTATTTCTCAGTATTGTTACCAGTTTCTTGAACTTTTCATGTGAAACAAATGATCTGCAGAAGGAATAGATTTATTTTGCACTATTGTAGAAGTGAGGTTAGAATAAATGTCCAATTTTCAGCTCCATGGTATCACGTATAATTTCAGCTCCATGGCCTACATGTAGTGTTTAGTGTGCTTCATGCAGAGAGACTTCTTTATCTGTGGCGGTTCTTTTAAAATATTATTTTATAAGGTAGTTTAGTTATGCCGGATTACTCTGCTGGATCTCGATTTCAAATTATCCAAAAAATGAAACCAAATATTCATTATTAAATATTGTATTTGCTGTTCTTTTATAAAATTTTATATATGTTAACTAATATATATATAATACTATTATAATATTAAATAATTTATCAATTTATTATTTATTTTCGTTTCAGCAAAATATCAAGAAGAAATTTTTATTTTGTACAATATATTTGGAATAAAAGGATGCGATTCAGCTCCACATGGCAGCTAATTTTCAAGAATTTTTTATTATTTCCGTATAAATATAGTTGTAGTAAAATCGTTTAAAATATAATTATATTATACCCTAATAAGAAAAATAAGTGCAGAGAAACATTACAAAAAAAAAAAAATTTCTACCAAAACTTATCTTGAAATCGGACAGTTACGCAAGAATCGACTATAGGCATAGACATATATTAAAATGTTGTTTTCAATTAAGTAACAAGTAACAGGTTTAAAAAATCCGGTCAATTAAAAAACTATCCACCGCCATATTGCCTCCGCAATTTTAAATTCTTTAAATCTGACTTTAAATTCACAATCAGCGACCCCAAAAACCCCCGAGCAGAATGTTTCAAATAAATCCGATCAATTCCAAAAATATCGAGCGCCATATTGGATCGGCCATTCTGAATTTTAGAAATCTGACATCAGATTCACAAGCAGCAACACCAAAAACCCCCGATTAGCATGTTTCAAATAAATTTGATCAATTTAAAAAATATCGACCGCCATATTGGATCCGCCATTTCGAATTCTAGAAATCTGACTTCAGATTCACAAGCAGTGAATCATGAAAATCAAAATCGTAGCTGATCCTTCTTTCGAGTTATTGTAAAATAATTTTTTTTAATAAAATTTATGTATGAAAATGATACTATATTAATTATTATTTTACATTAGTTGAATTAAAAAATTAAATGTAACAGCTACAATAAACTAGTTTGAAAACAACGACAATTACATTTTTATAAATTATTTTTGTTTTAATTGACAATTTAGTGTTTCGTTCATATATAGCAATCTTTAAGAATATTCTGAAATGTGCTTTCAAAAAAAATCAACTACTTCTTTTTTTAATCGAGTTATATAAGTTCGATCTCCAATAAGATTAATCTTATAATGCTCCCAAAACTTTAGAAAGTCCCAGGGAATTGATTCACCGGCTTATTCTGACCACAAACCTAAACCACAATTTTCTAAAAAGCTTAAACAATCTTGAATGTGTGATACAGCAACATAATTTTTTAAAGTTTCGGAAGCATCTGTACCTTTAAGAGCAGTTTTTACTGCGTCAATGCGTTTATTCAAATCAGGACCAACTGTTTTCACAGAAAAACAACTGGTAAGTTGAAACAGTCTTAACGTCTAAATTCAAATATTAAATAACAACATTTAACGACATTATTGGACAGAACCTCTATGAAAAAATTCGAAAGGGAGATGAAAGTTAATTAGGAACCTCCTCAATCCACAATGCCTACTACCTAATACCTCTAATGTCCCTTAGCTGAAAAAGAAAAATTTATTATTAAAATAAATCCGACGTTTCGGCACTCTCCTAGTGCCCTCATCAGGAACTACAAAGAAAAGAAAGTTAGTTAGTCCTGCCTGCTATCCGGAACCTGCAGAACTGGGCATGCTCAACAGAGAAACCACCACTTTTTCTACTACGGACCCAAGATGAGAAACAAATTACACCCAAACTAACAAGCCGGTGTGTCAATGCACCGAGAATTTCTATAGTTTTGGGAGCATTATAAGTTGAACCTTAATATTATACACAGAAGACGAACAAAAAGGACATCTATAAATAAATTTATTCCAATATTTACGTTTCCAAGCTGAACCAAGCCTTCTTAATCCTTGAATCTTAATGATGATCAAACGTATATAACTTAATTAAAAAAAGCAGTAATCGATTTTTCTTGAAAGCACATTTAAGAATATTTTTAATGATTGCAATAAATGTACAAAACACTAAATTAATAATTAAAACAAAAATAATTTTTAAAAATGTAATTTCTATTGTTTTTAATATAGTTTATTTTAGCTGTATCATTCAATTTTCAAATTAAACTAATGTCTAATAATTAATCTTGTATCATATTCATACCTAAATTTCATTTAGTAAAATATTTTACATAACTCGAAAAAAGGATCAGCTACGATTTTGATTTTCATGATTTTTGAAGCTCTAAATAAAAAGGAATGAAATGCAACTACCCGATTTTCTCACAATTTTTGCAAAACCTAAATCTACTTGAAGCTAGGCGTGACAAGTCTTCTTTTTGATTCAGAAGGCTTCCCAATGTTTGGCATTAGACAAGCTAACTTTGCCGCAAATTGTTTCGCCTGCTGACATGCTACACCGATGTAGTGTTTAAAATTTACAAACTTACCATCTCTACACCTAAGTATTTTATATGTTTCTTCCACTGGACCTCGAATCCGTCTATCTGGATACCAGGGGCTGTATAACCACATCTGTCTGTGACTGCCAGCGCTTTGCCCGTCTTAGACATTTGTTCACCAATACGCCCAGGGCCTCTGCAGTTTCGGCTTTGCACACGATCAACGCGTCGTCCGCGAAGCCAATGGTCATCGTGCCTTCAGGTAGACCCATTCACAAGAAGTCATCATAAGAGACATTCCATACGAATGGTCCTAACCTCGAGCCTTGAGGGGCACCTCTTTGCATCTCTTCCTTCAGAGTGCAGGTGTCACCCTCGTATATAATTAACCTGTTCGTTAAGATAATTATCCATTATCCGCAACATGTAGGGCGGTATTCCTTTGTTTCTCATCGACTGGATGAGATCTTTCCATCGTGTAGTTGTAAACGCGTTGCGTGTGTCTAGAGCTACCAACGCGTAGAAGCTCTTTCCAGATCAACTTTGTCCTTTCCTTCCCTGTCTAGGTCCCCTGCCTTCTGAATGGCATCTACTGTAGTCAGGCCCTTAGGGAAACCAAATTAGTTGTCAGTTAGACTATTCTCACTGGTCAAGTGAGACTGCATTCTCTGCAGAACCATGTCTTTTAGAAGTTTGACCATCATAGCTAACAAACAAATATACCTGTAGGATAAGACTTTATCTAAAGGGTTGTTTCCTTTCCTTAGGAGGACCAACCTCTGTCTTTTCCAGTCGCGGAAGAAGTCTCCTCACTCGAAGCAGTTGTTGTAGCATTTCAAAAGAATCTGGAGTAAAGCAACGATCACTTGGTTAAAAATATTGAATAACAGGTAGATTCAAATTGCCAAATATCAAGTAAAACATCAAAACTAATTTCGTACACTAATTTGTTTATAACAAATACAAACATTTTTTAAACAATTAGATTATTATCAGAATTAGTTCTTAAATCAATACTTTAAAAATGTTCGTTATTGTTAATATAAATTATGCGTTTCATAAAAATTTAAGCTAGTTTCAATAAGAAATATTTTTTTTACATGCTTAACATTTAATAAACAAATCAAAACAACAATTATTCAAAAAACAAAATCAGAGGTATTATGCAAAATTTTGTTGCCTTTAAGTTAAAAAAATACATCTAAATCGGTTAATATTTCTTGGCCCTATGTTAATTTGTCCACGGGCGCTTTTTTTGACCCACTGTGCTACGTAATAAACCGTAACACAACATGAAAACCCCCTTCCTTGTCATTGTACGTAATTCTTGTAGTAATACTGTATTTTAATATTAAATTAATAAACATTCCTTATGTACATGCGCAATATATTTTTTTTTGTGTTTATTCTTTATTTCAATAAATTAATTTAAATTTAATTCATTATTACTTGACTTATAGATTTCCTCCGGTAACAAAGTATAATGAACATTCGAAACTCCTCCCCCACCCCCCATAGGCTATTACGTAATTTAAGTATGGCCCCTTAAAAATGTTATTTTATTGAAGTCGCATTTTTAGAGTTGCAATGCTGGTGTAAAGTGTTAATTAAAAGTGCGAATATAAAAAATTCTGATTTGGAATACTTTCTTGTCGTAATAGCGTTGGAAAATCTAATAGGAATATATAAGATAACAAATTTTACATTAGTTGTATCAGGTGGCGGATAGGAGAATGCCTCCTAGATATAAGTGGTACCGGAGAAATGAAATACACGGCGCGGACCAAATCCAGTACGATCGGTATCGTATTTAGCAGTCCACTGGGAGTGATGAGTCCTGTTACAGCGTTTCCAACCGTGGCACGTACGAGTCTGATGTGAGCTTATGTAGCTCTACCGAGGTGGTTTTACGATACGAGGTCATGCGCCAGCCCCTACGGGACTTGATCAGGAAGTGCGTAATGAATGTAGGAGATCGGAATCTGCATTGTTACTGGCGATTCCGTTCCGTCCGTGTATTCCGGGAACGGCTGAGCGTTTTGATTGGGCCTCAGGGAACTAGGGTAGGATCGTAGTATCCGTGGGTACACCTGCTCGCAATCATAGTGATACGACACTTTACGCACGATTCGCTGGTGATCTTATTAAGCATGGACAATTTACTGGAAACTTCGGAACAGGCTATGGAGGTCAACAGTGCCCAAGTAGAGGCCATCTTGTCAAATTAACTCGGTCGAGAAGGCCAAAACCTCGGAAGTCGAGAGATTCTCGGAGAACATCGTCAATCAATTAGACGAGCTTCCGGGAATCTTCGAAGCAATAAGAAAGGGAATTGGTAAACAAAAAATATCAAGAAGGTGGTACACATGGGAATTTGTCAGTGGCGAAACAGTAAAGCCTGCAGTCATCGTAAATGATCAAGCATCGATTAATGCACAAAAAGCATGGATCGCCCGGGATCATAAAGCAAAATCCGATTTGATGTTATGGATACATCCATCGAAATTGAAACAGATTCGCGGATGCGAGATGTGTGGGACAAATTAGAGTCTGTTTACAAGTCAAAAGATCCCAGGAGCAAGGCAACGTTGCTCAGACAGCTGACACAGCGAAGAATGCAGGAAGGTGAGAATATTAAAGAGCACTTATCAAAATTTTCCGATATTGTTGACAAGTTACACGATATGGAAGTTGAAGTCAACGGTGACTTGCTCTCTATAATGCTTCTTAATTCCTTACCAAGCAGCTTTGAGAATTTTCGTTGTGCTATTGAGTCCCGCGACAATTTACCTGATACCGAGGCTTTTAATGTTTAAATCATCGAGGAATTTGACGCAAGGAGTCAGAAATTATGCGACACAGACTCGGGAGCCGATTCACGTGTAAAATATAAGTGCAATTTGTGCAAGAAATTAGGTCACAATTCTGCCAATTGTTTAAAGAAAAAAAAATCGTTCAACTAAAAGGACAGCGTTAAAGAAAAAGCTTATTTTCTGTTACATCCCAGTAACTAAAAATTTAAACTTTTAAATCTCGTATTTATGAAAACATCTTTGCAGCTGCATGATAAAGTACTCAGCAGTATATAGTTTCACGTTTTATCCACAAATTCTTTTAGTATGTTTTAACAACTGCAAAGATAGATGAAATTACAATATTTGCAAATGCGAATAAAACAAACCCGTTGTTTTGTCTCTAAGAAATTCTAGTTTAAAAGATACAAATTGCTGACAACGAGTTGATTCCACATTTTGTGAAAGATTATATTCTCATAATATGGTCTAAACATTATCGGAAATCTAATATTATACATTCCTTCGACCGCGAGGAATGTACGTGACTTTTGTAAAAGATCACACGTGCATTCTTCCTTAGATAAGCAAAACGAATCCTAGACGAGTTTATAAGAATATGTCTAGCTGTTATACGATATTAAATACCGCATTTATGGAAATTTATATTTATATTTATAATTATTTATCGTTCTTATAAACTATTTTTGCAATATTGGCTCAGTATTGGACCAGCACTGGTTCAGTACTGGCTTATTAAAAAGGCACTTATCAATTGCCTATTGTATAACCATCCCTACTAAAAATCCGGACTAATTCCGGACAAAACAGTCCGGTTTCATCCGGAATTAATCCGGAATTAGTCCAGAAAAGATCCGAATTAGTCCGAAATTTGTCTGCCACAAAAAAATTGATCTGAACTTAATCCGGATTAGTCCAAAACTTGTCCGGCAATCGATTTAGAAATTATTTATAATCAAAGTGAAGTCCGATTTTTGTCCGGTCACGTCCGGAAACTGTCCGACACAAAATTCAAAATTTGCTTTAAGTCTGGTTTTATCTGGATTTAGTCCGGCAGACTATTGAGAAATTATTGATAGTAAAAGTGAAGTCCGTTTTTAGACTGGTCAAGTCCGGCCACTGTCCGGTACAAAAATCATAATCTGCTTTAAGTCTGGTTTTATCTAGAATTAGTCCGGCAGTCAATTCCAAAATTATTTATAGTCAAAGTGAAATCCGATTCTAGTCCGTTCACATCCGGCAGTTGTCCATCATAAAATTTAAATTCGTTTTTAGTCTGATTGTTAGTAAAAGTGAAGTCCGTTTTTAGAATGGTCAAGTCCGGCAACTGTCCGGTACAAAAATCATAATCTGCTTTAAGTCTGGTTTTATCTGGAATAAGTCCGGCAGGCAATTCCGAAATTATGTATAGTCTAAGTGAAATCCGATTCTAGTCCGTTCACATCCGGCAGTTGTCCATCATAAAATTTAAATTCGTTTTTAGTCTGATTGTTAGTAAAAGTAAAGTCCGTTTTTAGACTGATCATGTCCGGCAACTGTCCGGTACAAAAATCATAATCTGCTTTAAGTCTGGTTTTATCTGGAATTAGTCCGGCAGTCAATTCTAAAATTATTTATAGTCAAAGTGAAATCCGATTCTAGTCCGTTCACATCCGGCAGTTGTCCGGCATACATTTTCAATCCGTTTCAAGTCTGGTTTTATCTGGAATTAATCCAGCAGTAAATTCCAAAATTATGTATAGTCTTAGTGAAATCCGATTCTAGTCCGTTCACATCCGGCAGTTGTCCGGCATACATTTTCAATCCGTTTGAAGTCTGTTTTTATCAGTAATTAGTCCGACTGTCAATTCCAAAATTATGTATAGTCTAAGTGAAATCCGATTCTACTCCGTTCACGTCCGGCAGTTGTCCATCATAAAATTTAAATTCGTTTTTAGTCTGATTGTTAGTAAAAGTGAAGTCCGTTTTTAGACTGATCAAGTCCGGCAACTGTCCTGCACAAAAATCACAATCTGCTTTAAGTCTGGTTTTATCTGGAATTAGTCCGGCAGTCAATTCCGAAATTATTTATAGTCTAAGTGAAATCCGATTCTAGTCCGTTCACATCCGGCATTTGTCCGGCATACATTTTCAATCCGTTTGAAGTCTGTTTCTATCTGTAATAAGTCCGGCTGTCAATTCCGCATTATTTATAGTTATCCTATTTTCCCTTCCCCGTTCGCTCACCTCCGGATTCCGGTGATTTTAGAGATTCATTGATTTTTAATTTTTCTTAGAACATGCGGAACATTCAATTGTATTTTATATGCGAGTTTTCTGTTATTCAATTCCGATTGAAAGCCGTAAAATATCTGCAAAAGCATTTATTTTCTATTAGTAGCGAGTTGATCTAATTAAAGGAAATTAGGAATCTGAATTGTTTTTATAATTCGCTAATGTTTATTGGATGGTGACATCTAAAAAGATTTGCAATTGATCTTAGAAAAATAGAAAATTTGATTGCTTTTAATTATAGGAATTCGGAAAATAGTTGCATTAAAAATAATTCAATTTCTGAATGATTTTCTATTATTTTCTCTTCAAATGAACAATTTAATGAGGTAACCGTTAAAAATAAAATAATAGAAACTAATTCAAAATCTGAATTATTTTTAATGCACTTTTTTGCGACCTTCTATTTGGAAGCAACAGAATTGAGAATTTATCTGAAATCCATTGCCAACCGTTTTAGTTGTCTTCATCGAAGAAATATTTTTGCATTAAAATCAATTAAGATTCTGAATTTTCGTCACTTGAATTGACTCGCTGCATTTTCTAAGAACATCTCCATCTTTTTAACTATTTTTCATTTCTCCCTTTTTACCATAATACGGAAAAAGTCTGGCATATCTTTTACAATCCAGAAAGAGTCAAGTGAATGGCAAGGAGTCCGGTAAAGTTTGGGTATAATCCAGTACTAGTTTTTAAATCCAGAAAGAGTCCTGTTTAGTGCTAAAATATTCCTGCATTCTTTTTGCGATCTGGAAAGAAGCCAGACAAATATTCTTTAGGACGTTTAGCCATGTCGTGATGTGTTGTTTTAATGAAAATGATAATAAATAAAAGTAATATTTGTACCAAAAAAACAGATTACAAGAAACGGATTTCAGTTTGACTATTAATAATTTCAGAATTGACTGCCGTACAATTTTCGGATGTTAACGTACGAAAAACGGATTTTAGTTAGACTATAAGTAAATTCGGAATTAAGTACCGGATAAATTCCAGACTAAACCAGACTTAAAGCGGATTGTGAAATTTGTATCTGACAGTTTCCGGACGTGACTGGACTAAAAACAGACTTCACTTAGACTACCAATAGATTCCGAATCAATTTTCGATATAAGCAGGAATTCGATATATAGGGTCCGATATGTGGGTCCTACTGTATTTTCTATATCTCCCTTGTTAACGTGTAATAAAGTGAAATCCGAATGTGAAAGTGATTGCCGGATTATTTTCATACTAAACCAGACTCTTTCCGGATTTGAAACGTGTGCCGGATTATATCTGTACTGTACCGGACTCTTTCCGGATTGTAAAACCAATGTCGGATTATTTTCGTACATACTCCGAGTTCTATTTGGAATTAAGAATTAGTGATGGATTACATCCGTACTTTACCAGACACTTTCCGGATTTAATCCACAAATTACATGTATGTTTGATTTAACAAGTTGAACCTCAGAGCTCTTATAGCTCAGTCGGTTTAGGTTCTGCGTTGCGTGCGTAACATCCCGTGTTCGATTCCCCTCATGCGTGCGATTTTTCTTCTTTAATATAAATGTTGTATATAATATATAAAATTTTATATATATAATATATAAAATTTTTTTTCGTATTTTTTTGTTTCTTACGTTTCAGATGAAAAAGTATTTTATTTAAATAGAAATAATTTATAAAAATAAATATAAAGTGTGTAATTATTATTTATATTTAGAAAAAAAATTATTATTTATACAAAGAGAAAGGCAGAATTTAATTTTTGTTAACATTATAAATATATTGATGAGATAATAATTATATAAATCAATGTTCAGAGTAACAGTTGAAAAAAATATATGAAGTACATTATACAGGGAGTCCCACGTTACAGCGTACATATTTGAGGGTCATAATGTACACAAAAAAACTAAAAAATAGGTCCTCTTGACTTTTTCAAAAAAATAATTAGAACTCTAGTTAGCGCGATTCAAAGTTGACCAATCGCGTGCTAGCTTTACTCGATCCCCAAAGGCGTAGGACGAACACCGGATAATCTCAAGACCATTCCTGACATTCAAAAAAAAGATCTTTCTTTGACAAAAATAATTGGATCAACAACAACCGACAGACAACCAACATTGTTTGCAACAAATTTGAAATTGTTTAAACAAAGTTAGTTAACAAATTCCCAAAACGGATAATTTGCAGCAAAGATTGATTTTTCTTTCTCCGAATTTTCAAGATTTACATAAACTAAAAATTGACAAAATTGTTAACAACAAATTCGAAATTGTTTAAACAAAGTTAGTTAACAAATTACCATAACGGTCAATTTCTACTAAAATTTGATGTTTTTTCACAAAAATATGAAGAATAACATAAAATAATAGTTGGCAACATTGTTATAAAAAAATTCGAAATTGTTTAAATAATGTTAGTTAACAAATTCCCAAAACGGACAATTTGCACAAAAAATTGATTTTTCTTTCTCCGAATTTACAGAGTTACATAAACTAAAATTTAACAACAGCCTTAACAACAAATTCGAAATTGTTTAAACAAAGTTAGTTAACAAATTCCCAAAACGGACAATTTGCACCAAAAATTGATTTTTATTTCTTTGAATTTTCAAGATTTACATAAACTAAAAATTGACAACATTGTTAACAACAAATTCGATATTGTTTAAACAAAGTTAGTTAACAAATTCCCAAAACGGTCATTTTCTACTAAAATTTGATGTTTTTTCACGAAAATATGAAGAATAACATAAAATAATAGTTGTCAACATTGTTACAAAAAAATTTGAAATTGTTTAAACAATGTTAGTTAAAAAATTCCCAAAACGGACAATTTGCACCAAAAATTGATTTTTCTTCCTACGAATTTTCAAGATTTACATAAACTAAAAATTGACAAAATTGTTAACAACAAATTCGAAATTGTTTAAACAAAGTTAGTTAACAAATTACCATAACGGTCAATTTTTACTAAAATTTGATTTTTCTTTTACGAAAATATGAAGAAGAAAATAAAATAATAGTTGACAACAATGTTATCAAAAATTCTAAATTGTTTAAATAATGTTAGTTAACAAATTTCCAAAATGGACAATTTGCACGAAAAATTGATTTTTCTCTCTCCGAATTTTCAAGATTTACATAACTAAAAATTAACAACATTGTTAACAACAAATTCGATATTGTTTAAACAAAGTTAGTTAACAAATTCCCAAAACGGTCATTTTCTACTAAAATTTGATGTTTTTTCACGAAAATATGAAGAATAACATAAAATAATAGTTGGCAACATTGTTATAAAAAAATTAGAAATTGTTTAAATAATGTTAGTTAACAAATTCCCAAAACTGTCAGTTTGTACTAAAATTTGATTTTTCTTTCACGAAAATATAAAGAATAACATAAAATAATATTTGACAAGATTGTTATCAAAAAATGCGAAATTGGTTAAATAATGTTAGTTAACAAATTCCCAAAACGGACAATTTCCACCGAAAATTGATATTTTTTCCAAAATATTAAGAGTAATACAAACTTAAAGTTGAAGACCTTGTTAACAATAAATTCGAATTTGTTTAAAACATGTTAGTTAACAAATTACCAGAACTGTCAATTTTCACCAAAAGCAATCATTCTTTTTACAAAAAATAAAGTAAACACAAACTAAAAATTGACAACAATGTAAACAACAAATTCGATCGTAGCTTGACGGGGCTGGCTTCGTTGTTGAATTCTAAAAATGACCTCAAGGAATCGAGCTCCGTGGTTGAGCTCTGTAAATAAGCTCCGTGGTTGAGTTTTGTGGAATGAGCTCCGTAAAATAAGTGAGCTTTGTTGGCGGTCAAATACTCCTAATGGTATTACCACTCTCAAAGCTGGAGCTGTTAGCAGTATCACTGCTCTAGTCGATCTGAGGTTTCAGACCGGCGAACGCGTATTTACGTACTTTAACGTGTTGAGCGCGGCACATGCGCAGCATGCTCCTCGCCGTGATTGGCCGCACGCGCGCGCTTATTGGCTCTTCACGCTTTGCCGGGGTAACTTTGCCGCGATTGGCCCTTGCGTGAATTCGGAGGAAAAGGATTTGCCACGATTATAGAAACTACTTCGTGTCTTGTGACTTAGTCGCGTTCGTGCATTGCTCTACTCGAAACTGTCGGTCTATTGAATTTTTAATTTTTCTAGTTTTCGACAAGCTAGCTCAGTCGCGTACGCGTACGTTTCGTGCATCGATTGTCGCTTCGTGTCTCTACGCCGGGTTTTCTAACATTCTCTGAGGCAGTAGGTGGAATGGGCACTGTCAGGCGACCAGAGGACCAGAGGGTGACCATGGAAATCCGTGACCTTAACGGCTTAACCGAAAAGGAGGAAGTTGTATCTGGTCTCGAAGTAGTTCTTAATACTCCTCGAGAGAAAAGACAAGTAACGGTCCTCGCACCAAACAGGAGAGGCGACAAAATCGCCATCTTGATCACAGATCGCAAGGAAGCGGAACGCTTAGAAAGACTCGGCAGAATAAAATTGGGCTTCTTAAGTTGCCTCATTAGGAGAAGGCTTATGGTCAGAAGGTGCCACAGGTGCCTTGAAAACGGCCATAAGAAAGCAGACTGCAAGGGAGTAGACAGATCCTCCACTTGCTTTAAGTGTGGGTCTACTGGACACTCTCTTGCAGCATGTAGTAAGGAAGCGTTCTGCTTCCTCTGTGCGGCCGAGGCTGAAAATGAGTCGGAAACGACTCATGTTGCAGGCTCAGGAAAGTGCGCCTTTCTCTTGAAGCGTGTTTTGAGCTGATTGACGGTCTATCGTGTCCCTTGGCTCCACTTGCGTGCGTCAAGGGCCCCAATAACCGTCAATGATATTAGGTCCCGTTTAGAGGGATGAAATCGCTTTGGCGACAGAGAAGGGGATATAAGACCACTCCTGAAGGCGATACGCGTGGAAAGTGCTAGCTGGGAGTGGTCTTAAGGTCCCCAAATAAGGGTGTGTTTTTAGCGGGTCAGGAGGACATCGCCACCCCCGCATAACCCTGTAGTACGGGCTCCAGGGTACCTAGTAGCAGGTTTTCATATCCTACGAAAAAAAACATTGTTAAGGGCATGTAATGGAGAATGATGTCACCAGTACAAGCAAAATTTGTCCGTAAACTTTCTCTAATAATAATAAATATTTTGACGTTAAACTTTGTAGAATTACTTAGAATATCGTTAAGAAGGTTTAATTTTTCGAAAATCAGCTAATGTTGTAGAAAGTTAACTTTAGGGAAAAATTTAAACAAACTTGGGTCAGAGAGACCTTTTCAATGGTATTTTTACTAATTCAATAAAGTGTGAAGTCAAAATATTTATTACTTTAAGAGAAAGTTTACGGACAAATTTTGCCTATACCAGTGACGTCTTTCTCCATCACATGCCCTTAACGACAAATTCAAAATTGTTTGAACTATTTTATATTTTTGAAGCAACATCCATCGAAAGAGTCATAAGATTGCGAGTTTTAATTTACGTTCTTTTCATGGAAGGTAAGAAAATTTTTTACATATTTTCACTTGTTCGAAGAAATATTTATTTATAAATTTTGCTTGTACTGGTGACGTCATTCTCCATCACATGCCCTTAACAATGTTTTTTTTGCGTAGGATGTGAAAACCTGCTACTATGTACCCTGTAGCCCGTACTACAGGGTTATGCGGTGGTGGCGATGTTCTGCTGACCCGCTAAAAACACACGCTTATTTGGGGACCTTAAGACCACTCCCGGCTAGCACTTTCCGCGCGTATCGCCATCAGGAGTGGTCTTAGATCCCCTTCTTTGTCGCCAGAGCGATTTCATCCCTCCAAACGGGACCTAATATCATTGACGGTTATTGGGGCCCTTGACGCACGTAAGTTGAGCCAAGGGACCCGATCGACCGTCAATCAGCTCAAAAAACGCTTCAAGAGAAAGAGAACTTCCTCTATCTGCGTTTTTCTGCAACCTATGTGGCCCTTTGACGACCTCCAACATGAGCCGTTTCCGCCTCATTTTCAGCCTCGGCCGCACAGAGGAAGCAGAACGCTTCCCTACTACATGCTGCAAGAGAGTGTCCTGTAGACCCACACTTAAAGCAAGCAGAGGATCTGTCTACTCCCTTGCAGTCTGCTTTCTTATGGCCGTAATCAAGGCACCTGTGGCACCTTCTCCTAATGAGGCAACTTAAGAAGCCCAATTTTATTCTGCCGTGTCTTTCTAAGCGTTCCGTTTCCTCGCGATCTGTGATCAAGATGGCGATTTTGTCGCCTCTCCTGTCTTTTCTCTCGAGGAGTATTAAGAACTACTTCGAGAGCAGATACCACTTCCTCCTTTTCGGTTAAGCCGTTAAGGTCACGGATTTACATGGTCACCCTCTGGTCCTCTGGTCGCCTGACAGTGCCTATCCACTTACTGCCTCGGAGACTGTTAGAGAACCCGGCGTAGAGACACAAAGCGACAATCGATGCACGAAACGTACGCGTACGCGACTGAGCTAGCTTGTCGAAATCTAGAAAAATTAAAAATTTAATAGACCGACGGTTTCGAGTAGAGCAATGCACGAACGCGACTAAGTCACAAGAAACGAAGTAGTTTCTATAAACGAGGCAAATCCTTTTCCCCCGAATTCACGCAAGAGCCAATCGCGGCAAAGTTACTTCGGCAAAGCGCAAAGAGACAATAAGCCATTCTACGGAGCTCATTCCACAGAGCTCAACCGCGGAGCTTATTTACAGAGCTGAACCATGGAGCTCGATTCCTTGAGGTCATTTTTAGAATTCAACAACGAAGCTGGCCCCGTTAAGCTACGATCGTGGGTCTCGAGATCCTTATCGTAGGGGCTGGGGATATACGAAGATTTTAATAAGGTTAACGCCTTTTTTATCCTTATCCTCCTTATCCTGCTCCATGCGAGCAATGCTCGTATAGTGGCAAGGCCACTAGTTCATTTTTTTACGGATTGATTTCTAATTATTTTTTTAATACTTTTCTTTGATTTGGTGTTAGGTTAAATTTTTATTTTTTTGTTTTCAAAATGCCCGCCACCAGCAGCAAAGCATCTTCTGTTTCTATTCGGAGTGTCCTAAGTTGCTATTCTGGCCATTTCAGGGGTGATTGATTCAAATGCTGCTTGAATTCTAGCTGTTAATTCAAATTGCGCTTCGTTTTCGTTGTGTGGCAGAGGATCAGAGTAAACAAGGGATGAGCCCATGAGAGATATGAATAACCAATAAGGAAGAAACCTTATAGCTAGACAGTTCAGTAACACACACCGTTGGCTCAACTATTAGACTCAGGTTCGGCCGACCGTCTGGTATTGGTTTTTATTTAGATTTTATTTATATTATTATCGGCAGCTTACTTACAAACTAATGACCTATTTTTTTTAATAATTGTTTGGTTTTCACAACCAAATTATATTTGGATGTCATAACCAATTTCTGTTTGGTTGTCACAACTAAATTATGTTTGGTTCAACCAAATAAGAGCAACAAAATAATATTGTTGTCCCAAACAAGTTGATGTGTTACGCTAACCAGATCGTTTTGTTATACCAACAAAATATTGTCGTTACAACCAACAATGGTTAACTAACAATATTGTTGGTAAAACTAAACCTTTTTTCTCAGTGTAGACACTTAATATTTCAAAGAAAAAAAATCAATTTTTGGTGAAAATTAACAGTTCTGTGAATTTGTTAACTTACATTGTTTAAACTATTACAAATTTGTTTTTAACAATGTTGTCAATTTTTAGATTGTGTTACTCTTAATATTTCGGAGCAAGCAAAATTAATTTTTAGTGAAAATTGACTTTCTGAGAATTTCTTAACTAACATTGTTTAACTAATTTCTTATTTGTCGTTAATAATGTTTTCAAATTGTAGTTTACGTAAATCTTGAAAATTCGAAGAAAGAAAAATCAATATTTTGGTGCAAAATATCCATTTTGCGAATTTGTTAAGAAACATTGTTTAAACAATTTCGAATTTGTTGTTAACAATGTTGTCAATTTTTAGTTTATGTAAATCTTGAAAAATCGGAGAAAGAAAAATCAATATTTTGGTGCAAATTGTCCGTTTTGGGAATTTGTTAACTAACTTTGTTTAAACAATTTCGAATTTGATGTTAAGACTGTTGTTAAATTTTAGTTTATGTAACTCTGTAAATTCAAAGTAAATAAATTCATTATTTAAACAATTTAGAATTTTTGATAACATTGTTGTCAACTATTATTTTATTTTCTTCTTCATATGTTCGTAAAAGAAAAATCAAATTTTAGTAGAAAATGACCGTTTTGGGAATTTGTTAACTAACTTTGTTTAAACAATATCGAATTTGTTGTTAACAATGTTGTCAATTTTTAGTTTATGTAAATCTTGAAAAATCGGAGAAAGAAAAATCAATATTTTGGTGCAAATTGTCCGTTTTGGGAATTTGTTAACTAACTTTGTTTAAACAATTTCGAATTTGATGTTAAGACTGTTGTTAAATTTTAGTTTATGTAACTCTGTAAATTCGGAGAAAGAAAAATCAATTTTTTGTGCAAATTGTCCGTTTTGGGAATTTGTTAACTAACATTATTTAAACAATTTCGAATTTTTTTATAACAATGTTGCCAACTATTATTTTATGTTATTCTTCATATTTTCGTGAAAAAAACATCAAATTTTAGTAGAAATTGACCGTTTTGGGAATTTGTTAACTAACTTTGTTTAAACAATTTCGAATTTGTTGTTAACAATGTTGTCAAATTTTAGTTTATGTAAAACTTGAAAATTCGTAGAAAGAAAAATCAATTTTTGGTGCAAATTTTCCGTTTTGGGAATTTGTTAACTAACTATGTTTAAACAATTTCGAATTTGTTGTAAACAATGTTGTTTGTCTGTCGGTTGTTGTTGATCCAATTATTTTGGTCAAAGAAATATCTTTTTTTTTAATGTCAGGAATGGTCTTGCGATTATCCGGTGTTCGTCCTACGCCTTTGGGGATCGAGTAAAGCTGGCACGTGATTGGTCAACTTTGAATCGCGCTAACTAGAGTTCTAATTATTTTTTTGAAAAAGTCAAGAGGACTTATTTTTTAGTTTTTTTGTGTACATTATGACCCCCAAATATGTACGCTGTAACGTGGGACTCCCTGTATACATATTTAAAGTTTATTTTATAAAAGAATCAATTAAAATTAATTCTGTTGTCAGGTATTGCATATAGATGAAAAATATTTTGTAGATTATAATGCAGACTTCAAAAATTAAAAATCCGTTCTAGTAGTAAGCAGCTTTTAAGAAAAGCAAATATAACAAGAACAATTTTTTTTTTTAAAAAGCAGATATGTAACAGTGTAACAAAGTAACTGTTTAAACTCTTAATCTTCAAAATAGAAATCCTATTTTAGTTTTTTTCCACCGTATGTGCACTGGTACACCATTTTACTTACTAGTATATATTTTTTACTTGTTGAAAGTTCATATATTATCCAAAAATATAGAAAAGCTAAAATGTCAACACTCGCAGGTGAAACACCCATGTGACTTTACCGACAATTGCTGACAGTCAGCTGTGTCCGAAAGTTGCCGAAGAAACACGAGCGTCAGTCGGAGTCAATGAAAACGGTTTTCAATAGATCACATACTTTGCTTGCCTATGCGCTATCCAGTTATTATAGAGATCAGTGGGACTCTACCGGACTACATCCGGATTTAACCAACGATTAGGACCGTATTTGTTTCGGACTGTACCGGACTACATCCGGATTTAACCAACAGTTAGGACCGGATTTATTTCAGACTGTACCAGACTTTATTCGGATTTAAACAGCGTTTCGGACTAGATTTGTTCCAGACTGTACCGGACTACATTCGGATTTAAACAACGGTCCGGACCAGATTTGTTCCGGACTGTACCGGACTACTTTCGGATTTAAACAACATTTCGGACCAGATTTGTTCCAGACTGTACCGGACTATATCCGGATTGTATACGGCCGGATTTATTTCGGATAAGACCGGACTAAGTTCCGTGCCAAAAACCTACGTTAAATCGGACACTTTTGGACTAATTCCAGATCTGGAATTAATCCGGTTTTGTCTGGAATTTTGTCCGGATTTCGTCCGGAATTAGTCCGGATTTTTTAGTAGGGATAATTATAAGAAAAATTATGAGTGACTTGCTTATGTTATGAACACCTTTGCATTGTTAATTTAACTAGATCATTTATTGTAGTTTTGCTATATCAGATGAATTATATATTATAATAAACATCATATATGTGTTACATTCGAGCGAAGGCGAGGTTATTTAAAATAATATTTAAATAAAAAAGGAATAGCAACAAACTGATCAGCTAGCAAGAGGCTAGCTTTTATATTTATTTTGATTAGGGAACGTTTTCACTAACAGATCTATGAATTATTATAATAATTCATAGGATATAGCAAAATTACAATAATTGATCTAGTTAAATTAACAGTGCAAAAGTGTTCATAACATAAGCAAGTTACTCATAACATTTCCT
This sequence comes from Ganaspis brasiliensis, assembly GCA_037103525.1. Taxonomy (NCBI): domain Eukaryota; kingdom Metazoa; phylum Arthropoda; class Insecta; order Hymenoptera; family Figitidae; genus Ganaspis; species Ganaspis brasiliensis. Next base: position 290,776 of record JAZKLR010000815.1, on the reverse strand, counting down.
AATAATCATGATTATACAATAGGCAATTGATAAGTGCATTTTTAATAAGCCAGTACTGAACCAATGCTAAGCCAATACTGAGCCAATATTGTAAAAGTAGTTTATAAGAACGATATAATGCATTAATAATGGTATGATATTAGAAATGACATTAAATTGTTTATGTTTCAAATAAAAAGGGGCCAATACTGGGCCAGCATAAGCCAGTACAGGCTAAACAAGTTGTAATTATGTTGCAAGGTAAATATAGATGAACAAGTTTTATAATTATAACATGTAAATAACCGTAATGCGTAATCTTTTAATCAGTCCAATCGTCATATGTCAAACAATCGATTTTAATTATTTTAGGTTATTTAATATTCATATCAATTATTAATAGCGAATTACTTACATAAGAATCTTGGGTTTTCGAGACAATTGGTAAAGCGCAGGAACGTTGTGGCAACCTAGATGTCACTCAATCGATGTCGTATCGTTGACGTAAACTATAATGATTTACACTTCACTAAACGCTTTTAACAGTTATTTATCGTCGGATCACAAATTAACTGAGCACGATGCTCCCTATAGAGTCTACGGTTATCACTTGTGATTTTCCGAGCAATACGTGATACAAGATGCTGCTTATAATTTTGATTCCGACGTGTTACTCGACGATATCGCGCTTTCAAAGCTACCGGAGTATAAGTCCTATTATCTAATTCTTTAAAAGAAGGCAAGAGGTTGAGTTGAATATATGATGGCGAACAATAGAAAGTGCCGATGGGGATGATAGATTATATAACCAAAGTGATTATGCACTTCACTATGACTTTCATAGTTTTTAACTATTCCTGCCTTACGGGAAGAGAAAATTACTAATGTCCGAAGGGTCGCTCGAGGTGAACCCGACGCGAGCACAGAGCATTAGACAACTTAACTCATGTGTCGCTTGTATTTATAGATGATTTTTACCCTTTCTTAAGAGCAGGCGTGCCTATGATTCGAATAGTAGGAGGTGAAATTAAAGAAGATTTCAAAAGTGCACGTGCACTCGCACGTGTGAGTGACATCGATATCTTGTAGTCTCTTTCCATAAGTGCGGTATTTAATATCGTATAACATCTAGACATATTCTCATAAACTTGTCTAGGATTCCTTTTGCTTATCTAAGGAAGAATGCACGTGTTATCTTTTACAAAAGTCACGTACATTTCTCGCGGTCGAAGGAATGTATAATATTAGATTTCCGATAATGTTTAGACCATATTATGAGAATATAATCTTTCACAAAATGTGGAATCAACTCGTTGTCAGCAATTTGTATCTTTTAAACTAGAATTTCTTAGAGACAAAACAACGGGTTTGTTTTATTCGCATTTGCAAATATTGTAATTTCATCTATCTTTGCAGTTGTTAAAACATACTAAAAGAATTTGCAAAATTTGTGGATAAAACGTGAAACTATATACTGCTGAGTACTTTATCATGCAGCTGCAAAGATGTTTTCAGAAATACGAGATTTGTGTATTGTCATTGAATATTTTGAAATTTAGTTACTGGGGTGTAACAATATGAAATATTTGATTATTTATTGACTCAGATCTAGGCCTGTGCCGAAAACCGGTTTTTTAAAAAAACCGGTTTCCGGTTATGCCATTTTTGTAAAACCGGTTTTTTGCTTTTCGGTTAAACCGGTTTTTCAGGTTATTTAGATAAAACCGGGTTTTCAGGTTATTTAAGTTAAACCGGTTTTTCAGGTTATTTAGGTCAATCGGTTATTTAAGTAATTCAGGTTATTTAGGATAAAAGGTTTTTCAGGGTTTTTATGTTAAAAGTTATTTAAGTTAAAAATTTATTCAAGTTAAAAGGTTATTCAAGTTAAAAGGTTTTTTAGTTTAAAAAGTTGAAATAAAGTTTTATAATCGGTTTTATTATTCGTCAGTTAAACCGGTTATTTAGGCTAAAATGTATTTTAACTGGTTGTTTTTTACTAGTGAAACCGGTTATTTTTTTCATTTAAAGTGGTCATTCTTTATTCAGGTAAAACGGTTTCTACACTTAACATTTGATCATGAAGTAGGATAAGGAGATGAAACGACGTATTTTTACTGGCCCCCATATAGGGGGGTCACAGTAGACAGCTTTGCTTTTTCCCTGCCGACTATGCGCCCCTTCAGGGGAAAAGTAGAATTAATTTTCGTTGTGTGCGTGGCTGTGTCTTATGTACATGTGATATGGTCACGTGATAAATTATAGTTACAAAAATCACCACAGCAAGTGCTGTTGTCAACAGGGAAAAAAAGACCTGTTCTACTGGGACCCCCCTGATTGGTGTCAAGTTTTCCCGCGACAAACTACAGGCGTTTCATCTCCTTATCCTACTTCATGCATTTGATACAGAAAACACACAAAAAAAGTCAAGTTAACAACGGCAAAAGAACGAGATTTCTGATTCTAGCTTAAAGTAATGTATTATATTTTATTATATGAGTTTTAACTATTTAAAAAAATGTGCCGAATCGTGAAATAACATTCATTATTCAGGATCCTAATAAATACATATAATATAATTTTCGTTTCTTTGAATCAATTACCCTACATTACAAAATTAAAAGTTTTTAATGATTGTTGGAAAAATAAAAATAAAGATTATTTTCTATTTTTAAAAAATGTAATTACTAAATTGCTATATAAAAAGATGTTTTACGCGCTTCAAAACTCTAAGAACCGACTAATTACACAGAAAAATTAGTAAAATTTGCAATGTAAATAGTTAGCTTTTTAAAATTCAAGTTACAAATTATAAGTTAACAAACTATAATTACAAATTATTGTTTATTTTAGAATTACTGGTATTCTTTGGTTGCTCTTAAATAACTTGTTATTTGACTGTTCTTCAATAACTGGTTCAGTTCGGTTATTCGGGTTTTTTCAATAACCGGTTGTTCAGGTTTTTCAAAATAACCAGTTATTCGGTTTTAAAAAAAAAAAACCGGTTTTCCGGTTTTATTAAAATAACCGGTTACGGTTTTTAGACCGAAGACTGATTGACAAACCGGTTTTTTAGAAAACCTAAAACCGGTTTTGAATTTCCATAACCGCCCAGGCCTACTCAGATCCCATAGATCTGTTAGTGAAAACGTTCCCTAAACAAAATAAATATAAAATCTAGCCTCTTGCTAGCTGATCAGATTATAGCTATTCCTTTCTTATTTAAATATTATTTTAAATAACCTCGCCTTCGCTCGGATGTAACATTTTCTTGATCTGGATGACTTTGCAAAAATATCTAGCAACAACGAAAATACTGACAGATGGTGCATGGATAGCGGATGTACATCTTGTCTCTGTAATAATCCAGATCATTCACTTCTCTTCAGAAAATGCCAATCGGTTTAAAATTGGTAGGCAACGCGTCACTCCAGTCAAGGCAATAGGTGATGTACTAGGTTGACCGTTATTTTGCGAAAGTTTGGATTTCTTAGGTCGCAGTGCTGAATTTGCTTTAGAATGTGAAAAAAATGAGCTATGCACAAGGACAGCTGAATTAATTAATATTAACCCGTGCCACCGAAGGGTTAAAGTTAACATGGAATTTTACATGGGATAAGTACACTTTTGTACGCTTTGTATAATAACTTTTTTTTTATTAATCTTTTCCTTTGACGATATGTATATTTATGGTTTTTGAGGTGCTGAACACGAATCCGATGTCACAAATAAGATTTGACAGCTTCCAGCTGTCAAAACAGCTGTCAATAAAGCTGTCAATTTTTTAAAGACGACAGTTTTTGTGGAATTTTACATTAATTTACTCTTATAAATGTATTTTAAGAACTAAGGTCAATCCAAATAGAATATGTAATATTGACAGTTGACAGCTGTCAATTAAGCTGGTAAATTTTAAAAAACGAGAGTTTTTGACAGGTTTACATTAAATTATCCACATATGTATATAAAATGATTTAAACAACACGTAGAGAAACCTAAATAGAAATATGTAATATTGACAGTTGTCAACTGTCAATTAAGCTGTCAAACTTTTAAGAATTAGACTTTTTACATTAAATTATTCATATACAAGTGTTTCTAAGGAAACTAAGATTAATTCTAATAGCAATAGGTACTCTTGACATTTGACAGCTGTCAATTAAGCTCTTTAGCTTTTAAAAACTAGAGTTTTTTACAGTTTTTATTTTAAATTAGTCACATACCCATAAAAGTATTTTAAGAAAACTGAGATAAACCTAAATAGAAATACGTTATATTGACAGCTGTCAACTGTCAATTATGCTGTCAAACTTTTAAGGAGATTTTTTACATATACAAGTGTTCTTAATTAAACTAAGAATAATTCTAATAGTACTATGTATTCTTGACATTTCACATCTGCCAAACTTTTAAAAACGAGAGTTTTTGACAGTTTTTATATTAAATTAGTCATATACGCATAAAAGTATTTTAAGAAAACTGAGATAAACCTAAATAGATATATATGTATTATGGACAATTGACAACTGTCAATTAACCTTTTAAGAACTAGACTATATCAATCTATATTAATATAATCAGAGTTTTGTCTGTACATTGCACAGAACTTGGAAATATGTGTTTATTTTTTCGTTTCAAGTAGTAACAATTCCAAAAATGCTGTTTAAAAAAATTACGTATGTTTGTAGGTATGTATGTATGTCTGTCCGCGATATTTTGTCCAGGCATCACGCAAAAACAACTGCACGGAATGAAATTAAATATTGCAGTCCGTTAGGTATTCGCGTAACTTAAATTTATAGCCAAACCCCATTAAAAAATATTAAATTCAACGGAAGTTATAACATTTTTTCAAAAAAATCAAGAAACCAAAAAATTTAATATTTTTCATTTTTTTACGTAACACTCTTAAACTCTCTGTACATATAGCTTTTTATTTCGACAATAATTGATAAGGGATTAATAATTGAATAATATTTTCTAGCCAAACCTTATTAAAAAATATTTTTTTAAACTGAAATTTTGTCACTTTTTCAAAAAAATCAAAAAATAAAGAATTATGATATTTATCATGTTTTGACGGATAACACCAACACTCTTTGTACTTAGCTTTTTTATTTTGATAAAAATAATTAAATTAGTTCATATTTCAACATTAAAAATAAAATGGAAAAATAAATTTCAAATTTCTACAAAATTCAAAAAATCAAAAACATTAATTTTTATAATTTTTTGTTTGTTTGAAACCACATTTGACAGAGTGTTAGGTCTTGACTCAAGTTGGGTTTATAAATTTACAAAAATGAAAAATATTAATAATAACGGGAGATTTACTATTTTTTTGAAAAACTAAAAAAATCAAAATTTTTTCTAATTATACATTTTTTGATGGACTGATTTTAAACTGCTTACAATTGAGTATTACATGTGATTTCGTCACATTTTAGCAGAATTTTGTAAAACTATTATTCTATAACTGAGATAAATTATAAATTGTTCTCGGGATAAAAAAAATAGAAAAAATTATAATTGTAACTGATTACTTTAAAGCATAATTGAGTGGTATTGTTGAGCTCTTTGAGTAAGAATTTGATGTTGGAAGGATATATTTCAGAATTACAAATTCAAAATGTCAGATACAAATATTTGAGAGTAACTTAATAGTAAAATTAAGAAATACAATATTAAAATATTTAATTCAATTATTTAATGGACACAAATCAATACTTAAATAAAAAATTGTAATTAATTAAGTTTAAATTTGAAATGGGAGATACAACATAATTTTTAAAAATGTACATTTTTAGATTTGTTTGTTTTATACAATGTTCCTTAATTGACAGAATTTTAAAAATATTTAAAAACGGAGATTGAACAATTTTTCTAACAATCTAAAAATATTCTTAATTTTATCATTACCTAAGGTACATGACTTCTAATATTTATAACTAATATGAAGTAAAAACCTTATTAAATAAAATTAATTTCATTTAATTTTAAAGTTGGAATTAAAACAGATTTGCATAATATATATTATAAATACTCTTATGATAAATATAACATAATGTAACCAAAACAATACAAAACTATTAATTTTCGTAAGATATTTGCTTTTCTGGTCCTTTTTAAGTAAATTATACTTATGAATATAAATTATCCTTTAATATGAGACTATTCTTAAGAGATTTTTAAATTATTTTTGAAAATGAATGATTGCTTACTTTGAAGTGACACATCTCAGAAACAATATCGCAGAAAATAAACAAAAACAAAATAAAATAAAACATTTATGAATTTTATAAATTATTGTAAAGAAGATTTTGAGCAATGTAAAGACAAAAGTTGAAATGTAGGGTCGCCCACATTTTCTCCAAAACTCAAGTGTCAGAATATGCATTTGACAGAATTTTATTTATCCAAAATTGCATTTATCAAAAATTTAATTTATCCGAAATAGCATTAATCTGAAATCTCGTTTGTCCAAAAATTGAATTATCAAGAATTTTATTTATTAAAAATTACATTTATCAGTAATCTCAATTGTAAGGATTTTCAATTATCAAAAATCTAATTTGTTCGAAATTGAATTTATCAAAAAATCTCCTATGTCCGAAATTTCATTTATCAGAAATCTTATTTCTCCGAAATAGCATTTAATGGAAATCTCGTTCTTCAAAAAATTAAATTATTACGAATTTCATTTATCAAAAATTGTATTTATCAGAAATCTCATTAGTCCGAAACTGCATTTGCCAGAAACCTAATTTAATAGACAAAGCATTTAACAGAAATCTCATCTGTCCGAAATAGCATTTATAAGAAATCTAGTTTTCCCAACATTGTAATTATCAAAAAACCCATTTATCCAAAAGTGCATTTTACAGAAATCTCATTTGTCCGGAATATTATATATCAGAAATTTCATTTGTCAAAAATGTCAATTATCAGTCATTTTATTTATCGAAAATTGCATTTATCAGAAATCTCATTTCTCAGGAATTGCAATTATTAGAAATCTCATTTGTCAGGAATGTCAATTATCAGTAATCTTATTTATCAAAAATTGCATTTATCAGAAATCTCATTTCTCAGAAACTGCAATTATTAGAAATCTCATTTGTCCGATATTGCATTTATCAGAAATCTCATTAATCCGAAATATTATTTTTCAGAAGTCTCTTTTATCCAAAATTTTAATTATTAGTAATCTTATTTGTCAAAAATTGCATTAATCAGAAACCGCATTTCTCAAAAATTGTTATTATAAGAAGTCTCATTTGTCTGATAATGTATTTATCAGAAATCTCATTTGTCAAAAAAATAAATTATCAAAAACCTCATTTATCCAAATTTTAATTTGTCAAAAATCTAATTTATCAAAAATTAAATTTATCAGACTTATTAGTTGTCCGAAATTGCATTTAACAGAAATCTAATTTGTCAATATTTCCAATTATCGAAAATCTAATTTGTCCAAAATTGCATTTATCAGAAATCTTATTTGTCAAAACTTGCATTTATGAGAAATCGCATTTGTCCGAAATCGCACTTATCGGAAGTCTCATTTATCCAAAAGATTATTCTTTATAACCTTCAATTGTTCGAAAGTCCATGTACAAGAAATCTCATTTTTCCAAACTTCCATTATCCCAACATTTCTCCTTCGAAGCGAGTTGCCCGTCCCTGGTCTAATCGGTAAAACAGAGTGCAGTTCAGTAGGAATTCGGAGCGACATCTATTCTGTTTCACCGAAACCATCGAATAAACCAGGGACGGGCAACTCGCTTCGAAAGAGAAATGTTGGGATAATGGAAGTATGGGAAAATGAGATTTCTTGTACATGGACTTTCGCACATTTGAAGGTTATGAAGAATAATCTTTTGGATAAATGAGACTTCCAATAAGTGCGATTTCGGACAAATGCGATTTCTGACAAATGCAGTTTCGGACTAATGAGATTTCTGATAAATACAATTTTTGATAAATGAAATTCGTAATAATTTAATTTTTTGAAGAACGAGATTTCCATTAAATGCTATTTCGGACAAATAAGATTTCTGATAAATGAAATTTCGGACATAGGAGATTTTTTGATAAATTCAATTTCGAACAAATTAGATTTTTGATAATTGAAAATCCTTACAATTGAGATTACTGATAAATGTAATTTTTAATAAATAAAATTCTTGATAATTCAATTTTTGGACAAACGAGATTTCAGATTAATGCTATTTCGGATAAATTAAATTTTTGATAAATACAATTTTGGATAAATTAGATTTCTGACAATTTACCTTTCGGACAAACGAGATTTCTGGTTAATGCATTTTCATCAAAATTAGATTTCTGATCATTTAAATTTCGGACAAAAGAGATTTCTGATAAATGCTTTTTTAGATAAATGAGATATCTGATAAATGCAATTTTGGATAAATAAAGATAATAAAGGATAATAAAGCTTAACAACACACAATCTTTGTAAATAAATGTGGATTTTTCTTAAAAAAACAAAACATCTTGCACTACAATTTGAAATAATCCAAACAACTCTTACATCTTTACTTGGATAAATAAAATTCGGTCAAATGGATATTCTGACAATTGAGTTTTGGAGAAAATGTGGGCGACCCGAAATGTATCGGTAGGAACTAAAAACCCGTCGAAGACGGGTACGACAGCTAGTATTACATATTTCTATTTAGGTTTATCTCAGTTTTCTTAAAATACTTTTATGGGTATGTGACTAATTTAATATAAAAACTGTCAAAAAGTCTAGTTTTTAAAAGCTTGACAGCTTAATTGACAGCCGTCAAATGTCAAGAGTACATATTGCTATTAGAATTAATAGCATTAATATAATTAATTAGGTCAACTTAAATTCAAAAGATTTGACCTTTATGATAAAAATATAATTCTTTTAGCTCTAGAATTTGAGGACCACGTCGATTTTAATCCATGCAAATCATGTAATGCTGGAAAACTCAGCAGCACTCCATTTCCGAATCGTGCAGAAAGATCATCGTCACTCTTAGAAATAGTGCACGCTGATGTCTGTAGTCCCATGAGGACATTATCCAAAGGATGAGCCCGTTATGTGCTAACTTTTACAGACGACTATAGTCGTTGGTGCGAAGTTTACTTTCTGTCGCATAAAACCGAAGTAGCAGACAAATTTGTTGAATACAAATGTTTAGTCGAGAATCAGACTGGTTGCAGAATCAAAGCTCTTCAATCAGACAACGAGACGGAGTTCTGCAATGCGGCTATGGATGAGATTTTGAAGAAGTCCGGAATACGACGTCGACTTACAACTACCTACACGCTTCAGCAAAATGGAGTTGCTGAACGCAAAAACCGCACTCTAGTGGGGGGAGGTCGATGCATGCTCATCCAGTCTAGACTACCACCGTCATTCTGGTCGGAAGCTATCGCTACTGCCGATTGTACTAGGAATAGATGTGTGACGAAGAGCCTAGAGGAAGGAACACCGTACGAAAAATGGAACAATAAGCGATCTGACTTCCGTCACCTTAGGGTTTTTGGGTGTAAGGCGAAATTTCTCGACAAAACACCTAATAAAGATAAACTTCAACCTAAGACCTTGGAAGTGATTTTTGTGGGGTACTCAGATAACGCAAATGCTTATCAAGTTAGCAAAACTGATCCAACAAAACGTAGTCCAGGTAGACCTAAAAAAATAAAAACCGGACAACCGGGGAGACCTAGGAAGGAACATCATCTTCGTACTATGAATGTCGATCCAAATCTTGAAATCAATGAAGAAGCTGGAAACGGCGAAAATCTTCAAGTTGAAGAGAACCCCCTAATCACCGAAAATGATGGAACACATAATGTTAATGAAATCAAGGACGAGTGTGAAGAATGCTATGATGCAGAATTCGTCATGTCTGTATCTGAAATTTCACTAACGGAAGCCATCGCTGGTCAAGACAGTGTAGAATGGATGGAGGCTATTTATTCGTAAATCAAATGTTTAGTCTCAAATGATACGTGGAGAATTGTTGAAAACCTCAAGAAGGGAAGGTCATCGGATCCAGAACAGTTTTACGCAACAAACATGCATCAGATGGTTCGTTGGAACGAAAAAAGGCAAGAATTGTGGCCCAAGGATTTACACAACGTCCAGGGATAGACTTTTATGCAACCTTCGCTCCGGTAGCTCGACTGAGCTCTGTCCGACTTCTAATATCATTAGCTGCAAAATTTGACCTCAACGTATCGCAACTCGATGTGACTACCGCCTACTTTAATGGCAAAATTAATAGAGATATCTACATTAGTCCAGTCAATACGTCGGAAAAAACATATTTATTCGGTAATAACCCGAAGGTCGATGTTTTTGGCTTAAGTGAAAAATATGTTACATAAAAGAAAAAGTATATAAAATTCTGTGTTTTTTAAAAGAAATATGAACTTAATTGGCCAAATAGTGCCCGAGTTATGCCCTTTCAAATTTTACTAATTTTTCATCATTTTTGCCTGAAAAAACCTTGTTTTCAAAAACTAATGTCGAACTTTTTTTTACGTGATCGGATGAAAAAATAATGAACATAAAAGTTGTAGTAGACTATATTAGCTTTAACCCTCCTGCGCACGAGTTTCTACCCCAAAAGTGGTTCCCAAATGCATACGTTTTTCTTACATTTGGAATTTAATGTAACTAAGTATTTTAGGGTTTTTGGAGTCGCTGATTACGAATATGATGTCAAATTAACATTTTGACAGTTGACAGCTTTTAAATCAACTGTCATCTTTGCCAAAAAGCAATTTATTTTGCTGAAACGAGACAGAACGAGGGTTTTTGGGGGCGCTGATTACGAATGTGATGTCAAGTTAAAATTTTGACAGTTGACAGCTGTCAAATCAACTGTCAACTTTGCTAGAAAGCAATTTATTTTGTTGAAATTGACGGTATAAGTGTTTTTGCAGCGTTGATTACGAATATAATGTTAATTTGACATACTGACAGTTGACAGTTGTCAAATGAGGTGTTAACTTTGCAAAAAAGGAATTTATTTTTACTAAAATGACAGGAAAATGGTTCCTCAGGTCTTTGATATCATATATAATGTCAAATCGATTTTTTGACAAATGACAGCTGTCAAATTATCTGTAAACTTTGTTGAAAAGTGAATTATTTTAAGAAAAAGTCAGTAACAAGGTTGTCGTGTTCTAGTTGTCAAATAAACTGTCAATTATATAAAAAGTGAATAAAATATTTTCGTTACTATGGCAGCTATCAACCATTTTATTCCTAATCTGCCTCTAAATTCATTATCATCGACCCTTCTAACTTTTTTTTACAAAAATTTATATAACAAAATCAGTTTTTTGCAAAGTTAAAAGTTGATGTGAAGTTGTATTCAATTTGACATTAAATTCGTCATCAGCGACCCCGAGAATATATGTTTAAGAAAGTGACAGTTACAGGGTTTTCGGGGACGCTGATCAGGAATATAATGTCATATTAATACAAAGTAGTACTAAATTTAACCTTGCTAAAAATTGATTTTCTTTTATAAAATATTGTGAAAGAATTTTCAGGGTCTCTGCTAAAGAATTTAATAGTCACATTAACAATAAAATGGTTGACAGCTGTCATAGTAACGAAGAGACTTTATTATATTTTCGTTTAATTGACAGTTGATTTGATAGCTAGAACACAACAACCTTGTTGCAGACATTTTAATAAAAACATTTCACTTTTCAGCAAGGTTGACAGTTAATTTGACAGCTGTCAACTGTCAAAATGACAGTTTCACATCATATTTGTAATCAGCTCCCCCTAAAACCCAGGTACTGTCACTTTCAGCAAAGCAAATTGCTTTTTGGCAAAGTTGACAGTTGATTTGACAGCTGTCAACTGTCAAAATGTCAATTTGATATCATATTTGTAATCAGCGCTTTCAAACACACTTATACTGTGTCATCAAAGTAAATTGCTTTTTGTCAACGTTGACACATAATTCGACAGCTGTCAAGTGTCAACTGTCGAAATGTCAATTTGACATCATACTTGTAATAAGCGCCCCCAAAAACCCTTGAACTGTCACTTTCAGCAAAATAAATTGCTTTTTGGCAACGTTGAAACATTATTTGACAGCTGTCAACTGTCAAATGTCAATTTTACATCATATTTGTAATAAGCGCCCCCAAAAACCCTCGTTCTGTCTCGTTTCAGCAAAATATATTGCTTTTTGGCAAAGATGACAGTTGATTTGTCAGATGTCAACTGTCAAAATGTCAAATTGACATCATATTCGTAATCAGCACCCCCAAAAACCCTTGTACTGTCACTTTCAGCAAAATAAATTGTTTTTTGGCAAAGTTGACACTTTATTTGACAACTGTCAAGATGTCAATTTGACATCATATTCGTAATCAGCGACCCCAAAAACCCCTGTATACCAATTTTCAGGAATGTAAGATGATTTTGAAAAAAAATTATCTAAGTATGAAATTTGTAAAATTTTGGGCTACTGCTACTTCTTACACTATTTTTTAATAATACTATTTATTAATAAAAAATTGAAATGTTGCTTCAAATCATGTGCATGATAATTTCTTAACCCCAAATTTTGACTTACAATTTGTTTTAGACCGGAAAGTTAATTTGGTCAAATTGTAATGACAAAAATGTTTGGACGAATATATTCGTCCAGGTGCATACGGAAACAACTTAGTTTAGACGAATATATTCGGCTCTATGCTCAAGAGGGTTAAATTCCCGTTTAGAAAATTAAATTCGGCCCACTAGTTACCGAGCTATGACCTCCTAAAGTGTACCAGTTTTTACGTTTTTTCACATAGTTGCCAATTTTTTAGTTCAGATCGATTGCTCTTGTATTTTATTATTGTTAAGGACATAATACGAGTTTGTTTCTATAAATTTGTTCATGATTTTAAAAATTAAAAATGGCGCATCCAATATGGCGGACAATATTTTTTAAAAATTGGCTTATTTTCGTGACACTTGGTATCTAAGGGTTTTTGGGGTCGCTGATTAGGAATTTTTAAGCCGATTTTAAAAATTCAAAATGGCGGATATAATATGGAGGACGATATTTGAAAATTTGTTAATTTTCATGGTGCATCCAATATGGCAGACAATATTTTTTAAAAATTTTTTGATTTTCATGAGAAATTGTATCTAGGGGCTTCTGGGGTCGTTAATTACGAATCCGTAGTTACATTTAAAAAATCCAAATTGGCGGATTCAATATGGCGGACGATATTTTTTTAAAATTGGCTAATTTTTATGGCTCCTGGTATCTAGAGTTTTTGGGGTAATAGCTAATATAGTCTACTACAACTTTTATGTTTATTATTTTTCCATCCGATTACGTAAAAAAAAGTTCGGCATTAGTTTTTGAAAACAAGGTTTTTTTGGGCAAAAATGATGAAAAATTAGTAAACTTTGAAAGGGCAGAACTCGGACACTATTTGGCCAATTAAGTTCATCTTTTTTTTAAAGACTCAGAATTTTATATACTTTTTCTTTTACGTAAATAAGATCTTAAATTAAAGCTTAAAATGTGTACTATAGGACTCACATGCGCATTACGCAAAGAATAGAGGATTTTGCGAAGAGTGGGGGTAAAGACTCTAAAAAACGTGTGATTGGGTCCCACCAACGATGGTGGGACTAATTTTTGCTGAACCAGTTAAGGTGAGATAAATTTCTTCCAAACCAGCAAAGGTGAGGCTAGTTTCTGCCGAACCAGTAAAGGTGAGAACTGTTTTAGACCAATTGGCGAAGGTAAGACTAGTTTCAGTCCGACCAGCAAAGGTAAAACTAGTTTCAGCCCAACCACCAAAGGTAAGGCTTTTTTTTTGCTCAACCAGTGAAGGTAAGGCCAAATTTAGCCTGACCAGCGAAGGTGAGACCTGTTTTAGCACAATCAGTGAAGCTACGACTAGTTCAGCTTAATCAGTAAAGGTAAGTCTAGTTTCCGACCAACCAGCAAAGGTAAGACTAGTTTCAGTCCGACCTGCGAAAGTGAGACCTGTTTCATCCAAACCTGTAGAGGTAAGTCTAGTTTCTGCCCTACTAGTGAAGTTAAGACTCTAGTTTCTCTATTTTTCCAATCAGTGAAAGTGAGTTCTGTTTTAGCCCAACCTTCGAAGGTGAGACTAGTTTCAGCCCAACTAGGGAAAGTAAGACCAGTTTCAGCTCAACCGTCAAAGGTGGAACTAGTTTTAGTCCGACCAGGGAAGGTGGGGCTAGTTTTAACCCAGTCAGCAAAGGTAAGACTAGTTGGAGCTTGACCAGCGAATGTGTGACCTTTTTCATCCTAACCAGTGAATGTAAGACTAGTTTCTGCCTAACTAGTAAAGGTATGATTAGTTTCTGCCCAACAAGTGAAGGTGAGACTAGTTTCTGCCAAACCAGTGAAGGTGAGACTAGTTTCTGCCAAACCAGTGAAGGTGAGACTAGTTTCTGCCAAAGCAATGAAGGTGATACCTGTTTCAGCCCAACCGGTGAAGGTAAACTATTTTCAGTCCTATCAGCGAAGGTAAGACTAGTTGCAGCCTGACCAGTGAAGGTGTGAACTGTTTCATCCAAACCAGTAAAGGTAAGTCTAGTTTCTGCCCTACTAGTAAAGTTAAGACTCTAGTTTCTGCCCAATCAGTGAAAGTGAGTTCTGTTTTAGCCCAACCTTCAAAGGTAAGGCTAGTTTCAACCCAACCAGCGAAGGCGAGACCATTTTCAGCCCAACCAGCAAATGTAAGACTAGTTTCTGGCCTTTTAGTGCCCCAGTTTGGGCTTTCGAAAATGGATCTTAAAGTGCACGTTTCAATATTTCATGTAAGACCATATTAAAGTCTCAAGCACGTGAGGCTAACAACAAAAAATGTTGAAGGACCTCAAAAACACGTTTTTTTGATATTTTTTATAAATTCTTTTCTAAATATCCTCTATTTTTCGTCTTTCGAATATGGAACTTAAAGTGCACATTTTAAGCTTAAATTTAAGACTCTATTGAAGTCTCTAGCACTTCAGGTGAATAAGAAAAAAAATGTTGAAAAACTCAAAAAACACGTTTATTTGGGGTATTTACCCACACTTTTTGCAAAATCCTTTATTTTTTTTGGTCTTTCGAATATGGTGCCTATAGTCCACATTTCAAGCTTTAATTTAAGATTCTCTTGAAGTCTCTAGCACGTGAGGTTAAAGAGAATAAAAAGTTGAATAAAAGCCTTTACCCTCACTTTTCTCAAAATCATGACGTTATGCGCAATTTTTGAACCCAGCATCGTTTTCAGCGCACAAAAATACATCGGAAACTACTCCGATATATCTAATAAAAAAGAACCTTGTAGACTTGTGTTATGAATTAATTAGCTTTGTCTAATTAATATTACCGAAATTTATGTCGTGAAGTTATTTTTCTTATGTTAATCTAAAATTACTGCAATTTATGTCGCGGATTTGATATCTCTTCGTTTAGGAAAAATTATCGAAATTATTGTTTCGGAATAGATTGCTCTTGTTTGATTTTGTTATTGTTGTTGCTGACATGGCTTATCGGTTAGCCTAGCATTCAATATTTCGCGTTTAGATTTTTGTTAAATTTTTAATCGATTATTAAAGATGAGAAATTATTGTTCAAAATTTTTGATATGAGTCCGAGATCACTGCCGAAAGTGGTTGCGCCATATTCCTTAATGTCAGAGGAATTACAATTAAATTAGAGAAATTTTTTCAAAGGTAAGAAAAGTTATTTGTTTTGTGTATTTGATTTATTTTTCCTGTTTTGCCAATTTGAGAAATTAGTGAAATTTTTCTAATAGTACAAGTTTAAGAGTTAAACTTTTAAATATCTCAGGGCACTCTCAGATTTTGAAAAAATTCATATTGAACAAAAAGGTTAAATATTTTATATTTTATCTTCCATAAAGGACGTAATAATTATTTTAGAGGATTTTGAGGAATTAATTTAGATTATCATACATTTTTAAAATTAAAATATGTTTAAATTTAGAATTATAATCATATGCAATAAAGTGGTTTTTTTTACGAAATTTTATTTTTCTTATTAAAACTGCAAATGACGTCAAAATATAAAAATATTATTTGTTTTCTTTTTTTAATAAAATAAATTAATAAGAAGTTTATTAAAAATTTAATTTATGAATACAATATTAAGTAGCTTTAAAAAACTATTAACTGGCGTGAAAATTTCTCTGATATTTTTAATAAGTCTTCAAAATACTCTAAATTAATTATTATACATTTTATAAAAAAAAAAGATGTTTGACCTATTTTTATACGAAAGTTGGATCAGCATCTAAAGCGTGTTCTATGATTTTAAAAATTTAATTCTGATACTAAATTTTCTTATACAAATCGTATATTTTAAAAATTATTCAGACATTTCGGTACTTTCGAGCAAAAAAAACTCTTTCGTTTTATAAACCTAAAAACTCTTCCTCGTTGCACCGGAATAACACTCTAATCCTGTTATAGTCTTTGCTATTGCACTATACGACGTTTCTTGCTTTTGTCCTATAACGTCTTTGCGTTTAGACTATTATGTTCTTACTATAAAAGTAATTCTATGATAAGTATTTCCTATGGCGATACCTAATACTGCAAAACTATATATTGTTGCTTTTATAGGTCAGCAAACGCAAATAGGAATATATGGTATATATATGGTATGGAATATATGTACCATATTTTATGGTACAAAACCAATATATTTCTTTCCGTGTAGGCGCGTATCTCTATCTCTCCGCGCGACACATCCACGTGCAGTTGCGCTGATCTCGTTTCACTTACATTGTGCGCAGGTATTCATATTATTATTTTGAACTATATTTTGAAAAACATTAGTGTTTTTGCATATACATTCTTCACTCATACATTATTATATTCGGACATTTCTTATTAATATTTTTCTCTGAAGTGCGCTGAATAAGATGAGACGTATTTTGGCAATTAACTTAACATTCACTTTACTCGTGAGTTGATTATTCAGGATGTCTACTCGTCCTGGAAGTACTGAAATGTCCTGGAATTTTTTCATTTTTTGTGTTTAACTGGTACTTTTTGCTTTCATACATGAAAAATAAAGTATATAAAATCTGAAAAAATTCATTTTATTTAACCTGACATTCATATTTTTCTTCAAAAATGTCCAAAAAATGAAACCCGATGCTTTATTTATTAATAATTTATATTAGCTATTTTTCATAAAGTCCCAAAAAAAATGTGTAATAAATAAATTTTTTTACTCTATCATCATGTTACTTACGTTTGCTTTAAATAAGTTAATTAATAATAAATATATTACTGTATTATTTTCAAACACTGTTTAAATTGCTTTTACTATTTATTGTTATTATTTTTTAACAATTTTTAATTCTTTCCTAGAGAATTGTAGTTTTCATAACTTTTTTTCTTCTGAATTTGCTTAAAAAAACAAAAAAAAAGAATTATTAGTAAATTATATATTGTTTAAACAAATTATGGTTATTTTTTAGTAACAAAAAAAGTATTCCAAATTTTTTGTCGTCTAACACCTTTGCGACGTTTTGCTGCCCTGGTTCGGCAACCTCATCAGGCTAAATTTATTAAAATTGTTTATAAATACAAGATTTTTTTTTTAAAAAAATATTTTTTTTGGTTTTAATACACTTTTTGAAAAAAAAAATTTTTAACTTTTTTAATTTACCTTAAGTAATAAATTTTTAAATCCTCATTCTTTGCTTATAATTCACATTTTTTGAAGACGCACACAATTTAAAATTTTATTGATATTTTTAAAGACGTGTCTATATCGGCGTCTTAGTCAAAACTGAATCTAATTAGTATCATCACATTGTTTACAATTAACTCTCCATGATAACAAAGTTTTGAAAAACAAATTAGAAATTAGATAATAAATTCAAATTTAATTATCAAATGAGAAATTATTGGTTTTTATTGAGAAATTTTATTAATGGAAAATATATTTTATCAAGCCATAAAATATCCTCTTTCCTATTTATGGTGGAATTTATGAGAAACGGTTTAATCTGGATCAATAATAGAGAGTACTCTTCAAGAGATATCCAAGAGAAAAACGTAGAGGAACTTTTAGCGGCTAACTCGACCACAAATTTAGCCAAACCACAATTGACTAATCCACGTAAAAGAGGCCGCCCCCAAGGTACCACCTCTGCTAATAAATCGCATAAAATTATTAAGAAGGATAATGGCGCTATGGATATTTATATTAAGGAGAATCAATCTAAAGAAATAGAGAAAGAAGAACATTTTAAAGGGAACGAAGGAGAGAATGAATGACTCCTACCTACAACTCACTCAGAAATTGGAACTTCGGATGCACCTAGTAACCCCCATGCAGACCTAGGAAGGCCCTCCACGGACGAAAACTCTACTGCTATGACTCGGAGGTATCAACGGGTTTCCTTTTGGAATGTCGGCGGCTTTGGTAATGTTTACAAAATAGATCAAGAAAAAATTGATAGTTTAACTAGTAATGTAATAATATGTTTAGCTGAGACATGGTTGTTGACAGATGCTATTAGCCTCCCATATTTTCTACGGGATTACGAGGTTTTTTCGGGTCGGGCGATTAGGGAGAAGAGTCATGGTAGGGGTAGCGGAGGTCTAATAACTTTGATTAAAAAGAACATTTTTCTGTCTGGTTCAGTTATAGATATTTCTAATCTTTGGCTGTTTGTGGAATTAAAGCTTCCGGATAAAATAATTATAGTGGATAATATATATTGGCCTCCCTCATCAAATATTGATTTTTGTGTAGAAAGCCTACAAGATTTTTTAACTGATTTGACAGAGAATTGTTCAAATAATACTTTGTTTATAATAGCGGGGGACTTTAATGCGCGTGTACAAAACCTGAACTGTCTTGATAAAAATATATTTTATTCATCTGACTTAAATTTTAATGGACTGTCACTTGACAATACAATTAATAAGCGAGGTAGACTATTGATAGATTCTATGGAATTGAATAATTTTATACTATGTAACGGACGTACTATGTCTGATTCTCCAGCAAACTATACTTATGTTTCTAAGCAGGGATGTAGTGTTATAGACTTTATTTGGATAAATGAAAAAGCATTGAACGAAGTTCATGACATGTTTACAAGCGTAGTTGCGGAGTGCTCTGGTCACTTGATGGTAACACTTGAAATAAAAATTAAAAAAGAGGAACAATCTGAGTTGCTCACAGGGCGAGGGAGATATATGGAAATATTTAAATGGGATAATACTAAACTAATTGAATTTTATATACACTTTTCTATATCAAGAAACCTCTACTTTAACTCTTTAAATAGTAATGCACTTTATTGCAATTTTATTAGTTCAGTTCAAATTTCTGCTGAAAAAACTAATTACTTAACTAAAAAATTTATTCATACGGGGGGAAATACATATAACTCTAACTCTAAGCCTTGGTACAACGAGGATTGTCGTAAACTGAAAATCGAAGCAAGAAAGCTTTATAGACAATATAAAAGAAGTAATAATAACAGACTTTTGCTCCTTTGCTATTTAAATACACGTGATAAATATAGATCGGCCATCAAGTCAGCCAGAGCACTATATGATAATGAAACTCTGAAAGCGCTATCAAATATCAGAAATAGCCAGGAATTTTGGAAAGTAATAAATAAGTTCAATAGAAAACCAGCTTACTGCAATGACCTTGGTGTCCAAGAGTGGGAACAATTTTACAGTGAAGTTTATCCCAGAAGAATGCTGTCGAACACTGAATTTTTTTCTGTAACCCATCCGCATTTTGATAGAGACTTTTCGATTGAGGAATTAGAAAAACATTTAAAGAAATGTAAACTTAATAAGGCACGAGGTATTGATAGAGTCACTAACGAAATCTTACGAAATTTACCACTGAATTGGGAACATTATTTACTAAACTTATATAATGTTGTATTAGATACAGAAAACGTTCCAGAAGATTGGTCGCTTGCTATAATGCGGATGGTTTTTAAGAAGGGGGACAAGCTTAATCCATACAATTATAGAGGGATAGCTCTATTAAATTCAACTACTAAAGTGTTTACCTCTATGATTGCGAGTAGAATAATGGAATGGGCAGAAGTCAATAGTATCATACCAGAAGAACAGGCAGGTTTTAGGAGTAAGAGAAGCACAATCGATAACCTTTTTATTTTAGCTTCAGTAATAAATATTTATATAGGGTCAAATAAGAAACGCGGATATGTTATCTTTGTTGATTTTAAAAGAGCATTCGATTCAGTGAAACACAGTTTACTTTGGGATAAGCTCCATAATTTAGGAGTAAGCGGAAAATTAATAAGGATAATGCGAAAACTTTATGATAAAGCTAAGTTTACAGTAAAATGTGACAGTTATTCAAAACCCATAGATGTTACTGAGGGAGTTTTACAGGGGGATAGTCTAAGCCCTCTATTGTTCATTTTATTTTTACATGATATAAGTGAATTTTTTAAAGCGAACGGCATGGAGGGAATTTTTATATCTCGTACCGTGGACATATTGTTGCTTTTATTTGCAGATGACCTAGTAATTTTTGCAAACTCCTGGCATGATGCTCAGAATAAAATTAAAGTTTTAATGCAATATTGTATTATAAATGGTCTTCAACTAAATGTAGATAAAACAAAAATACTCCCTATTAGTAAAATGGGTCAATGTAAACGATTGAAAACATTGTATTGGGGCAAGGAAAGTTTAGAATATCAAAATTCATATCACTACTTAGGTGTACCGTTCTCTTGTTCGTTAAAATTTTATATAGCATCAGAATATTTTGTATCCAAGGAAGTGTCCTCTGTATCAAGAGTGCAAAAAATTTGATTTTCCTGTAAAAATAAATCGTGGGACACGACTGTGAAACTGTTGAATTCTATTTGTAACGCTACCACACTTTATGCTTCAGAAATCTGGGGTTTACGTTATATGCAACAAATCGAGTCTGTACAAGCTAAATTTTTTAAGAGTTATCTACATTGGCCCAATAATACGCCGCATCACTACATATGGCAAGAAACGGGAGTGTTACCGTTAAGATTGGCAATTATAAAGCGTGCGATGAGCTGGTGGGAAAAAATATTGAAAATGCCGAACGATAGGCTCCCAAAAATCTGCTATAATAAACTTTTTGAATTGGATCAGAAAAATAAAATTAAGCCTTGTTATAATTGGGTTGCTCAAGTTAGAGAAATTGTAGAATCCGTAGGTAGCAATGAAATGTGGACACAGCAGATTATCTTGAGCAGCAAAGAAATTAGCAGAGGGTGCAAGTCTGTCATTCTTAATTGGGAAAACAATATAAAAAATAATATCTTGGAAAGAATTATTAACTCAAACTATAGTTATATTTATAGACACACTAATAACTTAAAAGTAACAACCCAATTATATTTAAAAACTAATCTTCCACTATACAAACTTAGAATTTTCAGCCAACTAAGATTATCTCATCATTCATCGATAAAAATGAGTTATAATAGAATTGTTTATAAAATTGACACAAATCAGACTTGCACTATCTGTAACTTAGAGGTTCGGGAAGATTTGCAACATTTCTTGCTTGAATGTCCAATTTATACACCGATCAGAGAAAGATATCTAATGCGTCTAATAAATGGTAAAAACGAAAATGGAAACCATAACCTGGAAGCGATTAGGACGCTTCTGAATACGAGCGATCTGGTAACCATTAATAATGTAGTCAATTATACAATAAATGCGCTAAAAATTAGATCTTTCATAATTAATGAATAAATGAAAGTTTTACCTCGATAAACATAATAATTGTACAAACGATTGTAATAATAATTATATACAAATAAAGAAATTATCTATCTATCTATCTATCTAACTAACCGTTTTTATAAACGTAAAATATGACCGTTTTGTCATTTTAATCGTTGTGCTTCTATAATGATTATGCTCGTTTTTGACGAAAATTAAATGATCGATTGCTAATATTGAAGCAAAATTTATTGACTGATTGGAATGTTAGAATGTTTGATATTCATATTTTTATTTGTACGTGTCATTACATATTTGTAATTTTTCTTATAATTTAAAATTCTATCCATGGGGGCTCGAGCCAGCGTGCGAAATTTTGTCGAATGTTTGTGAAACTCGATTAGTTCTTTTGATTTTATGACAAATTGAAACTAGGAAAATAAATATTTCTTGACTACATTAAATTGGTTTTTTAATTTAGTTCAGAGCATTTAATCTCTCTCTATATATATATATATATATATAGGTATGTTCATTAATTTTTGTTTTCTGCAAAACTATCATTTGATTGATTTCACGTCTCGTGATGATTAATCTATTTTTTTTATTATCTCTCATTCACGTTAAATTATTTTTTACTTGTGTTAAATTGCTTTCTTTATGGGTTTTAAATTTAAAGTTCGTATTAATTTATTAAAAATAAAGTTTGTTACATAAAATGGCGCCCGGACAATGGACGTGAGTGTATGCCCGACGATTATTTATAAAATTAAAAGTCTAAAGGATTTTAAAAATCCTTAAAATTTTAAAAATTGTATTTTTGCTCGTAGCGATTAGTGAAAATATTTGACGTTTTTTTTTTATACTTTTCTATGACGGATTGCGGTGAACCTCGAAGCAGAAGATCGGAATCAAATAAATTGTTACCGGGATTAGAGAAAAGAAAAAATAAAAAATAAAAAGATTAAATTATTCGTTACAAAATTCAACAAGATCAGAAGTAACGATGGCGGAACAAAATGTAGCTCAACCGACAAATGAACAACTTGTGGAGGAAATTGCGCGACTTCGATAAATAAATAATACGCAGAACGCACAACTTGCTCAGTTGCGGAAGCAGATTTCTTCGGAGAACAGCAATCAATTAGTTAGAACTTTAATAGACGGGTTTAGAATGTTGAATATGGACGTGAAGATTCCGAAGTTCGAAGAAACGGAAGATCCTTGTCAATTTGTTGAACGGTTAGAAAAATTTTATACTACGAAGTCTACTCCTGAGGGTGGAAAATTAAATGTTTTGGACGGCGCGTTTGAGGGCAGAGATCGTTCTTGGTATGAAACACAAAAAAATTCTTTTATTAATTATCTCGATTTTAGAAATAAATTTTTATCTGAGTTTTATTTCATTCCGGTGAGAGTGGAAATTAAATCCTGTTGGTTGGCTAAAAGATTTAAGGGTAGCCAGTGTAATTTGTAAACCTATTTTTTAAATCAGGTTAGGGAAGCTCAATATTTTACGCCGGCAATTGAACCATATGAATTATATTACACTATTATTTAGCAAATGCCGATTCGTATTCGTGACTCATTAGCGACAGTAGATTATAATAGCTTTGATAGAATCTCTCAAGCGCTATCACAATTAGATTTAACATTCCAAGAGAAAGTAAATAATCGGAAACAAAATATACCGAATTTAAATAATTCTGCTGATCAAAATAAATTCCGAAATCAGGGTTCACAGAATTTTCAAAGAGGTAATCGACAAGCGAACGTAGTCAACTCACACATACAAACCTGTCATTCGTGATGATTATTACAATCAAGCGGTCCCATGCGTACATGTTTCGTATCCTAGAGTCCCGCTGCCAGACACTAGTCGTCCCCCACCGCCGTCACATTTGCACAGTAATGAAACGACTCACTCGTATTTATCAAATAATTTAAATTTCTAGGCGGCGCGATGTGTTCAATAAAAACATGGCGCCAACATCTTTATGAGGAGTTTGAAAAATTATCCGAGACTGTCTTGAAAATCTTGATGATAATAATCTTACAAAATATTTTTAGATCCCGTTATGTCCTCGTTTAATTGCCTGTGTATTTTCTATTCCATTTTAGAGTCTTATTGACACCGGAAGCCAAATTACCGCGATGTCTGAAAATTTTTATAATTATTTAAAAGGCTATCACAATTTGATTGAATTACCAGTTTCGAATGTAATTATTTTTACCGCGATTGGGAAAAAATCGACGCATATCAAAAAGCAGATTTTTTGTGATTTAAAAGTCGGTGAAAAAATTGTGAAACGTCATTCTTATTTGTGCCAACCCGGTAAGAAGCGTTGAATAGAGAATAATTAAAATTTCTAGGTTTTACCTGAAAGTGCACAATATTGAATTCTTTTGAATAGACGAATTTTCCATTTTCAAAAAACACTAACTGGGAATGAAATATCTAAAAAATTAATTCCTTTGAATCCGTGTTTCAATTTTCTAATTCTTTGCTAGTAAACTTTTTTTGCAACTTTTAAATTCTCTTTAATCATAGTGTTTTTGAATTCCACGGAAGCGAGCAGATTTCCAGTTCGAACAATTATCTCGAATTCATGCATAAAATATCTATTATTTTTTATTTTTATTCTTTACAGAGTAATAAATATTTAGAAAAGTCAATTGCTTTTTTGGTACATCTATTCTCTAATAGAAAATCAAAAACGTGAATATGCTTCTGAATGATAAAATGTGACAATCACAGATTAAATAATAGATAATTGATGTTATTTTTTTCGTGAAATACGTCAAAGCTTTAATGAAATGTGACATTAAGAAAACGTGCATTTTAAATCGATTTGCAGAATTTACTTTAAATATTTTATGCAATCAACTAATTATTTCATAACCTTAAAGATATAAAATTGGAATTGTTTGAATATTTTCTTAATTCTACTTAATTATAACTAAACTAGCAAATTAAAGTTTTTTCGGTTATGTTATCTTGACAGCTGATATACTTTTTGAATTTTATGAATTATCGTTTTATAATGACTTTTTGATATTTAATGTTGATTCTATTTAATCAATAAAAGTACAAAATGCATATTTTTATGTTTTAGTATTAAAAATTTAATTTTTAAAGATTTACTATAACACTGGGAATTAAAAATAATAAAAGTTTTTATTTTTCCATCTCCATTTTGAAGTTCTTCAAAACGGAAAATTCGCCTATTGAAGGGGATTTAGATTCTGAATTCTTTTCTATTCCTCTATTCTTACCGGGAAATTGATCAAATCCAATAATCTCAGGAAATGATTGGCTTTTGAATAATGAAGTTGTTATCGATTATAAGAATTTGACTATCGCGGAACGTGGAAATATTCTTGATACATCCCTTGTTTCATATGGTAGAAAAATCTCGGAGAAACTTATAATTTCAAAACGAGAAAATGACGCTACTTATATTTAGTTGATTTCTTCGTCTTCGGATATTTCTAATGATTTTGATAATACGACTCAGGGGGATGATCAAATTGGTAACAATATTGAGAAATTTAATTTTTTTTTTGAAATTAATGATCGGTATAAACTAGCGCAAAATAATTGTAATTTTTCTGATGATAGTCGTTTTTCAGATACGAATGTGAATAAAACAATTAATGAGTGTAATAATCATGATAATCCGTTTAGTGAGAATAATTATTTACGGGAAAAATTTAACGAAGTTTGTGAGCCGATTGAAAATAATTTGAAAAATGATTCGATATCGGAAAATTTTTGTGATTTATTATTGCAGGAACGAGATTTTGAGGATCAGATCGATAAACAATATTTTTCCGAGCTTAATGAAATTAATAATAGGCGAGAAGAACAGTCGATTGAAAAAAACAGTTTTGAAGATGAGATAAAATTAATTGTTTCTAAACTCACGGAATTGCAACCCGAGGAAAAACATTTTTTTATGGAAAATTTACTGCGTTTCCGCGAATTATTTACGCCTAAATCTATGAGTGCAGATACATTTAAATATAAATTTAATGTGAAGCAGCATAAAACGATCGTGCGCAAAACTTATCCGGTTCCATTAGCCTATCGGGATTTGGTTCGCGATTCGATTCTGGATATGGAACAAAATGGCATAATAGAACGGTCTGACAATGCCCACAGTAACCCCTTACGCATCGCGCTAAAATCAAATAAAACGATTAGAGTTTGTCTAGACCCACGATATATTAATAAAATAATTGAAGCCGACCAAGAATCCCCACCCTTGATTAGTGAGCTCATGCAAAAATTTTACGGAGTATCTTACATGTCAATAGCTGATTTGACTGCGGGATATTGGCAGATCCCTCTAGACGAAAGTTGTCGAAAATACACCGCTTTCCTGTTTGATAATTTATTTATTTATTTATTTATTAATCTATATACGGATGAAACATCCATTACATAATAAGAAGATAGAAAGGAGACCAAATATAAGTTTTATAATTCAAATTAAACAATTCAAATATTAAGCCCTGTGTGGAAAATTATTTTTCTTAACAAAGTTACAAATACGGATAATTCGTCGTTAAAAAAATCAATGTCATCACGCAAGACGTTAGCATGACGAACCAATCTGTTTGTCATTGAATTCCTGATAAAATTCGACCTGTGGAACAATTCGTGGAACGGTAAGACACTGCGCAGAGATCTCTGAGGCGCGCTAAAATTAATTGACTGTAATATGGTAGGAGAATCTATATACCCATGAATAATTTTGAAAAGGAACAACAAATCGGCAAAGAATAGTCTGGACTGCAGGCTAGGTATATCGAGTTAGCGTCTCAAATCCGAATAGTCGTGTTCCTAAAAGTCAAAATATATATTTAATTGAGACGCAGCAAATCTTAGAAAGCGATTTTGCACACGCTCCAGTCTTAGTGTATGGAGACTGTAATATGGAGACCATATCACAGAGCCAAACTCCAGAGTCGAGCGAATAAAAGAAAAATAAAGAACTCTAAGAGTTGTTAAGTTCTTAAAACCAGAAGCGTTACGCTTTATAAAACCAAGTGCCCTAAGGGCTTTACTTACTGTCGCCGAAATGTGATCCCCAAAATTTAAATGATCTTGGAAGATAACTCCGAGATCTCTCACAGTACTCACACGCTCGACGATCGCACCGTGAATCGCATAATCACAGTGAAGAGGTGATTTTTTTCCTAGAATATGTCATTACATTGCATTCAGTAATATTTAATGTCATACCATTTCGCTCACACCAGTCAGAAACTCTATTTAAATCTAATTGTAACTTCAAACAGTCATAAATATTTTTAATTACATAAAACATTTTTAGGTCGTCCGCATATAACAAAAAATAACAGTATTTTATTATAGTTTTTATGTCATTTATATACAAAAAAAATAATAGGGGGCCCAGATTTGAACCCTGGGGAACCCCAGACAAAAGAGTATAATCAAGCGAAAATGCATTCATTACACGCACGGACTGATGCCGGTTTGACAAATAACTTTCAGGACAAGCAAGTAAATTCTGTCCAACGCCGTAAGAACGCAATTTAAATAACAACAAAGCATGATTAACCTTATCAAAGGCTTTCGATATATCAGTGTACACTGTATCTACTTGACAGCCTGCATTCAAATTTGGATACAGAGTCAACAGGAAAGCTGCCAAGTTTGAATTAACCGACCTATTCCTAACAAACCCGTGCTGCTCGTCAATAATTATATTCCGAAAAGATAAATATATAATCTATCGCAAATGATGCCTTCAAAGATTTTTGACAACGAGCGAAGAATGGAAATAGGCCTGTAATTTTTAACATTACTCACATAGCCATCTTTATAGATAGGAGTGATAATTGATTTTTTCCAAATTTCAGGGAAGGAACACTGCAACAGTGACATGTTAAATAATAGAGTCAACGGAACAATCATTGATGAGCAGCACGTGCGAATTATAATTGATGTACGTGGATGTGTCAAAAACGGTACTAAAGTGCGTCGCAAAAAGCTGCGCGGACTCAAAATTATTAGACGACATGCAGTCATTCAGATATAAAGTAGAAGGAATAGGAGTTTTCTTACTCTTTTTATTTACAAATGACCAAAAATATTTTGGATTAGAAGTCAGCGTGGACTCCACACGGCGCAGATATTGCTTGTAGCACTTAATCGACAGCGCTTTACATTTTGATCTATATGTTGCAAAAGTATCGTAGTTTAACACATTAACGCCGGGAAGTACAAAATTTTTGAATAAAGTTTGACATCATTTATTTGTATTAAAGCATGATAAAATAAAGTTGGCTATAGGCATTTCTTTATGCTCGAGAATCGCTCTTTCAGATTCTGCAATAAAAAACACGATTTTTTTGAATTATTTTTACATTTTTGAATTTTTTTGGATCCTTTATAGTAGAGGCATATCTCTGACTGCTACAGATATCGTGTCAAAAATGTTTCAGCTAAAAGATAGGACTATTGCGAAAATTAAATTTCAAGATGGCGCTAGCAAAATGGCGACTGAAGATGATTCTTTTTGAAAATCCTAATGAGAAATACGAAAATTTGAAAATTTTCCAATTATTAATCATACTTGGTATAAGGGGGTTTTTGGGGTCGCTGATTACGAATCTGAAGTCGGATTTTAAAAATTCAAAATGGCGGATCCAATATGGCGGACGAATTTTTTAAAAATGATCTATTTCATTTGAAATTTGTTCCTCGGGGGTTTTTGGGGTCGCTGATTACGAATCTAAAGTCGGATTTTAAAAATTCAGAATGGCGGACGAATTTTTTAGAAAAAAAATCATCCTAAGTGAACTTGTCAAGTTTTAGAAAGGCTACCATTATTAATATTTATTTTTAAAATATTATTTGACTTCAGAATCGTAATCAGCAACCCCAAAAACACCCAAATAAATAAATCGAAGCAACTTGGCTTGATTTTTAAAAAAATCGTCCGCCATATTGGGTCTGCCATTTTGAATTTTTAAAATCCGACTTCAGATTCATGTTCAGTGATCCCCAAAAATCCCCGAGTAACAAATTTGAAGCGAAGTAGATCATTTTTGAAAAATTCGTCCGTCTAATTGAATCTACCATATTGAATTCTTAAAATCTGACTTCAGATTTATAATCAGCGACCTGAAACACCCCCGAGTAACAAATTTCAAGCGAAATAAATCATTTTTAAAAAATGCGTCCTTCATATTGGATCCACTATTTTGAATTTTTAAAATCTGACTTTAGATTCGTAATCAGCGACCCCAAAAACCACCGAGTAACAAATTTCAAGCGAAATAAATCATTTTTAAAAAATTTGTCCGCCATATTGGATCCGCTATTTTGAATTTTTAAAATCTGACTTTAGATTCGTAATCAGAGACCCCAAAAACCCCCTTATACGAAGTATGATTAACAATTGGAAAATTTTCAAATTTTCGTATTTCTCATTAGGATTTAAAAAAAAAAATCATCTTCAGTCGTTATTTTGAGAGCGCCATCTTGAAATTTAATTTTCGCAATAGTCCTATTTTTTGGCTGAAACATTTTTGACACGATATTTGTAGCAGTCAGAGAAATGCCTCTACTATAAAGGATCCAAAAAAATTCAAAAATGTAAAAATAATCCAAAAAATCGTGTTTTTTATTAGAAAACTGCCTGTAATTTGTTTATTTACAAACATAATTAATTTTTTATTGCAGAATCTGAAAGAGCGATTCTCGAGCATAAAGAAATTGAGTGCTATCAATTTTAAATTTTAAATGAGCTACTTTTTTATCTCTTACACAATTCATTAGTTCCCTTGTAAACCAAGGTGGAAATTTTGACTGGCGATAAAATCTAACTGGCACAAAAGAATTAAACTCTTATCATTTTTGTAAGATTCCTTTTGAGATCAAGACTGCGGGGGCGGTATTTGTTAAAGCAGTAAATTTTGCGATCGGAAATCAATTTGATAAGGATTTGACTACTTATATCGATGACTTTCTGGTAGCGACCCTTGGATCAGTCTATGATCACATCAGAGAATTATTTAGGATATTTACCGTTTTGCAGGCAAAAAATTTCACACTAAACCTAAGTAAATGTCAGTTTTTAAAACAACGGATAAGAGTTGCAACAGTTTATGGGGATGTGCACTTATTACCGACAGTTCACAGTCCGCCATGCGAATCTTATTGACCCGCTTCGCGATTTGTTGAAGGAAAAAACTCCGTGGGAATGGACGTTGAGTCATGATGAAGCTTTTGAAAAAATGAAGCGAGCTTTTATGGAATCAATAAAATTAAATCACTATGCACCTGGAGTTCCTTATAGACTTTAGACGGACGCGTCTGATGCAGGTGTTAGTGGGTTGCTTTACCAAGTTGATTCAAATGATGATCACCGAGTCATCAGCCTGGTTAGTAGATGTCTTAATGAGGCCGAGACGAATTATACAACGACAAAGAAAGAACTTCTCGCGATTGTATATTCGATCATGAAGCTAAGGACCTATTTACTTGGAACCCAGTTCGATGTAGTGACCGATCACAAAGCTCTGACGTTTTAAAATTCAACTCAATACCTCAATGCTAGATTGATTCGCTGGTGCATTACACTACAGCAATTTGATTTTCAAGTCTCGCATTGTAAAGGTAAAGACAACGTTGTAGCTGATTTTTTCAGCCGCAATCCTATGGGAAAATTCGAATCCACTCAGCCGCGAGGCCTTTCAATTGACGTACTAGATTTTAGCGTTCAAAGTGTCCCTTTCGGATTTGAGATGAGTCAGATTAATTTTGGAGACGATCTTCGCAATTCGATGCGAAACTTGGCGGTTTTATAGGCCCAAGATCCGAGTATTTGTGTTATTTTAAATAAACTTTTGGCAATTCAAAAAGTTGAATATTATGTCGTCGAGCACGGAATTTTATTTCATAGGGACGAATTGTTAAATAGGTGGCAAGTGGTCATTCCATCTGCAATAACATCTCAGCTAATCGATTGTGTTCACTCAAAATTGGGACACCCCGGTGTATTCAAAACAACGATGTATTTGAGACAACTTTATCATTGGAAAACGATGATTCGGGAAATAAAAAAATTCGTGTTATCTTGTGATTTGTGCCAAAGAGTCAAAAGCGTAAATATTCAAATGGAATGCTCATTTCGGATGGTATATTCATCGAGACCGGGAGATCTAGTAAGTGTGGATTTTTATGGTTCATTGCCGAGATCATTAGGGGGAGTAGAATATATTTTTGTCATCATGGACGTTTTTTCCAAATATGTGAAGCTTTACCCAATTAAAAAAGAGACTACAAATATCGTGTTAAAAAAGCTATTCGATAACTATATTCCTGAAATGGTGAAGCCCAAAAGAATCCTTGCCGACCACGGGACGCAATTCACGTCACCTCGATGGAGTAAAAAAATACTTGAAGCCGGGATTGAGGCCGTGTTTTTTTCCATTCGTCACCCGAAAAGCAACCCGGTAGAACGCGTCATGCGGGAGCTTGGGCGGTTATTTCGAACTGATTGCGCGGATAGACATACGAAGTGAGCGTATCATATTCAAGACATAGAATTTTTTTTTAATTCGACTGTCCATTCAAATACAAAGTTCACACCTCAAGAACTCCATTTTGGATTAGAGCTGGCAGATCAAATTAAAAAAATAATCCAATTCCTAGAAATCGGAAATATATCTCACGAGGCTAAGATTATAATGGTTAAAAAAAATTTGTCTAAAAGTTTTGAAAAAATGACCTTGTATTGTTGAACGTACCTAAACAATCTGACGCGTAAAAAAGCTCACGAGAAAATTTTTTCACATATATTATGGTCCCTATAAAATAAAAAAAGACTTAAAAAATAACTCCTACGAGTTAGTTGATAGGGATGAACCATCGCGAATTATTGGAATCTTTAATCAAACCAATCTTAAAAAATACGTATCGCGAGATGATAATAATAACTTTGATTGATTGCTGTTTCTCTGCATTTGTTTCTGCCCATGTATTTTGCTACTCTCATGATTATGATTATTATTGTTATATATTAGCCGATGTTGATTTGTATAATTTAAATTGTGCAAGAATTTGTAAACGACGAAAGTATCAGAAACTCCAGTTTATTGTCACTAAGGAAATGGGTTGTTTATGTTATTTTTTTTGTGTTTGTAATTTTATTCCAGGATGAAAATTTACTTCGAAATACATGAAGGTCATGAAGGGATTATTTACATTTCCTTAATTTTGCTACTTTTTATTTCGTTTAAAAATTTAAATATTGGGTGATGGGTCTATGATAAATCGCGTTGTTCAGATTATCTGGACGTCGTGTGATTTCGACAGATACGAAGGAAAAGGTAATGGGTTGTAGGGATCGCTCGGGAGACACCTAATTTGGGGGAAAACGGCCCTTGTTAATAAAAATGATTTCCAACGATTCTCGGCCTCATTTCCTTCTCTGAATTAATAAAGTAAATACTTGATTTCGTGCCATATCTCTGGGTCTGACGCTGATGACGTAGAAGTATAGTTTTTCTCTTTTTGATTAAATGTTCTTTTTTGTTGTGGTGAATTTAAAGTTAATACAAATAAATTTAGAAAGTAAAAAAATATAAAATTTGTGGTTCTTTTGTTTTGTTTTATTAAAATTAGTGTGGCGATTTAAACTGATACATGGCCGAAGTAAAGTGAACGAGAAGGTTCAATATTAACGAGGTCGAGGGTCCTCGGAGGTTTTTTGGGGATCATTTTGAAATCAAATCCAGGCCTGGATATTTCGAAAATTGGCTGAATCAGTTTTAAATTAAAAAAAACCGTTGTGGAAACGATGTTACACGATCCTGAGGACCACGTTGTCGTCCGTCTCTTCCGTGCGATCTCTCCACCTTATGCCTGTTTCGTTAGCAAGGAAATGATAAGTTTTTATATATATCTCTGTTATGTCTAATTTATTTATCTCGAACTAAACGTTTTTATAAACGTAAAATATGACCGTTTTGTCACTTTAATCGTTGTGCTTCTATAGTGATTATGCTCGTCAGTGACGAAAATTAAATGATCGATTGCTAATATTAAAGCAAAATTTATTGACTGATTGTGGAATGTTAGAATGTTTGATATTCATATTTTTATTTGTACGTGTCGATACATATTTGTAATTTTTCTTATAATTTAAAAATCTATCCTTGGGGGCTCGAGCCAGCGTGCGAAATTTTGTCGAATGTTTGTTAAACTCGATTAGTTCTTTTGATTTTATGACAAATTGAAACTAGGAAAATAAATATTTCTTGACTACATTAAATTGGTTTTTTAATTTAGTTCAGAGCATTTAATCTCTCTCTCTATATATATAGGTATGTTCATTAATTTTTGTTTTCTGCAAAACTATCAGTTGATTGATTTCACGTCTCGTGATGATTAATCTATTTTTTTTATTATCTCTCATTCACGTTAAATTATTTTTTACTTATGTTAAATTGCTTTCTTTATGGGTTTTAAATTTAAAGTTCGTATTTATTAAAAAATAAAGTTTGTTACAATACCAAAGCGGCACATGTTTAGTAGAATCTCTTTAAATTTGAGCTCAATCTGTCCAATAGTTTTTTTTAAATCGTGTCGGCTAGTAAAATTAAGAATTAACTTCAAACAGATATATTGCAGCAATGAACAATCAAAAATAAAAATAAAAGATATTTTTTGGCACTTCTAAATATCATTTTTTATAAAAAGACTGGGTTATAAATAGTATATTAAGCAACAAGAGGTTAAAGGCAGCCATTTGTTTACGCTGATGTTTGTGTACGAGTGATAGTCGAGGGCGAAGCCCGAGACGTAAACGAGTGCACAAACATCATTGTAAACAAATTGGACTGACTTTAAACCCGTGTTGCTTACGATACTTTTTATTCCAAAGGCACAAACTTGGTGCTTTTAAATGTTTGTAGGTTAGGGTCTAAATGCATTCACTTGTTTGACCGCATGAAAATGGCGGCCATTTTTGCCCTGTGGTGAAAAAAATGCATGGATCAGCTGTTCATTTTTTCCCTAGGGAAAAATACTGACCCATACTGACCCCTTGAACTACCATTAGGGAATTCTAGGTATGCTAAGTTTCAAAACGCCTTAAAGATATTCAAGATAAAACTCAAAATGTGGGTCTCATACGCAGAGTGTGCTCTGAAGGTTAAGAATGAAAGTTTCTGGTCAATATTGCCTAATTTAACAGAAAATTCCAGATTTTTTTTTGGGAAGAATTCATTGTTATTTTCAAAAAATTACAACGATAAATGAAATCTTACCAAACTAGGTGTCCCCAAGAATCTTGGAAACATCTTCAAGATTTCTGTAGGCTTCTCTCTGTGGATAGAAAAAGATTTTGCATTGCTTTTTCAATCTGTAGTTTCTTTGGTTTCCGATTCGCATACTCAAGAAATAGTACATTGTTTCGAACTCAGCAGACAACCAACACAGTGTTCCGTGACTTTAACTACAGGTTCTTTTTTAGGACGATAGCATTTTTTGACTTAATTTTATTGAAATTTGCTCTATTTATAGTCTCAAACCTATCTGTAAAAACCTTAATCTGGTATCAGGGTTGAAAAATGCTTTCTGTAATTAAGTGTATTATGAATAAAAATAAAATACAACCTTCTTAAAAATAAAAAACAAGTTAAGTAAGTTATAGCTGACTGACATGACGTTAAAATTTTATTATTAAACGCAAACAAAAGAGAAAAAGATCACTTTCATATTTAATTTTCTCTGCTTTGGGAATAGTTTTTCTATGTTTTTGGATCATGAGAAATACAACAATATTCACAAGCAATCGACGTTTTTTTGTACTTAAACAACAATTACTTTCAAAACTTTTAAGAATTTCTAGTCCTCCAGACACGTCTCGAATTTCATTATGTAAATTCTAAGAAAACAATATATAAATAATAAATACTATCATTTTGGAAACAAAAATAT
Source organism: Ganaspis brasiliensis (assembly GCA_037103525.1). Classification (NCBI taxonomy): domain Eukaryota; kingdom Metazoa; phylum Arthropoda; class Insecta; order Hymenoptera; family Figitidae; genus Ganaspis; species Ganaspis brasiliensis. Next base: position 256,052 of record JAZKLR010000815.1, on the reverse strand, counting down.
AGAGTAGAATGAGGCAAAACTACTAAGGGGAAAAACCACCAATTGTTCGTCTTACAAACTCAGCATTCATGGTAAATGATAGTTTTGTCAGTCTGCACATCCGTATTTACTTTTAAGACCATAGAAAAAATGGTTCTCGCACTACAGCGCTACCATTGAAATTGGATCCTAATATCTAAGTTTTACTGTTTGCTCAGAATATGTGTCACGATGTAAATCGTCAACATTATAATTTTATTTTGCTTTCCCCTAGGAAAATTGTTATTTTATTTTACTGAGGTTTAAATACCAAAAATGAATGGTTAATTTAGTGTATACGGGCCTGAGGGCCGAGTATTGATTTTCGCTCGTGTCACGATCGGCATCAGTGACCTTATTTAAAATTTTATTAATTTATTTACAAAATTAAATAATGTTACTAATGTCAAATATTCCGCAATCAAGTTTATAACTTTATTAAAAATTGTTGACATCATGGAGATTTGCTACTTTATTTTTTAAGAATACTGTGCAATATAAGAAACACACAACATTACACAAGCGAATTGAACTAAAAACTGTCAACGTTGTTAAAATAATCACATATTTTACTAAACACACATAAACAGTTAAAAATTTAAAATGATTTTATTAAACCAGAAAAGAAAAATATAAGTTAAGTAACAGAATATTGGATTGTAATCTATTTCTTTTATTATATGTGAAACTCAAAAACAAAATAAAATAAATAAACATAAGAACTTGCACTTTCAGAATTGAGGTAATGTTATACAATTTAAAATGCAAAGTAAGGTGCTCTCAATTATTAATCGAGAATTACACCAGCATTTCAAAATAAAAAAACTAATTTGGTAGGTAGCCGTCACCTTAGTAAGACGTGCTGAGTAGTCCTTTGAGAAAATCAGGACAACGCCCAGGTGGCTTATTATACAAGTATAAATTAAACTAATTTTGAAAAGAAAAAGTTCAATAATAATTATAAAATCTTTATGAGAAAATAATACGAATTTTAAAGAAGTTTGCGAATCACATAAGTAAGAGAAATAAGAAAAACAATCCTTTTAATTGAAGAATAATAAAAACAAAAGAAATAAGGTAAATATAAAATCATATTTGGTGAGTAACAAATATAAATCAAATACACATACATATATACAACACATATCTTCACAGTTAGAAGTTAAAATTACTAAATTTCATCAAGTAATTTTGTAACAAATTATTGTTTTAAAGAAACATTTGTTAATTTATAAAAAAACATTGTGTATCATCTATGTAAATTAATATATAAAAAGTTATCCAATAAATTGACATTTTATATATCTATATATTATTCATTTATGACTAATTTTCCATTATCCAAATTAAATTGAAAATACGGCCCTCTGCCGATACACTGAATAAAAGTGTAGTTTAAAAACGAATCCCTTACCTTTTCTTGGTTGTTTAACTTATTTAATATTTTTCACAGCCAATCTTTGTAATACAGGGTGTTTTAAAATCTTAATAACTAATTATATTTATTTAAATTTTAGATTTTTATTACTAGTTTTTTTGAATCTATTTAAATCTTTTTCAAAAACCAATACCAACCCTTACAGCTCGATAATCTGAATCTTTGGGTCTTTCTTTCGATCAGCGGTTTTCTATCGTCGTCCTTCGTTAATTCGTAAACTGTGATTTGCGCAGGTCAAGTTCACGAAGGGACGCGAAGGTCAGCGGAAAGGTCCGATGTTTTCTTACAGGTTCCGCCTTCTAGGGAGTGTGACTGCAAGGGTGCGATACGTCCGTGATGGCCGTGTGAAGAAGACGAAACGAGGAAGGAGGACGTTTGGAGGGAGAGAGTCGCGAGAGGGAAAAATCAGTATTACCGGTAGATTTCTGCCATGTGCTCGCTCATTATTATTTTCACCGTCCCAGAGATTCCTTTTTTTCCGAAATTGTCTCTCGAAAGGTGTTAGATTTCCGGGAAAATTTGTAAAACTATAGTTTTAAAGTAAGAGTGTATAATAAAGTTAAGTGGACTAGTTGAATTAAATAAAGAATTTTACTTAGTGAGAGGTGAAAATTTAATTATTGACGAAAGTCCCAGAAGCATGTCAGTTAGCGGTTCCATTGTTGGTGGTTTGGAGTTGTTCGTCATCAAGGTTGATCAAATATCCAGACGATCCGTCAATTATCTTTATCGTCGCTTTTGCGCTTCTGTCTTCTTTGCCTCTTCAAGAGCATTCCTAAAGACAGCACTTTCCCGAACCAGGTACGTGGCAAATGTCTGATCCGTCAGCTTCTGCCTCCTGGCAAAAAAAGCAGCAAGGAGACTTCTGACAGCTTGCAAGCGAGTGGCCAGACTCTCCGCACTTAAAACATGCTAAGGATCTGTCCACCCCCTTACATTGGGCTTTTCTATGACCGTACCCAAGCACCTGTGACACCAGGTGACCATTATCCTACTTCTAATAAGGCAGGACATAAATCCTACATTCAGTCCGCCAAGGCCTTCAAGCCTCTCTGCTTTCTGACGGTCTGTGACAACGACTGCGAGCTTTACACCTTGGTTGTTGGGGCCCAGAACCGTCACTTGCCTTTTTTGTTTGGCGTTTGGAGAGCTGCCTCGAGGGCAGCAACCACTTCCTGCTTCTCTGATAAATTGTCAAAGTCGCGGATTTTCAGAGTTAACCTCTGGTTCTCCGTCCCCTTGACTTCTTCCTTGTCTTTAACTACGTCCTTCACCTTATCGGCAAAAACCTTACGGTTTGAATCTCCTTTTAAGGAGACGCGAACGTCTGTTCTTGACAAAATTTAACTAACAACAACTTATTTTTGGGGCTACTTGGCTCTACAGAGATTCTAGGTACCAATTAAATCGGTGCGCTCTCGACATCGGATTTTTTGCTATTTGCCTTATCGTCAACAAGCTCTCCTTTCTTCCTCTTTTTATTTACCTTGATTTTTGGAGGTGATCTTTCCTTCTCTCTTTTTCGCTTACATTCCAGTACTAGGTTTTGCATCGCCCTAGCATGGAATTTCTCTCGAATCCTTCTCTTTTCCTACCTGGCCTGATCGGTGATCTTGTACCATTCATAAAACTTGAGGTCTGCTTCAGCAGCCTCCTCATGTTTGTCTTTTAGGTCGGAGATCCATTGACCTATGAATTTTTTCAGACCGCTCTAAATCTCCGCCGCAACGTTCCTCTGGATCTTAAGCTTGTCCAGCATGACCTTCAGTTCTGTCTCCATCAAAGAGAAGATCTTACTTTCCTCTGAGTTACAATAGTTTTATGATTCTGTATTGTGTTATATTCTTCTTTATAGTCTGATTACAAAATACATATTTTTGTTTTTATGATTGCGGAAATCACGTTAATGATTCTGATAATCTGTAATGGGTTATATTTAGTCTTTGTTGATATTACTATGATATTACTATAATCGGTCATTGTTACGATTACCACACGCATTTCTGTATGGGGTTACTCATTAAGCAGTATTACTTTTTAATTATTATTTTAATTATTATATTCATGTATTATTCCTTTGAGAGATAATTAGCCCTAGGAACTTCTTTCATAAATAAATAAATTTTAAATCGTTGTGATTGCACAAATTTTTCATTTTAATACCTCAGAAACTGCTCAAATTTGATAGAATATGCTCATATACATAAGTAAAATAATCGCAAAGTGGGATATTTTTATGCGAATGTATACAAATCTTGTTTACTTACAACTATAGATGGATTGCCGTATTTCTCGAAGTATCTCAAAAATCTATTTGAATAGAATTTTTTTTCCTGTTGTCTCTTGTGCAAACCTGTGCTGAACTTCCATGTGGAACCACGGGAATCTCTACTGGAATTTCTGTAACACAAATTTAAAAAATCTTTAGTGAACAATTTGAGAAATCGGTCTGCTTGCATGATTTGAAATGAATCTGGTCAACAGAACTATACTCTTAAAATCTTAAACTGTTTTAAAACAATTGAATCGTGAATTTCGAAAAGGGCTCAACTTTGACAACTGTAATATCAATTTTCTCTAACCCATTGTCATTAAGAACAACTATTTTATCATTTTCTCATATAACGTAGCATTTAGATATTATGAAAAAAACTAGACTCTTTTAATTAAAGCTGTTTACAATAAACAGTTTTTTATGTCGCCTGTAAAATGTCAAAAAACCGAGTTGAATCCTTTTCGAAATTCACGATTCAAATGTATATTTAGGCTGATGGAGCCTGTGTCTGAAAATGTTCTGATCTGATTTCAATGTTGACGTTTTGTCGATCGTTTAAGACAAGGTAAATAAGCGAATGTGGATTTATTAAAAATAATTACTATGTATGGAAATTCACCTGGAAGCACGATATATATTTAAGGTGCATTTACACATCTCTATTTGTCGGTCGACGAACAAAAGTATGTACATTAGAGTAAGAAATACAGACAGTATATGTGTCCCTCTTACTACAATGTAATTTCTGGCGGTCAACAACCGACCAACAGAACTAAAAATGCTCCTTTAGCCGTCACTTTTATCCGTGGTCAATAGATAAAATGGTAAAAACATATACACGCGTGCACATAGTATCTTTGCTCTTTGAGTCTTTTTTTTTGGTTTGCGGTTCACAGAACACACACTTGAGAAAAAACCTTCACACAAATGAGAAATGCCGTAACATCAATTTGAGCATGACCTTATTGATAAAAAACACCTTGAGAACAACCGTGAGACATAACAAAACGCCAAAGCGTGTGACAAAAGGCCAAAAACGAGAACAGATGCCACGAGAACAGATTAGATTTTCACACTGAGCACATGTCGAGAGACGCGTGGCGGACAGCTGAAAAATACGCCACCAGGAGATTCTGCCACCACGCTCTCGTTAAATACACCACTTCACTTTTCCCGTGATATTTGAATTGGCAACTGATCTCGAATGGTAAATTCAAGCCAGGCCCAATTCTGTAAAATCAAGCACTGATGTCTGAACATTATTACATATACATTTTTTAAACAAATTACTATTGTTAACTAGCAAGTTTGATCACCTTGAACCTACAAATATGCAATTTTTTTCTTATTTTGCAATTTACCGATCTTTATATGATTACGGCTAAAAAATAAATATTAAATTATTATTTAAACATTTTTTAAACAAATTAATATTAATAACTAGCAACTTTGTTCACCTTGAACCTACAAATATGCAAATTTTCCTTAATTTTGCAATTAATGTGCAGTTTTTTCTTAATTTTGTAATTAACCGATCTTTATATGGTTACGGCTAAGGAATAAATATTAAATTATTATTTAAACAATTTTTAAACAAATTATTATTGTTTACTATCAACTTTTTTCACATTGAACCTTTCAAATATGCAGTTTTTCCCTAATTTAGCAATTACGCGACATATATGTGATACCGGTAAGGAATAAATATTAAATTATTATTTAATGAATTTTTAAACAAATTAATACTGTTAACTAGCAACTTTGTTTATATTGAACCTACAGATATGCAGTTTTTTCTCATTTTGCAATTAATTGATCTTTATATTATTACCGACAAAGAATTTCAGAATAATAATTTGTTTAAAAAATGTTTAAATATTAATTTAATTTTGTATCGTTTTTCCGTAATTATTTAAAGATCGATAACTTGCAAAATTAGGAAAAGATTGCATATTATTTGTAGATTCAATGTGAACAAAGTTAAAAAGAATAATTTGTTTAAAAAATGCTTTATTAATGATTTAATTTTTATTTCTTATCTGTTCAATCGTATAATAATCAGTTAATTGCAGAATTAAGAAAAAAAAAACTGCAACTTTGTATGAACTGCGTCTAAAAAGTTGGTAAATAATATGTGACGCTCCAGGGTGAAAGGGATCTTAGCTGCAAAAAATTGATTTTGAGGTTTTGATGTCTTTCGATAGATTTTTAGTTCTTCTTTCACATTAAAAAGTAAAAAAATATTTACCTCTTTTACTGTTTGTGTTATTAGCGATCAATCGTCAGCAACTTATACAGACGGCCATGCACGCTCGCTTCTTTTTTTCCCTCTATAAAATTTGCCTTTTGCAGCTAAGGTCCTTTTCACCCTGGAGCTTCACATATTTATTTGTTCAAGCAATGTTTTCATACCTGTTATTATTCGTTTTACGGAATATCTTGTTTAATTTATTAATATAATGCTTAAGGAGTTTCTAACGTAAAAAAAATTAGCATTACCATTTCAATCAAATTTGGTCCACTGGTAGATAATGATTTTTCAATGATGCAGTTAAATTTTTGAGACCTCAATGTACTTGTGAAAAAAGTTGTAAGGGTTTTCATTTTGAACATTTTACATTGAGTTTTATGGAAGTTGAGTCGTTTGTCATATATATCTATATTTTTACATGTATTTTCAAAAGTACCTTCAAGTCTCAAAAATTTAACTTTATCATTATAAAACCATTCTCTACCAGTGGACCAAATTTGATTAAAATTGTAATGTTAATTCTTTTTACGATAGAACCTCCTTAAAAAAAAATTCGACAATTTTTTATTATTTCCTACTCTTTTAGTTTAGTTGGAAATGTTACAATTTTGCAACAATAAATTGTTTAAACGAATGATAAATGCATTATTACATTACTAAAATACAATATTTGTTGCTCTCGTAGAAAAACACACGAATACTGAAATCCAACCTTTATAGGATTGATGGCCAAGTCCTCTAGTCGTACGTAACTGAACAGGAACAGTGTAATCCACACCAGTATAAGAAAAAGGTCAAGATTTAGTTACTCGATGCATGGGCAAGTCACTTATAATCTGTTAAAGCGGTTTGGTCTTACAGCGAAGATATTTAACGCATTGATGAATCAACTTTTTGACTTCAGTTCGACTTTAAAGTATCCAGTATTCTTGCCTTAATGTGTTGAGTGTAAGTTAAACTCCTCCACGAAGATAACGTTGATGACTATCCCGAATCATAAGAGTAGTAAAAAAGGATCTTAAATTTAGAATAATAGGATGCTTCTCGTCATGGTTGAGACTTGAATTTTTAAAACGTCCACCGACCCTTAGAAGATCACTTGAGTCCAAAAAATGTAACAAGGATAGTAGTTTACTTTTCGATGAGATAAGAACTTTTCTTATTAAATTGGAAATCTCAAAAAAGAAGTGAACAGTTTGCTCATGCTTTATCTAAAAATTCCTAGAAAGTGTCAACTCCTGAGGTCTCACGACTGCAGAAGAACTAGACTGTCGTTTACGAAGATGAAAAACAAAACGAAAACAATAAGCAATAACTCTGAGAATTTTACCAAGAAAAGTGTAACGCTGCAAAAAATCTGTAAATTCAACATCAACGACATCTGATGTAAATTGTAGATTCTTTAATTCCAGAGTGGTTTCAAATACGTCTTAAGATACAGGCGCTGGCCAAGAAGTTAAGTATGTTAAAAAGGATAAATCATTCTACCAAAGAGTATGATAGTACAATTTTAGAGGTGAAAAGCCAAGGGTAGCACAATCTGCTGGATTGTTTGAAGTAGAAACATGATGTCAAACAGCAGATGGAAAGAGTGTCTGAATGGCTGAGACTCGATTTAACACAAAAGTAATCAAGCACTACGATTGTTTGTTAATCTAAGCTAAGACAACTGTGGAATCAGTCCACAAATGAATAGGAAATCGAAGATTCAAAGAATTAAGAGTATGGTGAACCAACTCAGAAAGAAGAAAAGCCCTATTTAACTCGAGGCGAGGAATTGAAACTTTCTACAAATGGGCTACTCGAGTCTTAGACGTAAAAAGAGAACCCATGAAGTTCATAACAACCTTCAGACTGATAAAATTTAATAATTCAGGAATACATAAGGAATGTAAATCTCAGAAATACTATAAAGACCAGAATAAAACATCCATTGAATAAGATCCAGAATAAGACATCCAGAATAAGACATCCATTGTTCAGAATAATCCCTCATGTAAGCATACATAAAATTTGTCGGACTCCTTTCCCCCTATTGTTCCGAAAGATTTTCCCAGAACTACCCTTTACCCGGCGAGAGTAAGGTGAAACTTTGTAACACGGAGCGCAAGGTAGGGTATTTTTATTCTCCCAAGATTTTCTATTGGTATTTAAAAAAAAACTTAAAAATCTTAGAAATGCTTTACCACATTTGTTTTATATTGTCTATTAATGATATTCATTAATGTTATGATAAATTTTTCATTTGTTTAAACAATTTATTATTGCAAATTTGTAACAATTTCAAAACCAAAATAGAGAAAAGCGAATATCTAAAAAATTTGTCAGCTTTTGTTAGTATTACTTAGTGTTAAGGGGTAACATGGGTTTCAAAGGCCAAAATAAAGCATTCTTTTAATAATTTTTTTATCTAATAAACGACTTAATTTATTGAGCCCTTTTACCATATAAAAGTACAATATTAAAAGAATAAATTTTATTAATTTCATTAAAAAATGATAAAAATTGAGCTATTGAAGACTGACGTTTTAAGATCACTGGGGAAAAAAATTTTTTGCGGTGGACTTGATAATTCCATATAGCTTTATCCGAAATCAAAGAACGAAAAATTTTCTGTTTGTGGATGAGTCTGGCTGGTGCCTCAACGAAGGGTTCAAGACAAATTTTAATATTGAATTTTTGGCAGAGTTTTATGCAAAAAATACTATTTTTACACACCTTTTAATTATATATATCTTTACGAAATTGGTTGTGATTAAAGAAATAAAAATTCGTTCGTGCGGGCTTCAGTCAATGCTATTGACAAGAAGTGTACTAAATTTGAAGAAGATCGATGTATTAGTTTTCAAGAAATCGTTTGCACCATCTTCAAAAATCGAGTATTGAGAAAAGAGGGATTAAAGTTGGAGATTCAAAAAGTAGGATTTTTTAGGATATTGACGGAATTTTTGTTATCCATGAAAATCTCTCTCTAGCCTAGACGTTTAATCAGCTTAACTTAAAACTTGGGGAAAATATTCTTGACATGTTCTATTAAATAATTTTTTTTTAAAAGATCGTTTTTTTGAAGTTTTAAAATCCATGTAACCCCTTAAATCAATAAAATAAATCAGCAATAAGGTTACATTTGTTACAACAATTATTTAGCGTTGTTTAAACAAATAATTGTTATTTATTAACTTTTTTCCCATTGCACCTAGAAACGTGCAGTTTTTTTCTGATTGTGCAATTTATGGAGCTAACGATAATAACCGATCAATAATAATGATAAATTTCTATTTTGGCAATTGCTTACACAAATAATTGTTTTATTTACACAATTTTTTCCCATTGCACCTAGAAAAGTGTAATTTTTTTCTAATTTTGCAGTTTATGGAGGCAGTTGTATTAACCAACAAATATTACACGTATAATCGCTATTTTAGCAATTGTTTAAACAATTTATTGTTGCAAAATTGTAACATTTCCAACTAAACTAAAAGAGTAGGAAATAATAAAAAATTGTCGAATTTTTTTTAAGGAGGTTCTATCGTAAAAAGAATTAACATTACAATTTTAATCAAATTTGGTCCACTGGTAGAGAATGGTTTTATAATGATAAAGTTAAATTTTTGAGACTTGAAGGTACTTTTGAAAATACATGTAAAAATATAGATATATATGACAAACGACTCAACTTCCATAAAACTCAATGTAAAATGTTCAAAATGAAAACCCTTACAACTTTTTTCACAAGTACATTGAGGTCTCAAAAATTTAACTGCATCATTGAAAAATCATTATCTACCAGTGGACCAAATTTGATTAAAATGGTAATGCTAATTTTTTTTACGTTAGAAACTCCTTAAGCATTATATTAATAAATTAAACAAGATATTCCGTAAAACGAATAATAACAGGTATGAAAACATTGCTTGAACAAATAAATATGTGAAGCTCCAGGGTGAAAAGGACCTTAGCTGCAAAAGGCAAATTTTATAGAGGGAAAAAAAGAAGCGAGCTTGCATGGCCGTCTGTATAAGTTGCTGACGATTGATCGCTAATAACACAAACAGTAAAAGAGGTAAATATTTTTTTACTTTTTAATGTGAAAGAAGAACTAAAAATCTATCGAAAGACATCAAAACCTCAAAATCAATTTTTTGCAGCTAAGATCCCTTTCACCCTGGAGCGTCACATATTATTTACCAACTTTTTAGACGCAGTTCATACAAAGTTGCAGTTTTTTTTTTCTTAATTCTGCAATTAACTGATTATTATACGATTGAACAGATAAGAAATAAAAATTAAATCATTAATAAAGCATTTTTTAAACAAATTATTCTTTTTAACTTTGTTCATATTGAATCTACAAATAATATGCAATCTTTTCCTAATTTTGCAAGTTATCGATCTTTAAATAATTACGGAAAAACAATACAAAATTAAATTAATATTTAAACATTTTTTAAACAAATTATTATTCTGAAATTCTTTGTCGGTAATAATATAAAGATCAATTAATTGCAAAATGAGAAAAAACTGCATATCTGTAGGTTCATTATAAACAAAGTTGCTAGTTAACAGTATTAATTTGTTTAAAAATTCATTAAATAATAATTTAATATTTATTCCTTACCGGTATCACATATATGTCGCGTAATTGCTAAATTAGGGAAAAACTGCATATTTGAAAGGTTCCATGTGAAAAAAGTTGATAGTAAACAATAATAATTTGTTTAAAAATTGTTTAAATAATAATTTAATATTTATTCCTTAGCCGTAACCATATAAAGATCGGTTAATTACAAAATTAAGAAAAAACTGCACATTAATTGCAAAATTAAGGAAAATTTGCATATTTGGTCGAGTCCATACCAAGTGATCATACTAAATTCAGGCACATTAATTAATATTTATGAAATTGATCATTTGGGTTCCTTTAGTGGTTAAAAAAAGAAATTTTAAGTATTTTTGAAAAATTCAAAATATTTTTGAAGATATTCAAATTCAAAATTTTGAGTATTATTTTTTTTGTTTAATCATAACTTTCGTAATTTTTAAGCAATTTAGATCCATTTTTTTTTAAATTACTCGAATTTGAATGCTCTTTTAAGAAAAATTATAACAAATAAAAAATTGTTTATAATTAAATTTTTATTACCAAAAAAAAATTATTTATCTAAAAAAGAATCAAAATCATATCTTTGATTTTTTTCAAAAAATTCATATACATAGCCTCTAATGTGCTTAAAAATTTAAGCTAAAGAACAGGATGGTATGTCTTATAGTTTTCGAGAAAAAAATTATTAAGTTACGCTAGCGCGGACTGGTGTCGCCACGCCACGCCGCTACTCAGCGCGTAGCTCCGTAGTAACCTAAATGTATGTATATCATTATTTAATAGTATATTTCGTAACATGCGTGACAAGCAGTCGTTTCTGAAACGAGAGCAATGTTTTTGCAACGAGTGAAACGAGTTTCAAAAATTGCGCGAGTTTCAAAACGACTGCTTTGTTCACGCAGTTACGAACGATACTTTTCATAACAAAGTCATAAAAGGCGTGATTCGGTTCTCTGTATAGATAACCAGAAAGTTGCAGAATTAAGAACGATTCACTATGTCACGTTAGAGTGTACACAAATACAATCCAAATTGAATGTCTCACACTTTTTTACTTGTCAACACGCCGCGCTAGTGATACGGTCAGGTTAGATTTTGAAGCTGTACTACTCACGCTAAAGACATCGACTCTATTCTGTTGGTCAAACAGTGCGTGCAAGAAAAGTAGAAAAGTGGGAGACATGCAATTTGGACTGTACTTGTTTGCACTCTGACGTCACATAGTGAATCGTTCTTAAATCTGCAACTTTCTAGTTATCTACAGAGAACCGAATCACGCCATTTTTAAGACTGCGTTACGAAAAATAAATATAAGGTAACGGTACGTATACTCGATCAGTACCTACACTGAAAAAAATGATATGATTCCTTTCAATATACGCGTATGCTTAAAGAAATATGACTGAGTTTGAGAGAAAATAAGTTTTGTTTTGTTATATATATTTTAAATCTAGTACTTTGGAAATAGGAAAAATACCATTTAAAATATGTGAGCAACATTATTTGTAAAATAGATAATATTTTGGAGAATTGTGTATAAATTAATATCATTAATTGACCTATAAGGCCATAGTACTGATTAAAAAATCTATACATTTCTGTTATTGGTATATATCAAATATAAATTAATCATTTATATTTCTGAATGAAGATGTTTGCATGCGTAAAAAAGAGATATGACTGTATTAGGGTTGACACCTTCTTGAATTTGAAATATAGTATAATTTAACTTTTAACCCTCGCACGGAGCGAGCACACTTTGGGAAGAAAAAGTGTTCCCATAACATCCCGAAAGTGTTCCCGTTTTGTCCTAATGCGAAAAATATAAATAAATAAGAGTAAAATTGTGTGGGAAGTAATTGTTATGGTGGGACTTGTTATTTTTGTTGATCTGAATAAGAAAAAACAGTGTGTTAATTGTTAATTAAGGAAGAAAAGTAAAAAATGTTGAAGTTTACTGTTTACGGGTTTTTCTACACCAGTTCGTGTCGACCAATCAGAGATGACCATCTGTTTCATCGCGCGAAATTGAAATTCGTCTTTTCGATTTGAACAATTTATAAGTGTAAATAAATTGAAATGTTCAATAATATTGATTAATATAATAATAATAATTGTTTAAAAAATTAAGTTTGAAATTATGTTTAATAATTGATGAGTAGGGCTCCCTCGGAATTGAACAATTGTCCGTAATAATTATGACAAGTCTCTAGATAATTACTTTTCCCACGTAATTGAAAAAATAAATATAATTCTTTTCATTTTTCCAAATAATTAACGCAATAAATGTAATTTTTTACTTTTGTTTAGAAATAAAAAGTTTTAATTAGCTTTTTCAAGAAATTAATTTATAGGATAAATTTTCAAAATTATCTTTTTTTTTAATTAGAAAACAGCAATTAATTATGTATTTATTTTGTTTATTTATTTAAAAGTTTTAATCTATTCAAAGTACAATACATTCTATGCTGAATATTTATAATCCTGGATAATATTCAGTAGGGGCAAGGACGCAACCTGACTTACAGAGAAGATCAGAAAAAAGAGATTCAACAGGAGCTGATATTAAATTTTTGTTTAAAGTGGTAAAATTAATTCGAAAATGTTAAGTGTAATAATTTCTTGCGTGAAAATAACATTTAAACCTTCGGAATTTCATAAACAACATTTGAGCATTCAGATTAGAGAATTGTTAATTGTTAAAATAATAGTTGAAAAAAGCTAAAAATAATGTAAGATTAATAAAAAAATTAAAATATGATGAAATAACTTAAATATGAATAATTGAGAACAGTAAATGAAATTTGAGAGAAACAATTAAAAAAATTATAAAAAATATGTTTAATGAAAGAAAATAATTACAAAGCTATTTAAAATATGTTAATCAAAGAGAATTATTAAAAAAAACAGCAGAAATAATTAAAAATTGAGCAAAATAATTAAAATTTTAGAATAACATTTAAATATCTTAGAAAACAATAAATTTTAAAAGATAATAATAATAAACAATCTAGAAAAATAATTAAAAAATTATACAAATTATTCAAAATTAAAAATAATAGTTGAAAAATGCTGAAAATAATTTAAGATTGAAAAAAAATTGATATATGATGAAATAACTTAAATATGAATAATTGAGAACAGTAAATAAAATTTGAGAGAAATAATTGAAAAAATTATAGAAAATATGTTTATAGAAAGTAAATAATTATAAAGGTATTTAAAAAATTTTAATCAAAGAGAATTATAAAAAAACCGCAGAAATTAATTGCTGTTTTCTAACTAAAAAAAAAGATAATTTTGAAAATTTATCCTATAAATTAATTTCTTGAAAAAGCTAATTAAAACTTTTTATTTCTAAACAAAAGTAAAAAATTACATTCATTGCGTTAATTATTTGGAAAAATGAAAAGAATTATATTTATTTTTCCAATTACGAGGGAAAAGTAATTATCTAGAGACTTGTCATAATTATTACGGACAATTGTTCAATTCCGAGGGAGCCCTACTCATCAATTATTAAACATAATTTCAAACTTAATTTTTTAAACTATTATTATTATTATATTAATCAATATTATTGAACATTTCAATTTATTTACACTTATAAATTGTTCAAATCGAAAAGACGAATTTCAATTTCGCGCGATGAAACAGATGGTCATCTCTGATTGGTCGACACGAACTGGTGTAGAAAAACCCGTAAACAGTAAACTTCAACATTTTTTACTTTTCTTCCTTAATTAACAATTAACACACTGTTTTTTCTTATTCAGATCAACAAAAATAACAAGTCCCACCATAACAATTACTTCCCACACAATTTTACTCTTATTTATTTATATTTTTCGCATTAGGACAAAACGGGAACACTTTCGGGATGTTATGGGAACACTTTTTCTTCCCAAAGTGTGCTCGCTCCGTGCGAGGGAAGGCAGAAAAATAAAGAACGCAGGAAAAAAATAAAGTACGCATCAATTACTTCACTTATTTCTTGCATATTCTAATCCACTAATAACCTAGTCCTTCGTAATGAGACTTTACCCTAAGGGTAAGATTCCATGTGAGCAGAAAGCGCAAAACCGAAAGCAGAAAATTATAAGAGTGAGAGAGACAGCGATATCTATCTACCTCTCTCACTCTCATGATTTCTGCTTTCGGACCTTTCGGTTTTACGCTTTCTGCTCACGTGGGATTTTACCCTAACAATCAAAACAAACCAACGAAACATGCGAGTTTCAAAATTTTTTGCAAAGCATAAAAGAATTTTTTTTACACATGAAATATAGTACTTTTAGCGTACTATATAACAGTCATATAATATAAAGTACGTTTACTCGAAATATAGTACAATACTATATTATATAGTACGGGTGGCAACCCTAGACTGTATAGCTAATCTACCCATACTAGAAGTATAATGCGTGAATAAGGTACAGGTGCGCATTAGAAATACAAATTAGTGCGCACGCAATATGCTTGCTTAAACCACGTGTTGTGTGTGCATGTACCTGACTACCGGCAACAAATCCGCTAAATCGGGCAAAGTCACATGGAAGTGTAAAGTTTGAAAATGGACGAATTTATGCGACTATTATTACAAGAGTGGAACTTAGGGAAATACATTCCACAATTTGAGGGTAAGTGTAAAATTTATTTGTTCTTTTAGTCTTAAAATTTAATTCTATATTCTTGAAAGCATTGTCATGAACAGTATAACACGGCAGAAATCTTGTTTACATTTTACAAGTTCTTATACTTTTGGGAATTGCACAATGTTTATTTCTTTAGTTATTTAAGTAGTTTTTTCACCTTAAAGAAGCTAAAAGTCACAGATATTTATAACAATTTAATATATTTAAGAAAATAAAAGGAATTGACGACCATGAAGTAGGATAAGGAGATGAAACGCCTGTAGTTTGTCGCTGGAAAACTTGACACCAATCAGGGGGGTCCCAGTAGTACAGGTCTTTTTTTCCCTGTTGACAACAGCACTTGCTGTGGTGATTTTTGTAACTATAATTTATCACGTGACCATATCACATGTACATAAGACACAGCCACGCACACAACGAAAATTAATTCTACTTTTCCCCTGAAGGGGCGCATAGTCGGCAGGGAAAAAGCAAAGCTGTCTACTGTGACCCCCCTGTATGGGGGCCAGTAAAAATACGTCGTTTCATCTCCTTATCCTACTTCATGTTGACGACTTAGCAATTTTAGGTTATGTGACTGTTTTACTGACTCGTCGTTTATATTCCAAAATTTATTCAAACTTTTAAATTTCAATTAATTCAAATTTAAATGCATATTAATTAAATAATATTAATTATATTCCACATTCAAATTAATCCTTTTTTTAATTTTTTCAAGTTTTCTAAAATATTTCACTTTTACAAAACTGTTTAATTTTTTTAATTTATAGTTTCTTATTTTTACAAAATTGTAACATTTTTTATTTATTTACTTATGATATTTATTTTGTATTTGTCTTTTTATTTTAAGATTTTCTTTCATTTTCATCTTTTTATGCAAATTGTTTAATATTTTTTTTTACAAATGTAACATTCCCTGGCCTTCTTATTTCGTTGATTTTCTTTATTATTTCCATATTTTAAAAAACAAATACGCTCATATTTTTGTAATCTTGTCCATTTTTTGCAAACTTACTTATTCTTTCGTACAATTTTCAGATTTTTTTTATTTTTCTGAATTTATTGTTCAACTTGTTTTAAGTGTAATATTACAAAAATAATTTTGGTTTAATTTTCTTAAATGTTTTTATTTTTATAGGATTTTTACATTCCTTTTGTGAACTGTTTATTTATCTTCATACACATTTCTTAATTTTATTTTTGTTAATTACAATTTTTTAGTAGATTTTTGCCAAATTTATTTATTTATTGTAATAATTTTACACATTATTTGATTAAGGAATAAAAAAACAATTTTCCATTTTTTCCTATTTATTAAATTTTCTTGTTGCTTCACAATCTTTTTGTTCTTGCATTTCAATTAACTCTTTAATTCTTGTCATCCCTTTTCTATTTCTTAGAAATTTGTTTTCTTCTTTTAAATTGTTTAGTATTTATCTTGTAATTATGAATTTTTGAAAATATTTATTGGATGGTTTTATTACATTTTTTAAATTTCTCAATTTTCTACTTTTTTCAAGACCTTTATTCTTTTATTAAATATTTTGTAAACTTAATGTTTGTACTAAATATTCTCATTTTATTATCGTTCTTCTATTTCATAAAATTTTTTTTCTTTTATAATTTTTGAAAATTTTCTAAAATTTTATTTATTCTTTTTTTCTTTAATTTGTAAATTATTTCTCTATTTTTTCTAATTTTAAAAATGTTTTCTCTTTAGTAATATATGTTAACGTTTTTTTAATTATCTTCTTGTTTATTTCTTTAATTTAAAAAAAAAATTTAAAAAGAGTTCTACTTTTTATATGTATATATATATATTTATGTCACTGTTTCATTCTTGTGGTGTTTTTTTTTAAATTTGTCTTTATTTCTTTAATAATGTCCATTACTCTTTTAGTAGACTGTTTTCTTATCTTTTTACGGTTTTATATTTCTTTTTTATAATTTATTATTTTTTCGTTGCTTTTACATAATTTTCCTAATTTCATATGATCATATGAATTTGAAGATATTTTCTCATTCATTCGACATAATTTGTTTGATTTTGATTAAGTATTTTATTTTTAATAATTTTTTATTAAAACTTCTCGGTTTAAAAAATAAACTACTTACAAAAAGACACTTGAATATTTTCTATACTGAGATTATATATTTAAAAAAAATCAATTTTCGATGTAAAAAAAATTTGATTTTTTTTAATTTTATAAAAAAAATTATAATTTTTATCTGCCCTGATATCCTCAATATTTTATTTTATTATTTTTTAAAAAATAGACATTTTCTACCTTGGCATATATTTATTGTTAATTTTTTTTTATTTTTGTGTAACTTTTTTAATTTAAAAATAACTTAATTTCTAATTTAGAAAATGAAGTGGATAAGGGAGCTTTCTTTTGTCTTGAAAGGGAAACAATGGAGCTAATTTTTCAAAAAAAAGGCAAGACCTATTGCAATATTCACGAAGAAGTGGAGTCAATTTATGGAACAAGTTAGTATAATAGTTACTGTTCGTTTCTGTTTTTATTTCAGGATAACTAGCAAACCGGGAAATACTAAGAATCGTCCAGAATTGAGTCTAGCCTAAAAAACCGAGAATTTGACGGGATTCTTTCCGGCATTTATAGATAAATCTCGTAAAATATTATTTATTTTGAATTTAATTTTAAATTAAAAAAAATGTCCAACTTTTTTCTTGTTATTTAACTGAAAAAAAATTTGTTTCCCTTTTTATGAATTTTTAAAGTTAAAAATTGTTTTTGTCTATTAAGAAAAGTTGAAATGGTTCTTTGGTTTTCAAAAATTTTAATTAATTTTTTTAATTTTAATTGTTTTCTTATAAATGTTCTTTAATTTTCTTTTGCTTATTTAAATTACTTCAGTTATTTTATACAATTCGTCATTTTAAGATTTTAAACGTAATTTTAACCCGGAGAGCGTAAGGTGAAACTTCGTAACACGGAGCGTAAGGTAGGGTATTTTTTACCCTGTAAAGATTTTCTATTTGTATATTAAAAAAAAGCTTGAAATCTTGGAAATTTTTTAACATATTTGTTTTATATTGCCTATCAATGTCATTCATTAATGTTACAATAAATCTTTCATTTGTTTAAACAATTTATTGTTGCGAGATTTTAACAATGCCAAAACTAATATAGAGAAAAGTGAATTTCTATAAATTTGTTTAAACAATTGAAAAATTAATCGTAACAATAGTAAAATACATTATTAACCTTTAGTAAACAATTACAATGTTTAAACCTAATGATTTAAACCTTTTTTTACGATATACAAAGAAAAAAACTGTTTGTGTGTTTTATAGTCAGCGTATATGTGTTCACAATTGTTGTAAATAAACAATAAGAAATGTAAAAAAAAAATTTTTTTTAATCGTTATTGCTTTGTTACCGTGACACGTGCAGCTATTAAAAATTACAGAGAAATTTATCATGCCAAATTCAAATTATTGGGAAATAAGTATTTCACAGGGTAAATTTTACCCTACCTTACGCTCGCCGGGTTAAATTACATTAATAGAAAATTTTACTAAATGAAATTCTAAAAAAGTAAGAATATAACTAATGAATTTTAGAACTTAATTATGCGCATTAACTTCTAAGCTATTCTAAAAATGTCTTAAAGACCTATAAAAATAATACAGTTCGTTCTCTTATGAATAAAGTATGAAGCTCATAGGCTGGAAATTAAAAATGATTATTCGACAGATATCCTGAAAATTAAAACTAATTTTTTAGAAAGTTAATTTGTTATTAATGTCCGATAAGAAGAGTGTGTTAAAATAAGATTTTATGAGAGCTAGATTGAGAAACAACTATATTTTTCTCTGAAAATGTGTTAACTACTTTCTTTTCTCTCTTTATTTTCACCTTACATATAGCTTCTATTTGACAAAAAATCTTGATTAAAATTTGTATAATTTGTATCATATTTTTACAGAATAAGTACACAAAGGTTTATTGATCTCTCCAACTCAATCGTACGGGAATTTCCAACGGAGGATGCAAGTGCATACTATATTCCCTATAGGAAAAATAAAGTATCAAATACAAAAGTTCTGGCAAAAGGAAAACTATGGGATAAGTACCATACTTACCGTCACAAGTTGCAAGAAAATGGAGTAATAGTTAAAAATTCAAATAAGAAGAAATCGACAAATGTGTCAAAAGCTTTTATTCTTGGGTGTCGGGAAGTTTTAAGAGAGAAAAAGGAACTGAATTTAGGTAATTTTTTTTTATAGTTTAGGTGTTAAAAGTATTGCACTGAAAATAAAGCAAAAACAAGACCCTTTTTTATATCCGTGGCAGGGATCACAGGTTGTCCCCTATTCACCTTTTTCCCCCTATTTGAAAATTATGCACCTATTTCCCCTATTTCCCCTTTTTCTAATTTTCAGTATTAAAGTTTATAATTATAGCCAAAATCGATAGAAAATCCCCATTAAAAATACAGTAAGAAAAATAACCTTTTAAAAAAAAATCCCAACTTTTTTAATTTATAACCTAAAAATATTTTATTTATTGAAGACAATATCTTCTGTTTAATGCCAGTGATATTATTTTATAGAAAATATACATATATTTAATTTTTTTTGCCATTTTTGAATTTTTCTCTTTAAATTTCAATTATTTTTTTCAAACGTCAATTAATATCTTCAACTTTTAATTATTTTCCTTAAGCTTCTAATATTTTTTTCCATTTTTCAATAATTATTGTCTATAAATTTTCAATTCTGTACATCAGTTATCAATTATTTTTGTCATTTCTCAATTATTTTTGTCATTATTCAAATATTTTTGACATTTTGGAATTATTTTTTTTAAATGTCATTTTCTTTAATATTTCGACGCCCCCGTTGATAAAGTGTTTATTAAAAAGCCAGGTTAATAAAATGTTAATTTGAAAAACAGTGGAATGTCACTTTTATAATTAATTTTTTTGGATATGATTTCTATTAAACTGTTTCTTTAATCAAATGTCTTTTGAAGTTTTGTTATAAAATGTTAATTGGACCGAACGATGGATAAATTTGTTTATTAATTCAAATATGCAATAACATTCTGTATACCATTCTTTATAACTTGCTTTAACATTATTCTACTGTTTTTCAAATTAACATTTTATTACACTGGCTTTTTAATAAACACTTTATCAACGGGGGGCGTTGATTTTTATTATTGCTGTCTATAGATTTTTAATTTTAACACTAGCTTTCAATTATTTATGACATTATTCAATCAGTTTATTCACGTTTCAATTATGTCCTTAGTTTTTCAATTAATGTAATATATTTTTTACTTTTTACTTCATTTTTTGAATTATATTTCTCATTAATTTTTTTCCAAAATTCAGCTTTTTTTGTAATTTTTAAATTGTTTTCTACATATTTTCTACATATGTAAATTTTGTTTATCATTTTTTAAATTAATTTCTTTTAAGTTTGAATAATTATTTTTCGTCAAATTTTACTTATTTTTGTCATTCTTCAATTATTTTCTTGTAATTATCAGTGTGTTTTAAATTTTTCAATTATTTTCATTAAATTTCAATTATTTTGTTTTAAATTTGAAATTTTTGCCTTCATTCCTTGATTTTTAATTAATTTTCCAATTAGTTTTCTCATTTCATAATTTTTTTTTAAATTTGATATTGGGGAGCCCTGATTAATTATTTGCCTGCTGGCGGGCCCCAGATTAATATCAGTAATATTTTGTTTATTTTTGCACATTATTGTTTATTTACTTTTTTTTACGTAAAAACTCCCTATTTATTCACCTTTTTAAATTAAAAAGTCACATTTTTGTACTATTTTCAATCTTCAAGTCCGCTGGCAGCCCTGTATAGTCTTTCCATATTTAAAATTTGTAAATAAAAATGCCCTAAAAAATCTTCAAGTACGTAAGTTGAAGCAAATTTTCTGTCCCCTTTTTGTCCCCTATTTTGTAAAAAAAATTCGCACCTATTCACCTTTTTCCATAGCAATAGATTCTGTGATCCCTGCCGTGGGCAAGATATATCTTTTATATTATTTATATATTTATAAATATATAAATATGAATAAATATGAATAAATATTTTTTTTTAGAGGGAAATTATTGTCGTCATTCATAATAAAACCGAATAAATAAACACCGTTAAGTAACTTTTAAGCTTTTAACATCTTTTAATCTAACTCTAAAGTATTCTGCGTTTTATTCAATTTGGTTCTATTAAGAAAGGACATTGAGATATTTGTACTTAAATATAAAAAATTTACTTTTTTAGAAATTTTGAAAGACAATTATCTCATTAACTAGTTAGGCGGCTAAAGTAAAAACTCAATAACAATTTTTTGTTTATCTCCATTAGTAATAAGATGCAATGTTTATGGATTTATTTATTTAGCAATTTACTTCAATAAATTTATTAAATTTATTTCGCTAAAATCTTAGAAAAAAAGTCTTTTAACTTTCAAAACTTCTAACAGTTAATTCAAAACATGTTTACTGCAAAAGTTAAATTTTTCTGACAGTTGGAAATGGTTTTGAGGAAAGCAAAAAAACCATTGAAGAAAAAATAGGTTGGCTAAAATCCAATCTAAGTCCATGGAATACAGTTGAAACTTATTGGCAAGAAACATCTTTATTTCGAATGACTGATTTGATATCAAGTAACATTTCAAGTGGTGACTATTTTGCAAAATATCGAGTTTTGGGACAGCCTGAAGGTCTTAATTTGGTATGAAACATAAGCTTTATGTTATTGACTACTTATAATTTTATAATTGACTACTTATAATTAATAATAATAATCGCAAACTTCATTCTTTCATTCTTTCATTCTGTCCACACCTGAAGTTTGGCACAATAGATGTTTTTTGTTTTAAATCAATAACTTTTGAAAAAATGTATTTTTATATTAATTATAAGATTTCTAATTTTATTTATTTAATTATTGATTCTCCTGAATCTAAATTGTAAATCATTTGACAAATATTTATAGTTTATTTTCAATAATATAATAATAATGTATTGCAATACAAACGTGTCTTATTTAAAGCTACTTTACAGATTTTAATAAAGATTCAAAAAATTTTAAACTTAATATGAAAATTAATGAATATTTTATGTTATAATTTATAATAATATACCTATGAATAATTTTCATAATAATATTTCGTTTTTTAATTACTTCTAAAAAAGACAATATAAATAAGAATAAAGAATGAAATATCATGATATAATTAGCAAAAAGCGAGCACTGTTTTCAAATATTTTTTAAGATTTTTAAATACCTTCTTCATAATTTGTTCCTCTTTTAATCATTTTTTTTAAATTTGAAATCTTCTTCTCTATTTTAAATAAAAATAAGTACCAAATTAAATTTCTCCAAATAAATGTTGTATTTTTATCTCAAAATGCTTATTTTTTATTGGTGAATTATTAAACTTATTTAATTTCTAATTTTATTATAGGTTTCAAATTAGGATCAATTATAATTTTAATCAGTTCAATTGTAAAAACAAAAAATAAGATTGACTGAAATATAGTTTTCACTATATTATAGATTTGCCAAGCCCGTCAGGCTAAAAATTCATTAAAATTAAGATCAAGATCCCAAAATTTTCACAAAAAAAGCGCTGATCACAAAAATCAAGTACCTAAAATAATTTCATAAAATTAAAGAAAAGTAACTATTTATTAATAGAAGTTTGAATTAATAAAAGAATTTAGAATCGATAAATTGAAATATCAATTGATTTGAATTATATTAAAGTTTGGATCGATTTAAAATTTCCAAATTTATTTAAATTCTTATAATTATATGGGTTTAAGTTTGAACATCTAAAATATAAATTGTGAGAATTTGCAAATATTTAAAGTTCATAATAATTCTAGCATGAATTAATCAAATTCGAACAATTAAAAGTTTTAAGTAATTTAAGTTTAATATTACTAAAATTTTAAAAATTCATACTTCTTATACTAATTATTAAAGTTTGAAGCAATTAAAATTCGTATTGATAAAATCAAGTTTAAAATTTTTAATTTAATTTAATTTGTAAAGGTGAAAGATTGGAAAAATTGTTCCCTTGGATTAAATTAAAAATGAGTTATAAATTTTAAAACATTAGTTATATTTCAATTTTGATTAATTCAAGTTTGAAATATTTTCAATTTGAATTGATAGAAGTTGGGAATTTTTTAATTTGGAAGAATGAAAAAATATTGATAAAAATTTTAAAGAATAGTTTGTTATTAATTGAATTGTGTAAAAAAATTAAAAATAAGGAATTCTTATTATCAAAAGATGTTTGGAATAAATTAAGTTTGCATAAAAGTTTAAATATATTTTGTTTACAACACTATTAAAAGAGAAATATTCTTACCTTTTGTAACATACAATAAATTTTTTTATTTTTAACTGGGGAAGAAAATTTAATTTATTTTTTAAAATTTCTTTCTATTTATTACTTTGTAACAAATTTTAATAAATCAAAATTAATTCACAAAATTAAATCTGATAATATATAATTATTTTATCTAAATAAGTTTATAGTTTATTTTTTGCATTTAAACTATATACTAGCCAATAAAATACGCGCGTTTTTTTTTTTGCTTAGTAATAATAATAATGGCAAACTTTATTCATTCATTCTTTAATTCTGTTCACACCTATAGATGTTTTCCTGTTTTAAATCAATAACTTTTGAAAAAATGTATTTTTATATATGATTTATAATTTTACTTAATTATTTATTAATTCTCCTGAATTTTAAATTTAAATTAAGTAATAAATTTATATTTTATTTTTAACAATAGTGTATTAAAATATAAATGCGTGTTTTACTTAAATATACTTTACAGTTTTTAATAAAGATTGAAAACACTTTAAACATAATATGAAAATTAATGAAAAAATATGTAGATATAAATAATTTAAAATAATTTAATGTTTCCAATATATTCGACGATTTAATTATAATTTTATTGAATACAACATAAATAAGAATAGAAATGAATATTATAAAATTAAATTAAAGAAAGCGAGCACAGTTTTTCAATATTTTTTAAGGCTTTTAAATGCCGTCTTTATAATTTACTGCTTTTTTTGGTAGACTTAGGTACATTTGTTAAACTAAATATATTTTCGGTTGATATAAAAATTCCTGAAAATTTTAAGCGTAGAAGTTTAAATTGAATGATATTTAAATTTTTGGAAATTAAGATTTTAAATTGTTTCAAATAATTCTTAGGAAAAGAAGTCTGCATCAATAAAAAATTTAGAATCGGTAAATTCAAGTATTAATTTATTAAAGTTTGGATTAAATATAAGTTTGAATCTATTTGAAATTTCCAAATTTTTATAAGTTGAAATTAATAGTTTTTATATTTGCAAATGATTTCAGGCTCCATTGTTTCGAATTTTTTAAAATATTTTTAGACTTAAATAGTAGAAATTGTAATCATAAAGTTTTGATTAATTTAAGTTTTAATATTATAATACACATTTTTTATAATTTGAAGATTTTAATATTGGCTGAAGTTTGAAATTCCTAATTTAAATATGCATTGTTAAAATTAAAAAAATATTTATAGGTTTATAATAATTTTAACATGAATTGATTGAAGCTTGAACCATTAAAAGTTTTAAATAATAATTGAAGTTTATTATTATTCAAATTTGAATAATTTATAATTCTTACATATCTTATTTTAATACACTTTTTGAACCTCAGATACAATAAAGATACCATAATATCATAGTTTAAGACACTTTCGAGACACTTGTTTTTAGAGTAAACTAATTAAAATTTGAAACAATTTGCATTCATATTAATAAAATCAAGTTTAAAATTTTTAATATAATTTAATTTGTAAAAGTTAAAGATGTAAATAAAATAAAATGAACTCATTTTTATTTTAATTTCTAAAAAACACTAATTATTTCAATCTTTCACTTTTACAAATTGAATTAAATTAAAAATCTTAAACTTGATTTATAAATCTTAAAACTTTGGTTACCTATATCACAATGAATTTTGATTATAATTGAAGTTTGAAATAATTTTAATTAATAGAAGTTGAGAATTTTTTAATTTGGAAAAATTAAAATTTATATCGATAGAAATTTTTGAGAATGGTTTGTTACTAATCGAATTTCGTATTGTTTAAAGAAACTTAAAAAATAAAGATTTCATATCAATAGAAGTTTGGAATAAAATAAATTTGCATAGAAAATTGTATTAATAAAAAATATTTTGTTCAAAAAACTATTTAAAAAAATATTCTAATTTTTTGTAACGTACTATGGAAACTTTTTAATTTTAACTTAGGAAGAAAATCGGAGTTATTCTCTAAAATTTCTTTGTGTTTGTTAATTTATAGCACATTTTAATAAATAAAAATAATTGACAAAATTTAATTTGATAGTATAATTAATTTAATCTAAATAAGTTCAGTTTATTTTTGTATTGAAACCATTGAAAAACGTAATTCTCGCGCGCTTTAGCGCGCGTATTTTTGGCTAGTTTTATAATAATTTTATTTCGCGTTTGCAGATTGAAATCGATTTTAAATCTATGTATCCTGATGAAACATTAAAATTGTATTCAGATTTTGAAGGATTAAAAGAAGCGTTCTTTAAATATGCAACAGATAGAAAAAAATCTGATGAAGATGTTAAAAAATTATTAGCTTGGGTGGATTTATATAAGGAAAAACAAAATAAAGAAAAAAACGAGAAGTCTACTAGTCAAAGAAACAAGGAAAATTCTACTACTCAAAGCGAAGATGGTACGCTAGACAGTATTTCTTAATTTCTAAGCATATTGGAAACCTGTATGGGTCAAAACATTATATTTCAACTAAGTCGGTCGCGCCCTATTTTTTAAATATTTTTTTTTTCTAATATATTAAAGATTAATGTTTTAATACCTTATTTCTGACATTAACTTCAAATAATATTTAATATATTTATAAAAAATTAATTTTTTATCTTTCAAGGTTCAGAAAAAAGTGACTTTTATGCACATTCTCATTATTCAGATTAAAATTGATTAGCCTTTGAAAAATTTTGACATTTTTATTTTATTTTTAAGTGTGTTTATTTTATTTGTGTTTTAGATTTTACAGACATTGTAGCTTTCAGACTCTTGCCACTCTTATTGCCTTGTAAAAGTTTAAAAGTAGGCAAACATCCGATTTGGCGACCAAGTCGAATAGAAATGCAAGATGCATTATCTTTACACGTTAAGGTAAAATTATGATGCTTATAATTTAAATTATATATATAATTTGGACAGTTAAAAGAGACCTATCAGTTTAAGAAAACGATTGTTAATTCTTTGGCGATTCAGACTACAAAAAGTAAGCTCCCTCCAATGAAACAATTTGATACAAACATCAAAAATATTTTTTTGACAACTAGGTCCCTCATAATTGTTCAAACTTCATATATACATGTATTACCGTTAGAACTAGAAAGTAGTTAAAATTAGAAATTACTAATTAAAACTATTTTTGACTAAACATTTCGGTAAAACAGGTTTAACTAAAGAAATTAAATAATTAAAAGTAGAAGTTGTAAGTTACACTCTTGAACTAGTTTTTTCTAATTAAGAACAGTTGAAGCTAAAAACAATTAAAGTAGTGAATAAATTAAATTTTCTCAAAAAATCTAAAAATGAATTAATTTGTTTCAAAAAATAATAAGTGAATGAATGAATAATATTCATTCATTCAGCCAAGATTGGCTCCTATTTAAGTAATGTTTCTTAGAATTAGAATATCGTTTTTTTGTGTAAAGTTTAATATTCTTTAAAATTATTTTTATTCCACTAGATAAACTGTCATGGCATTTTCCTTTCAAATTCTTCTTTTAACTGTTTCTTCATTAGGATTATCTAGTTTTGTCTAAGACTATAAAATTAAAATTAGTTTCGACCGTTTAATTTGTTGACTGTAAAGAGTTTTGATAAGAGTATTTTATTAAAACTAGTTTTAAGTAGGGAATTTCAATTATAAATAAAGAGTTTAGGTAAAACAGGTTTCAGCTTAGAAATTCCAGTTTTAATTTGATCTTTTTAATAAAAGTAGTTTTAATTACAAAATTCTACTTATTTCAACTAAAACGTTTTGGTAAAACTAATTTTAACTAGGAAATTCTAGTTTTAACTGAAGCGTTTTGGGCGGTAAAATTACTGGTAAAATAACAAAGACTTCATTTTATCACTATTAAATATTTTGTTGCAGAATGACAGTCAGTTGAAGAATCGACTCTTACAAAGAACAACAAAGTTGCATCAACACGGTTTACAGGCACAACCTTTACCCGTTGCTGTCGGACCCGATTTTAATAGTATTAGTCAATATTATGTTGTTATAAATAACAATGAGTATAAAGTCGATTCGGCAAAAGCCGCAATTGATCTCTCTTTCAAAAGCTGTTATGCTTTACAATTAGAATATGCAAAAGAAGCTGAACTTCCTTACATACTTTTGCAAAAAACGATTTATGGCATAGTAAGCGAGGAAGATAAAGATCTTCCATGTATAAAAAGTCTGATCAAAGATTTAGCGATTTAGAAAGTTTAAAGTCTTATACTACATCTTTATTTCAGACTACAAACGTATTTTCCAGCAAAAAAATATTTTTAATCTAAGAGTTTTGACTCAAGTTACTGTAAGACTGATTAATTCTAGTGAGACTGATTATATTTTTATCCAGGAATTGTTAAAATTTCTTCAAAATGCCAAAGTGCTTTGTATGTAATGAAAATATTTCATCTTTATCAGATTTAAATCTTCATTTTAAACTTCTGCATAGAGTGGATACTGATTCAAAAATTGAATGTGGAGAGCAGAACTGTCTTCGGTTTTTCTCAACATTTAAGGCATATAAAAGACACTGGAAGTTAGAACATTCTGAACAACAGTTATCACCGGAAGATAAAAGTGTCATTTACAAAAAACAAGGTATGCCGTCCCAAAATATTGTTTCTAATCAAAAAAGTCTAAAAAGGTCACACCTTGGTATCAATGTAACTTATTTGAAAGAGCATAATAAGATTTTAGAAACTCAACGTGATGTACAAGTTTTGAATTCAGTTAGCGATCAGCATTTATTAAAAAAGTCGAGACTATCAAATGAATTTGATTTGAAAATAAATAAATCAGATTTACATAAAAATCAGAACCCAATTAATAATAGTCTACAAGACGTTTTGTATCATAAGGCAAAAATATTTATTAGTAAATTATATGATATACCCTCAATGCCCAGAAGCCACGTTCAACTGATCGTAGAAATGTCTAAATCACTTGTGAATAAAGGTTTGAGTATACTTCGTACTAAAGTATTAGATCACTTAATTTGTCTTCAGGATAATATCAAGAATGTTACCGAAATATCTAATATGTTTGATGTACTTCAAAACCCCTTTCACAACTTAAAAACAGAGCACCAAAGATTCAGAGAATTGGAAACATCTGGAGATCTCATTCAAGCTGAGGATTACGTGATTGGGAAAAGGTTCCAAAAATATCACCTAAAAATGGACATGTCAATATGGGTTCCGTAAAAATTAACGCAAAATTTTTTCCTTTGAGGCGAATTTTTAAGAAACTGTTTGAAACACCTGGAGTCTATAATAATATTATGAACTATAAAAAGAAATTAGAGAGAGAAACAGAAGTAGTTTGGGAGAGTTGTGGAAACAGAAAATGAAATCACATGCAGATAAAGATGTCCTACCTCTTTTTCTCAGTATTGACGATTATGAAACAGGAAATCCCTTGGGTACCCATAAAGGTATACATAAATTGGGGGCCTGTTACATATCTATACCTTGTTTCCCACCTGAGTACCGGTCGCTTCTTAAATCTTACTATATGGCTCTTCTTTATTATACGGCTGATATAAAGGAATTTGGTGTCTCAAGTATATATAAAAAACTTATAGATGAATTGCAATTTCTTCAAGATTATGGAATCGAACTAAATTTACCTGAAGGAAAAAAAAAATTGTTTTTTCAACTTGGTCTAATAACTGCAGACAATCTAGGAATGCATCAAATTCTAGGCTTCATTGAATCTTTTAATGGAAATTTTGCTTGTAGATTCTGTAAAATGGAAAAATCCGATAGATCTTATAGTTCTGAAATTAATCCACTTCAAAAAAGAAATCGTCAAAATTATGAAAAAGATCTTGAGACAAACGATAGTAGTTTAACAGGTATAAAAAATCCTTGCGTATTTAATAATTTGAAAGATTTCCACGTGACCGAAAATTTTGCAGTAGATTTAATGCATGATGCGTTAGAAGGTTTCTGTGGTTTCAGCCTAATAGAAATGATAAATTATTATACGACAAAAACAAGTTACTTTACTCTAGAAGAGTTGAATAATATAATAGTGGCATACGATTACGGTCCTTATTGCAGTAATGTTCCCCCTCCCATTATATTTAATAATTTAAAAGACAGAAAACTTGATATGTCCGCATCGGAGATGTTAACCTTTATTCGACATTTCGGGCTAATGATTGGTCAATTTATCCCTGAAAATGATCCAGTATGGCATTTTTTTTACTTTTGCGTCAGTTAATAGATCTTCTGATGTCTCCAGTTTTGCAAAAAAACTGCTCTACTCTTTTAAGAATTTTGATTAAAGAGCATAACTCTATGTTTATTAATATTTTTAAAAAGCCACTTAAACCAAAGAGCCATCTTCTTCTTCATTATCCTGAAGTAATGGAGGCTAGCGGTCCTGTCGTTTACCTCTGGACAATGCGAGCGGAAGCTAAACATCGTCCTTCCAAGGTGACGGCAGTAGTTTCTAATTCCAGAAAAAATATTTGTTCCACTGTAGCTCTCAAGCATCAACTTAGACTGGCCCACCAATTCTTATCCGATTCTTCGTTGTCTGAAACTCTTGAAATGGGCCCTTCCCAAGAAATGCTAATCAGTGATTTACCACTAAATTTGAACGAAATGATTTTAAAACAAAAAATGGTATTAATTACCAATTGGATAAAGCACTGTGGTGTTAAATATCAACGGGATTGTGTTATTTGTATTGGTGAAAATGAAAATGACGAGAATGGTCTACCACGATTTGGGATTGTTAAATATATAGCTCTTGATAAAAATAAAAAAATATTTTTTTTGTACAATGAGATTGATGTTGTCGGTTTTAATTATAACTTATATGCTTATGAATGCATTGTTACGAATTACGCTGTTTTAGATATAATCGAGATAAATGATTTATTCAATCCCATGCCAACCAGTATTGTCAAAGAATATGGAAAAAGCTTTATAGTATTAAGGCATAGTTTGTAAGATTTTTCGTGAAAATTTCTCGTTCTTTAATTTTGTTCATTTTAAGTAATAAACTTCAACTCAATGACAATCAGTATTATTAAGAGTTTGGAGTAAGCTTATAGTTCTTAAGCACAATTTATGAGTTTTTTGTTCAAGTTAATGGTTCTTAACTTTCGTTCATTTTATGTAATAAATTTTATAAAAATTTATTAATGAATTTGCGTTTATAATTTACTCCTTCTACAAATTGTATTTTTCTGTACTTCAAAAGAAATTTCTTAACACAAAATATCCTTTATTTTAGGTGTAAACTCAGCTAAAAAAAAAAAAAAAAAACTATGAAATGTAGAAACTGATTAAAACTTAGTAAAAGTACAGTTTTACTATAAAATTAATAAATTTTTAACTGCGATTAAAAAAACTGTTGGCAATAAAACTTTTTGAAAATTACCATTAGAAAATAAAAAGCAAAGGAGAAAAGCAAAGAAAATTGATATTGAAAATGAAAATTATTAGATAATCAAGATTTTTAAGAAACAAGAAAACCTTATATTCTGTAAATTGTTTTTTTAAGTACACTAAATATTTTTAAAACTAGTATTAGGAATATTTTAACTAAATTTTAATCCCAAAAATTAAGATTAAAAAAGATTCTTTACAAAATATTATACATAAAAAAATATATCTGTCGAAATCCACGAATTTGACCGTTTAATTATCGAAATTTATTTTTGTCAATTTCTAAAAAATCTTTTTTTTTAATAAAATTGTTTAATTATCTTCCTTTTATATTTTATTTTCCAAAAATCAAATTATTTACCTTTATTTTTTCTTACATTTCTAAACATAGGTAATAATTTTCATTTTACGAAACATATATTTCCTTTAGTTTTTAATATTTTTTCTTTTTATCCATCTAAACTTTAATCAATTTTAATAATTTCAACACATTACAATTTTTATTATAACAAACTCCAATCAATCTAAACTTCAATAATCTGAAATTAATTATTTGAAATTAAATTATCTTTTATAACTTTCATTTTTTAACATTATTTTTACAATTCTTGAATGTAACACATTTTTCAAAAATTTTGAATTTTATTATTATCTTATTTTATTAAATTTGTTTAATATAACTTATCATTTTTTTTCTTTTAAGAAATGTATTCAGTATTAGAAAAAAAAAACTTTGTTAATAGTTTCTTAATTTACCTGATTTTTCAAAATTTTGCCTGTTTCTCATTAGATTTTTGTTATTAGGTTATCTTTAGTTTTTTTAAATTTTCTCATTTTTACATAAGTTTTTTATTTATTTCCTAATTTTTTGTCTTATTAGCGTTTTATTAAAATTCCCTTTATTATTATATTCTTATTAATTTTTATAATTATAAGAAAGGTTTTGCTTAATCTTTTACAGTTCTAAAAGATTTTTTTGTATTTTATAATGTAGGTATTTTTTACTTATTTTCTCACGCTTTCTCACATTTTGACATTTATTTTTAATTCTTGCGTTGTTTTAATTCTTTTATTTTACCCTTTTTTTCTAGATTATAATTTGGTTCCTTGATTTTGTCTTTAAATTACTCTTTTTTCATACAATTTTTTCGACTTTTTTATTTCTCAATATTTTTAGAAAAACTTTTTATTTAATATTTTTAGTTCATTCATGTTATTTTTGACTTAGGTATATTTTTTATTTTCTTATTTTATTTTAACAGTTCCTTTTTTCATTTAGTAGATTTTTCCACCTTTTTTTATTTTTGCATTCATTTACCTATTAAGTTTTCATTTACTTTTCAGAAACTTGTCTTTTTTTCTCAATTCCTTAACCTATCAAAAAGTGTTTTTAAAAGTATTTTCTCATTAGTTTTGTTAAATGTTTTTACTTTTTCTTACTTTTCTTTTTCAATTTTTCATTTTTTCTAATCCTGGAAATTTTCAGAAGTTATGCTTATCTCAAAAATCTGGTCATGAAATTTGAAAATCGGATTTTTAATCTAAAACTTGGATGATCGATTGTGCTCTCCGTATAAAATATTACGATATTTTATTCGTACAGACAATTTTGTTATAAATTATAAAATATATGTCTAAAAATGCTATGTATTTAATTTAAATTGTATAATCCATAATTAAAAAATGGAATTACCTGTTTGTTTTAAATGCTTTCTTTAATGTTTTTATATTTTTAAATTATTTAATTTATAAAATGCATATTCAGTTATTTATACATATGGGAAAACACTATAACAATAAATAGTTTATTAAAACTGGAAAATCAAGCATAATAATAATAAAACATATTCAATTAGCATTTTGAGGTTATGTATTAATCAAAACATGTGATATATCCTGCGCCTGCATATATATGTGTGACTGTAGCTAGACCTCCAATTTGTGTATTGCTATTCTACAAATATTAAAGTACAGGGGTCTATATATTTTTGACACTGATATATTAATTATGTATAAATTACCCATACATTCGCATGTTTCTAAAATATTATCTTAGCAATATTTTTATGTCCGAATTACCATACCTTTATGGCAATTCCCTAAATAGCAATAAATTATTGCCGGTTTAGCCATAATTATCACAGTTCCAAGGAAATATTTTTTTCAGTGTATAGTCGATCAGTGATGATTTAATTGGATAAAATTAATTAATAGTTTAATAATATTGATGCCAAATACTACTTCGAATATTACAAGATTTATTTTTACCAATGTAATAAAACTGTCAATTAATTTTGGCTAATTAAATCATCACTGATCGACTATAGGTACTGATCGAGTATTGGTACAGTTACCTTAGCTGCTGTATTGTGTTTAAATTATAGGCTTAAATAAATCTTACTAATTTTTCCTTAGTACATGGATATATGTTAAGTTAAATCAATTAAAATCCATAACGATTTCAGAATTTCAATAACAATAATCGTCTTTTTATCGTACTTTTTAGATGTATTACTGTGTGCTGAATTAGATAATAGTTTTTTTTTCATTTGAGGCATGTAAAATAAAATTGCTTACTTAAATTTTAACTGTTATGAAATATATTCGTAAAGAATTTTTTGAATTGACAATTATAATTACAATAAGATTACAAATAATTTAATTTAATATTTAAATATAAATAATGCAAGTAGAACAAAACCTATAAAACGTTAGAATTAAAAAATCGGAAAAAATAATTTAAATAAAAAAAAAATTGGTAAATTATACAAAAGTAATAAAAAGAACTAAAAATTGTGAAAATAATTAACACTTAAGAATGATTGAAAATTTATTAAATAAATTGAAAAATAATTAAAACAATCAAAACCACGGTTAAATGAATGAAAATAAGTGAATAATTAAAATAATTTAAATTTGAAGAAAGAAATTGTGAAAAAAAATTAAAAAAGAATAAATAATGAAGAGTAAGAACTGGTGAATATTTAGCTCATTCAAATTGGTTATGTTCAGGAGTGCCAATTTTTTTTCTTGTGCAATTTTAGACTTAAAATTGTGAGATAATGTCAAAAATAGAGAAATGAATAATTTGCGGAGTTTGAGATATTTATTCTCGAAAGCAAGTAAATTTTGTAAAAAAAAGACCACTTCCACAATTTTTTTTTTTCATCGACAATTTTTTTGTGTGATTTTTAAATGATTTTCTACAATCTATCGTATAAATTAATAAAAAAATTATTTTTTTAAAAAAATCTTGAAATTCTAAAATAGTAAAAAATGCTTGAAAAAATTGTTTTCCATCTTTTGATAGTACATCTTAATTCTAGATCCAAAATAAAGTAGGAAAGAAATTGACACCCCAGAACAATGGTTTAAATTTTTTCGATTTCTCATCTTTAATTTTGAACTCCGTCGACTATTTAATTATTTTTTATCGACAATTTTTTTTCACTTATTTTTAATGAATCCATACAATTAATCGAATGAATTTTGAAAAATATTTATTTTTTAAAAAACAAAAATTGGAAAATAGACAAAAAAATATTGTTTTTTCATTTGTATATAGGTAATATTATATATTACACATCATATTTTGATGAGCTAAAATTTTTTTGTTTTACTTGCATTATTTATATTTAAATATTAAATTATTTGTAATCTTATTGTAATTATAATTGTCAATTCAGAAAATTCTTTACAAATATATTTCATAACAGTTAAAATTTAAGTAAGCAATTTTATTTTACATGCCTCAAATGAAAAAAAAATATTTTCTAATTCAGCACACAGTACAATTCAAAAAGTACGATAAAAAGACGATTCTTGTTATTAAAATTCTAAAATCGTCATGGAGTTTAGTTGATTAAACTTAACATATATCCATGTGCTAAGAAAAAATCAGTAAGATTTATTCAAGCCTATAATTTACACACAATACTGTAGCTATATTTATTTTAAATAATGATATACATACATTTAGGTTACTGCGGAGCTACGCGCTGAGTAGCGGCGTGGCGTGGCGACACCAGTCCGCGCTAGCGTAACTTAATAATTTTTTTCTCGAAAACTATAAGACATACCATCCTGTTCTTTAGCTTAAATTTTTAAGCACATTATAGGCTATGTATATGAATTTTTTGAAAAAAATTGAAGACATGATTTTGATTTTTTTTTAGATAAATAATTTTTTTTTGTTAATAAAAATTTAATTATAAACAATTTTTTATTTGTTATAATTTTTCTTAAAAGAGCATTCAAATTCGAGTAATTTAAAAAAAATTGATCTAAATTTCTTGAAAATTACGGAAGTTATGATTAAACAAAAAAAATAATAATCAAAATTTTGAATTTGAATATTTTCAAAAATATTTTGAATTTTTCAAAAATACTTAAAATTTCTTTTTTTAACCACTAAAGGAACCCAAATTATCAATTTCATAAATATTAATTAATGTGACTGAAATTAGTATGATCACTTGGTATGGACTCGACCATTTGTAGGTTCAAGATGAACAAAGTTGCTAGTTATTAATAATAATTTGTTTAAAAAATGTTTAAATAATAATTTAATATTTATTTTTTAGCCGTAATCTTATAAAGATTACGGCTTTTTTTTGTCTTTTTTTTTTTTAATACTTTTTTTTGTCGAGGCCGTTGTTATGAGTGCTCCTCTGTTAATTCAAAACTTTTTGTGACGTTCTGTGACGCTCCGGAGCTTTTTTCTTTAAAAGTTACACGGCTCATCCCAACGTGGTTTGTGCTCCATGCGATTTTTATTATAGTGTAACTCTTGTGCCTGTTAAATATTTGACATCTTATGTACTACCATGTGTCTGATTTTTGCCATTTTTGCTTCATTTGGTAAAATTACGTTGGTGTGTTAATGATATAACATAATCAATTTTTTATAATATTTGATTGATAATCTGAGATGTCATATATTTTTGGGTCAGATAGTATTATCTATTACTCTTCCTTTATCTAAGCTGAGTATTTTCTTTGTCACCTACGTCATCTATTGTGTATTGATACATCGTTTCTGTCCTTGTCTACGATACAACCTCTGTCTAGTAACCATGACTCAGGCCAGTAAAGTATCAAAATTAGGCACTGTAGACTTTATCAGTGATCTTGAGATTATTGAACTTTCTTCTACCCCTGCCACTTTGTGCGCATATTGTAAAAACATAGTTATCAAAACTATGTAATTTGTGCCCAGGGTGTAATAAAGCTTATCATCCCAAATGTGCTACTAGAGCTACTTTCATACCCGGAATTGGTTTTAAAAAGTGTTGTGATCCCAAATCTCCTTCTGTTACCCAAGTACCTACCTCTCAAACCTTTTTTGCACCTGCTATGGAACCTCTTGGGACTGCGCCGTCAACCTCTGCAGCTGGTACTCAGGAGTCAATGTTTATGGATCAACTACGTACCTTCATCAAAGAAGAATTTCAGTTAGTGAGAAATAGTATTTCTGATGACTACAAAAAACTTGAACTGTCCTTGAATACACTGTCTCGTAAGGTTCAACACCATGATTCTAAAATTTCGTCTTGTGAAACAACAATTTCCAACATCGTTGCTCGTGTCGATGACCTTGAAGTTCTCCAATCTGAGAATAACCACAATGAATCTTACCAGCGCTCAGCATCGCCTTCAATTCTTCGTGAATGGGAACAACGGTTCTCTCGTAAGTTCAACATCATTGTTTTTGGTATGAAAGAACCATCGTCTAATAATTCTCATGATCTGAACAATTTTGACAATTCTCTAATTCTCTCTATGATCGATGAATTATGTCCTCAAGCTTCTGTGAACCGTGACTTTAAAACCACACGTCTTGGTATTCCTTCTCAAACTGTTTCTCAACCAAGACCTCTGAAAGTAATTTTTTCTGACTTATCTTCTCCAAAAATTTTGAGAGAAACTTTTGTGCATCTTAAAGTGACAAATAATCTCCCACAGAATCTTCAATCGCTTGTTATTGCACCCGATCGCACCAAGCAGCAACAACAGGAGTATCATGCTTTGAATAAAGAGTTGCAGGACCGCACTGCTCAAGGAGAGAGCAACCTCAAACTAGTATATCGTCAGGAATCACCTGCAATAATCTTTACGATGGCAACGCATCCTGTATCAACGCCTCATCCGCCTCCCACGTCGGAAAATTAAATCTTCATATTTTGTAACAAAATGTTCGCGGCTTAAATACTAAAATGAATTGTGTAAGTTTTTTTCAAGATTTGTTATTTTTTGATCTCCTGTGTCTCACAGAGAAGTGACTAAGGACCTCTACCTCTTTTAGTGATTTATTTGATGTGCATCTGTTTAATGTCTTTAGGCATGATCGCAATTATCGAAGGGGTGGAGGGGTTCTCGCTGCGGTAAGTTGCAACTACTTCTCAACTCTCCTTGATTTGACGAGTGTTTATAATCTTTCTATTAACGTTAACGCATTAGCCTTGAAAATTTCTAGTCATAATCTTCACACTGTTTTATTACTTATTTATATACCTCCTGACATTTCCGTTGATAATTTCTCTTTACTTTTCAATACTCTTAACGAACTAGATTTTTTAAACTCTGACAATACAATCGTTTTAGGCGACTTTAATGTACCACTTTATAAACAATGTGTTGAACAAAATATTTGTGACTCTAAATTTTCTCAAACTTTGAATTTTACTAATTTTTTTAACTTAGTCCAATGTAATTCTTGCATTAATAGTTATAATAAACTACTTGATTTAGTTTTTACTAATATTGCCTGTACCGTTGCTCGAGCCCTTCCCCCACTCGTCCAGGAAGACCCCCACCATCTAGCGCTAAATATTTGTATCGCGTTACATTCAAACATTGCATCGTCGCACTCTATCTTTCTATCTCACAAAGTCGTTCAGACCAATCGTTTTAATTTTCGAGCAGCTAATTTCCAGTCACTGTATTTATATCTTTTGACAATTGATTGGTCTGTACTACTAGAATTCAATGATGTAAATTCAATGTGTGAACATTTCTTAATAATTATCGATGATGCTTTTAAACAATTTGTTCCGTATGTCAAACAACCAAAACATAATAGCCGTAATTATCCACCTTGGTTTACGAAATTTATTATTAATGGTATCAAACTTAAACATGCGTTAATGAATAAAAAAAGAACAAATTATTTATATGATGATACAAGAATTGTTTTATTATCCCACGCTATTCATACAAATATTAGGAAAGAACATAGAGCTTATTTGAAATGCACTGAACTTGATTTATATAAAAACCCTAAAGCCTTTTGGTCTTATATTAATAAATCTAAATTCCCGACTCTTCCTAATACTATGTATTGCGACAATATTGAATTACAGCATCCACAAACAATTGTTGATACATTTGCGAATATTTTTTCTATGATTAATTCTGATTTATCTTTTCTTCCTTTTTCTAAGTGTGTTATTGATCTTGAAACTCAATCCTTGAATTTATCTACTGATCAGGTTCTCAAGGCTGCAAAATCCTTAAAATCTTCTAATACTAGTGGCGTAGACCAAATTCCTAGTTTTCTTATCAAAGACTGTGCTTCCATCTTCTCCTATCCCCTATCCTTGATTTATAACTTAGCTTTGAAAACTAGTATTTTTCCGACAGTTTGGAAATCTGCAAAAATTGTGCCGGTTTTCAAATTTGGTGATAGGAGTGATTGTCGTGATTATCGACCGATAGCAATTATTCCTCATTTTGCTAAAGTGTTTGAAGCGTCAGTCTTGGTGTATCTAAATAAAGCTATCAGAACCGTCGTCGGTGACGACCAGCACATGGGTTTATGTCGTAGGTCTACGGTGACTAATCTAGCATGCTTTTCTCAATATGTCATTAGCGCTCTCCAAAATGATTATCAAGTTGACGTTATTTATCTTGACTTTGCGAAAGCGTTTGATTCCATCGACCATACCATCCTCGCTCATAAGTTAGAATCCTTAAACTTTATTTTATTAATTCTTGATTATTTATCGTGAAGATCACATTATGTATCCTTAGGCAATTATCGTTCTACTTCCTTTGTACCTCGCCGTAGAGTTCCTCAAGGATCTTCCTTCGGATCTCTACTGTTCACCGTTTACCTCGACGATATTACCGTCTTAATTGACTCACCGGTGCTGACTTTCGCTGACGATGTCAAAATATTTAGAATTATCAAATCAATGCATTATGTGTCGTCTCTTCAAGCTGACTTAAATAAAATTTTTGAGTGGAGTCTAGTTAATAAACTTCTCTTAAATCTCGATAAATGTCATGTTATAACTTTTAGAAATTCCGACTATTTTTATACATTTGACTACTTTATCAGTAATCACTTATTACATCGCGTCAATTCTGCACGAGACCTAGGAGTCTATTTTAACTTTGACTTCACATTTAACAATCACTTCGATCACATTATTTCCTCCTATGGGAGCCTTGATCAGAAACTCAAAATTCTTTACAAATGCTGGTACTTTAAAGACTCTATATAACACATTTGTCCGTTCACGGTTAGAATATGCATCTGTTATTTGGCATCCAGTATTTAAGGGCGTCATCGCTGCCATCGATTATATTCAAAAACGTTTCTTAAAATGTCTTAGTTTCAAGATCGATGGTTATTATCCCCAAAGAGGCAGTAGTTATAACAATTTATGTCTGCGTTTTGAAATTTCTACGTTTTGAAATGTCTACGTTGGATGAGAGACGAATTGTTGCTTCTGCTGTCTTTATTTTTAAATTAATTAATGGCTTGATAGACTGCCCTGAATTATTGCGTTGTCTTGATTTTAAAATTCCGAGACTTTCTACTAGACATGAGGAGCCTTTCCATCTTGATATCGAAAACAATTTAACGTTTGTAAACTCTCCGCTATTCGTGGGGTCTTCCTTAATCAATGATATGTTTTATCAACCTAACGTGAATTTTGACTTATTCACGTCTACTTTAAGTAAGTTTCTTGATTACACACGGAAATACATAAAATCTTTGCGGAATTGAGCGTTAGCATTCACCTATGTCTATATTATTTATCATTATGTATTAATTACTTCTGCATTTGCAATCTAAAAATTGTGTTTGTATCCCCTTGTATTGGTTCACATTGGACCGCGGGGAATTTGGTTCAATAAATAAATAAATAAAGATCGGTAATTTGCAAAATAAGAAAAATTGCATATTTGTAGGTTCAAGGTGATCAAACTTGCTAGTTAACAATAGTAATTTGTTTAAAAAATGTATATGTAATAATGTTCAGACTTCAGTGTTTGATTTCATAGAATTGGGCCTGGCTTGAATTTACGATTCGAGATCAGTTGCCAATTCAAATATCACGGGAAAATATAGTTGTAAGAAAACAAGATTATCAGAGAAGCAGGAAGTGGTTGCTGCCCTCGAGGCAGCTCTCCAAACGCCAAACAAAAAAGGCAAGTGACGGTTCTGGGCCCCAACAACCGAGGTGTAAAGCTCGCAGTCGTTGTCACAGACCGTCAGAAAGCAGAGAGGCTTGAAGGCCTTGGCGGACTGAATGTAGGATTTATGTCCTGCCTTATTAGAAGGAGGATAATGGTCACCAGGTGTCACAGGGGCTTGGGTTACGGTCATAGAAAAGCCCAATGTAAGGAGGTGGACAGATCCTTCGCATGTTTTAAGTGCGGAGAACTCGCTTGCAAGCTGTCAGAAGTCTCCTTGCTGCTTTTTGTGCCAGGAGGCAGAAGCTGACGGATTAGACATTTGTCACGTACCTGGTTCGGGAAACTGCTGTCTTTAGGAATGCTCTTGAAGAGGCAAAGAAGGCAGAAGCGCAAAAGCGTCGATAAAGATAATTGACGGATCGTCTGGATATTTGATCAACCTCGCGCTGCTCAAGGGTCTAGATAGCCGTCAATGTAAGTAGTTCTAGTTGAGAGAGGAAAAGTCGTCTCGGCGGCAGCGAAGGGGTATGAGTCCACTCCTGATAATGATACGTACAGAAAGTGCTAGCCGGGAGTGCTCTCGAGGCCTCTAATAAGGCAAAAAAAACCATAGTGGTTACAGTGAAAAACTAAATGCTGTTTCAAAGACTGAGCCTTTGGTTACATTTTATTCTCAATACACAAATAACTATCTCTTCTAGATTTTGAGCTACAGCCATTTTACGTCATTCTTCCAAAATATCATTTTTTCACACAATAAGCATAAAAAATAATAATATTCGTGTGTTTTTCTACGAGAGCAGTCCATTTCAAAGTTGTTTATGACATTACTTCGGATGATTTTTAGCTGCTTTTCGACATTTCATCTCCCGCAGAGAAATCTGTTTGATCCTTCACAGTGATCAGTGTAGAATGTTTATCGGCGTAGATAAGGATCTTTAGAACTTTTTTTCTGCAGCTTCTCTTGAATTCCAAGATTTATCGGACTCTCTAGCAGTTATAAACAGCAGTTATAAATAGCTGGCGATTTAATCCGCCAGCTGCTCAGGTGGAAGCCTTTTTAAATTATCGCTCACTTCAAGCAATATCTGACGATTCTGAGGAGTTGGAAGTCGTGACTTCAGGACATTTTTTAATTGGTTAACCTTTAAATGTCGTTCTTGAGCCTTCTCTTGGCCATCTTCCATAAGTCGTTTGTCCAGATGGCAGTATAATCAAGAACTTCGAACTTACTTTTGGTAACGATGGTCTGCTAATTATTTAAGGTTGTTTCAAACTAAATCTAAGTGGACAACTTCAACTTCCGATTTATTAGAAGAAGTTTTGGTCTTGATTCTTGGAGAGAAGATGTCTTCTGCTAAATGGCATTCGGGTAGAGTATTGAAGATACATCAAGGACGAGATCAACGTGCACGTGTGGCTACTATTAAAACTAATTTGATCAGTTGGTTCGGCCAATTGTTAAACTGTGTAAGGTCGCCTTGTTTGAAGAAAACTAAATTAAATTGTCCAATTTAAGAGTCAGTTTTTTTAAGACAGTGAAAAAGTTCCTGACTCTTAAATTTGACAATTTTAATTTAGTTTCCTTCAAAGAAGACGGGCGATTATCCCAAATCACGCGTTATGCTTGTTATTTAATGGAAGACTGTAACATAACCTATTTTATTCCATATATACATACCTGCAGAAATAAATTCTGGGTACATCTCCGTCGATTTTTCACATAAACATTAACCCACGTGACTGGATTACCTTTAAGGGGGTAGTCTGGTGTTCCGAGCCTGTTTTGAAAGCTTAGTTCAATATTATTTTTTCTATTATAAAATAATTTTTAATCACATAAAATCTTTTAACATTTTTTTGTTTTTATTATAAATTGTTAAAAAAAATCCATTCGACTATTTTTAAATTGATATTGATATATATACTTTTGCGTTATCGAAAACAAAAAAACCAAATTGATTATTGTTCTGTATGTAAGTGGCTATCGCCCGAACTAGAATTATGCATTTTTATTAATAACTTTTTTTTATTTTTAACTTTTTATCAATAATAAACGGCTGATTTTTCAATTTTTTTGGTATGATAGTCCGCCATTTTAATAGTTATTAACAAAAAAGTTTTATTCTAGTTCGGGCGATAGCCACTTACATACAAAACAATAATCAATTTGAGTTTTTTTGTTTTAGCTAACTCCAACGGATGTTATCACCTGCGCCAGCGCCCTACTTTATTTTTTATTGTAAACATTAATTATAAGTATATGGTGGATTTCACAGAAATTGTCCTGCCCCAAAAATAAAATATGTCCAATCTATTGCAAATTTTTTTTATGAGTTGTCCTATTGGATAGTAATTTATCCTATAAGTATTTAAAAAAAAATTTTAAAATTAGGGCAGTGGGAGGGGGAGAAATTTTGGGGTGTTTTGTCAATTCACTCTTCTTTTCCTGTTTCCACTGTTTTAATGAATAGATAAAAAAAATTTATGTGACATGATTTCTGTAGATTTTTGCATAACCTTTCGATTAAGAAGGTCCATTTTATATTTTTTAATTAATTTGACCTTGATTTTTCAAAATTAAAAACAAATTTGATTTTTTCTCAAAGATGGGCCTTTTTAATTTTTTTAAAAATATTTTTAAACGAAAGCTGAGGTTTTTTTCTATGAGAACCCAAAATTTCAAAAATGCGTTTCTCCTCCTCCCACTGCCCCAATTTTTAAACAAATTTTAAAATATTTATAGGATAAATTACTATCCAATAGGACAACTCATAAAAAAAATTTGCAATAGATTGGACATATTTTATTTTTGGGGCAGGACAATTTCTGTGAAATC
This sequence comes from Ganaspis brasiliensis, assembly GCA_037103525.1. Lineage (NCBI taxonomy): Eukaryota > Metazoa > Arthropoda > Insecta > Hymenoptera > Figitidae > Ganaspis > Ganaspis brasiliensis. The sequence continues at coordinate 212,763 of JAZKLR010000815.1, read as the reverse complement.
CACCATATATATCAATATCAATTTAAAAATAGTGGAATACAATTTTTTTAATAATTTATAATAAGAACAAAAAGATGTTAAAAGATTTAATGTGATTACAAATTATTTTATAATAAAAAAAAGAATATTCGAGGATTTTGACTTTCCCAGACTTCAGACAAATACGAGTTCAGGATGTTAAAAATGTTAACAAATGCAATTTTGTCAATTACGATTACAAATGAAAATTGGGGGAGTTAAAAGTTCTGACAAATGTAAGGTAGGAGTACTACAACTTCTAATAAATACAAGTTCGCAGAACTACAAATTTGGACAATTAAATTTTGAGCAATTACAAGTTCGGTCAATTGGGTTTTGGAGGAAATGTATGCGATTTGCAATTGAGCCAAGGTGAGCCAGGCCCACCTAAAATATTCTCTGGCCCACCCAGCACATGAGTATGTTATGTGATAGATATCGATGGCTGCGAACGACACTATCTCAACTCGAGCGAGCTCCTGTATTCTATAATAACTCTTTTGAGCGCTGTATGGAGTTCCCATGTAGCGCTTGGAAGAGTTACTACAAAATACAGAAGCTCTTTCGAGTTGAGATAGTGTCGTTCGGAGCCATGGATATATGTATTTTTGTGCACATATAGCACTGTTATAAGCCCTGCATGGGGCACACCCTACTTAAATATCTTAGTTATGCCTATGTACATCTAGAAAGTGTTGTAGATTTTAAAAATCAGCATCTCAGTACCTGTAAGTTGTGAAACAGGTCATTTTCACACCGAATTACGAACACCGGTGTAATAAAGTTGTAAACTCATTTCTGATTTGTTTTTAACAGTGTAGTGTTAGACTAACTGTTTTTCCAACTGTTTGTCTATTTCTCTTTAAGGGAGAGTAACACCTTTGGAGTGCATATTAGTCGTTTTATTGTGAATTTGTTTTAAAATAAAAATAATGAAGCAATCAAAAAACTGTTCTTACATTAAATTTATTCAGGTTTCTAGTTTATAAAACAATACTTCTTGTTTAAATTTCTTTTGTGTTTGCCCTGTAAAGGGCGCCAAAACTTTCGTTGTTTGTTGGTGCGCTCTTATTGGTGGGTATAATTGCGGCTCAACGATATGAGCTGGAACAAAAATCCTAAGTTTTTCTGAATCTATGATAAATTTAGCTTGAAAGTATGTAGTATTTTTAAAAAATGTTAATTTTTGCGAAAATGGTGCCAACTTGAACAAAATCGTAATTTTTGAGCTATATTTGAGGGGCTGATAGTAAAAACGAGTTATAATAATGATGGCAGCAAAAGTGGGTTAAAAGCAGTAAGAGCAAAAACGGGTCAAAATTTTAAAACTATTTCTTTAATTATAAAAGATGCTTTCGACTGTTTTGGAATTATTTTAATTTACAAATATTGTTTTAACAATTTCGAATGTTTTCATGTAAAAATAATTAAAAGACAGTTGATATTATATTTTATAAATAAAGAAATAGTTTCAAACTTTTGACCCGTTTTTGCTCTTAGTGATTATAACCCACTTTTGCTCCCATCATTATTATAATCCATTTTTACTATCAGACCCTCATTTTATCAAAATATCAGTTGCAAAAAAAAAAATAATTACACTATCAAAAAAAGGCTACATACTTCAAAGCAGTAGTAAATGACGAACAAAAAACCCCAGGTTGAAGTCAATCCATTTAAAATTGTGGGAGTTACCATGCCCACCAACTTCAAAAATGTTGTTTCGAGAAAAACGCGTTTAATGTTTTGCAACGTAAAACGTAACGGGTTTTCTTCCCTTTACGGAACGCCGATTCGAACGACTATCATTCTGCCTATTTCCTTTCTTATTACTGTATATTTTTTTGTCAGGCATTACGAAAATTTAAAAGAACACGTTGTAAGTAAAGTTATTCTGTAACTCTATTAGAAATGTACCGGTTAAGGAAAAAAAAAAGAAATCGAATTTTTATTATGTCAAAAATGTTATTCCTCCTTAAGCTCGCTTTTCTCAAAAATGTACAGACAAATGTCTACTTTCATATTTGTATAACTTTTGAAGAAATCAATTATTCTATTTATTTTTACAGAACTTTCTGTCGTCAGCAAATTATTTATACAATATGGATAAAATTACCCAGGAAATCATAAGTGTAAGTAGTTTAAAATGCTAAATATAAACAATTTATAACCTCATTAACTCTTCTGTGGATGTATTTTTTTACCAAAGTTTAGCGGTTTTGTTTGTTATATTAAAAATATGGGCCTTTACACGTCAAAACTATCAGAGTTTCCAAAAGATTCATCAGTTTTCTTGAAACTTCGTGGTATGATAGTGCTATATGGGAAACTTTTTCCCTCGAAATTATTTTTAAAAGAATTTAAAATTATAAAACACAATTCCGCATGCCAAATTTTTATAAAACATTATTCCGGATGCGTAATTGTCATAAACACTATTCGGCATGCGTTTTTATCAAAGCGGGATCATAAAGAACGAAATGTGTTTTGTAAGCGAAGCATGTTTTGCTTCGCCTCGTACTGCAAACAAAGCCCGGACGAGAAACGTGCGTTTCGAGTCCCGGTGCACAATATACTATTAATCAAAGCATTTTCAGCTCCTACAAAACGGGCGGACAGACGTCCCGGTACTTTGGTTCTGCTGTTCTACCAGTACGGTGCAGCCACACGCCCAGAGTGGGAGACCAGGCATCCCGAATTTCGGTCGCACAGTCGTCCCATGAATTTTCACCCTCTAGGTGTTCAGACGACCCAAAGGTTTTTTGGTGTATTATCAAACCATGGTCGTCAAAGAACCACTTTTTATTTTGATTATTGAAAAAGTACTAATCTTTTTTTTTATCTTTTACGCTTGGACGATTTTTCAATTCCAAATTGAAAACATTGAATTTTTCTGTTACCGATTGGTCTGAAAGATTGCAAACTTCTTATCCCGATGATGGTTTGAGTTTTGTCAAACCGACTTTTCAGACTTCGTGTTTTGCTTAAGTGCTCTTTTTCACAACAGCATAGCAACTTAATATTGGGCATAGCTTCTATACCTCAGTCATTTGAATATCTCACAGTCAAAATCTGTTTACCGCTAGGTCTCCGCAAACTAGCTTTTGCGTCTTCTCTCATGATATAGGAGATTAATAAAGTTGCTCTTGTTTTTGTTCTCAAATGCAGCTCCATCCGTAAAATATGTGATTTCTTTAACCAGACTGTGCTTTTTCTTCATTTTCTCAATAACTTTTTGCATGAAGAGATGCAGAGCACTTGTATCGCGATCACGCTTTTCAGAAACGATTGCGTAACTTTTTACATCAAAAGTAAATTAGTAATAGGTTATTATTGTCAGAAAATATTTAATTCTAAAAAAAAGTAAAATTTACAATTGCTAATTATCGTTTCCATTGTTTTTGTGGACGCTGATTACAAATCTGAAGTCAGATTTAAAAAAATCAAAATGACGAATTCAATACAGTGAACATGAAATTTTAAAATTAATCAATGTATATGTAAATTCGTATCAATGGGTTTTTGGGATCTTTATTTATAAATCAGAAGTCACCCTGCTGAGAGTAAAAAATAGAAAGAGATAGAAAATAAGTAATAAAAAGATATTGAATTTTCTATGTCCGAGAAATACGCGATTTGCATTCCTAAAACGCTTTATCTTCCTATCTGTGATCTATCTGACGGCTTCAATCTTTTTCTACACTACCGTCGGAAATTGTTGGTCCGATCGATTGGAGCTGATCAAAAAAATACAGCTCAAATAAGACCACGATATCTTGGTTAAAAATTAAGATAGAAACTTGACATTTAAAAATTTGGAAAGCTTATTAAATTCTGCCTTAGAATACCTATTAGTTAAAATTTTTTAAAATCCCAAAGTGATTATATTAGTTGATGTGTTAGAAAAAAAAATTCTCGATTTTTCAATTATCGTTCCATATGTTCAGTTCGTTGCCTGATTTAGAAAAATTGAATAAAAAAATTGAAATTTATATTGTTCTCTTCGTTGAATTGCCAGCTTTAATTTGAGCTAAGGGAACTTGAAAAATATTGAATGGTTCACGAGATATGACTAAATATGTCCGAGCATGTTTTTCTCGAAAATCAATCAAAAACGTGGTTTTTGCCTAAAAATGAAGGTTTTTGAGAAAAATATGCTCGGACGTTTTTAGTCATATCTCGTGAACCATTCAATATTTTTCAAGTTCCCTTAGCTCAAATTAAAGCTAGCAATTCAACGAAGAGAACAATATAAAATTCAATTTTTTTATTCAATTTTTCTACATCAGGCAACGAACTGAACATATGGAACGATAATTGAAAAATTTGAGAATTTTTTTTTCTAACACATCAAGTAATATAATCACTTTGGATTTTTAAAATATTTTAACTAATAGGTATTCTAACGCAGAATTTAATAATCTTTTTAAATTTTTAAACGTTAAGTTTCTATCTTAATTTTTAACCAAGATATCGTGGTCTTATTTGAGCTGTATTTTTTTGATCCACTCCAATCGATCGGACCAACAATTTCCGACGGTAGTGTATATCTTTCAGTCATTCAGTCTATCCTAAATGTTTTGGAATATCTATCTTTTCTATGCCTAAGGTAATTACCAAAAAAGAATATCCAGTCTTTTCTATTCTTTTCATTTATTTCATTCTATCTCTAACTATATATCTAAAAGTAAATGCTCTCTGCTAAAAGTAGACGTATTTAAATAGATAGAAAATAACGGATAAAAAAGATAAAACTTTTCTATCCATTCCTAATCGTTTATATTCTCTTATATCTTTTTCTATCCGTCCAACTGTAAATTTTTAATTTATTTGTTATAAATCAATACAGTAAATTATTACAAGTTAAACATAATAAACATAATACCAAAATACATCAATTGAAATCAAACCTGAAACAGAAAAATCAGCTGGTATGAAACCGCAGTTTTCAATCTGTCACCCGATTTTTTCTCTCCGTCAGCTATTTTAATATTTATCGTAAACAGTTATTAATAAAAGATGAATTCACGCAAAGCTTTGTACATCCATTTCATTGAATGGATTACAAAAATATTTCTGTATCCATTCGAATCTGTGGAATTTGTACCATTTCTCGATTCGTCTCTATCTGTAAGTTACGTTTAAAAAATGTTAATTGAGGATAAAAAACTGTCTTCGCCAAGCTTTGAATACTTTCAGGGTGTTGCACAATCACGAGGTGGCGCCATGTCAATGTCATATTCGGGCTCACAGATAGAGTTTGCGGATTCAGTGAAAGAACGTCGAACACTTTTTGCATTAGACCGACTTCTCATGAGTCCCTTATGCGTTGCGTTGTAATGAGAAAGAATAGGACCTAGATATACTTTGTCCTTTTCTATGTCATTACAACGCAGTGCACAACGGACCCATAAGACTTCGCCCTTAAACGATTGAAGCTGATAAAAAATCATTTGCACGGATAAATGTTTTATCCGGGTAGTAGTTCACCGAAAAACAAGTATTGGTAGACTAATATCATGACTTATTTTTATCAATTGAAGGACTGAAACCAATTAAAAAAGCTTTATGCGGATACATCTTTTATCCATAGCAGGTGATACAAAAATGTAAAGTTGCTCAGGGATAGACAAGGATTAAGGGGGTCTTCTACTCTCGAGGTTTCAAAAAAATTTTTTTTTTTCTTTTTTATTTTAATCTATATGTATCTGAGAATACGCAACAGAAAGAATTTCGTGAGAATCACGTTCTTTTGCATGTTTCTGGGAACCGAAAAAACCCACGAATTTTTGTTCATTTGTAACATTTGTTTATTTATAATGATTCCATTATTAACAAATTACCAATTTATAATTTTTTTATCTTTGCTGATGTCTAAAGACCCCTCTAAAAACAAATAACCTTGTACGGACCCGATATTAGCAGATTAACTCATAAGTTACTACAATCAAGTTATACACCATGTGTTAACTTTAAACTCGTTTCCCCGAAAGTAGTGTTTTTTAAGCTGCTGAGTCACGCTTTTTATAGTAAAAATGGTCCGATTTTAATTTTTTTTTTAAATTACTCAGAAATGATGCAGCTATTTTTCTCTGTGTACGATTTTTGAATTTTTTTTCGTTTTTTTTATAGCCCCTTAAAGTCAAAAAAAAAAAAGAAAAAAATGAAAATTTTTGCGAATTTTCGCATAATTTTGACAAATTAAAAAATATAAAAAATCTGACACGGGAAAAAATAGTCAACGCAACTATACACATGAAAAAAATTCATTTTTTGATTTTAGATTGTCCCAGTGCCAAAACCGTGACTCAAGCGAGACCTCTGCATTTCTGAAACGCGTTTACGCAAGGGCGTTTCAAGATCACCACCATTTTTTTTTCATCCTGAATAAGAAAATTTCAAAGTTAAAGGATGTATCTTTAAAATAAAAAAAAAAATTGTCAAAAAATATTCAGTAGTTTTTTTACAATTAATTCCCAAAAAAAACCACTGAATTTCGGGCCTGGAGAGTAGAAGACCCCCTTAAGATGCGGGTAGAAAACTGCGAATTCAGACAGATAGCCAGAAACTTTTTTAATCAAACTATAAAATCGGTTAGAAAATGATTTGCGCTGATTAATACGTATAAGCTAAACGGATATAAAGAGGATTTAAAAAAAATAGATGTATAGACAGCTGATTCAAATTGATGGAGAAGTATAGAAAAAGTATTCAAAATTGTTCCGTTTACTTTCAGCAGGGATGGATATTTTTCAATTCCTTATAACTATCCTTTGTTTTTATCTCATAGTATGCCTAAGTCTATAACCTAATTTAAAGTATATCTATCTTTTTTTATTCTTCTTAACTATCGTTTATTTTTAGCTCATCCTATCCTTAACTCTATAACCTGATTTTAAGTATGTCTATCTTTTCTATCTTTACCTCTATTACTCAAATTTTAAATATTTTATCTCTTTCCATCCCTTATTATATCATCAAATTGCAGCACAGCTACCCAAGTGGGTTTGCACGTAGCGCTTATATGAGAAATAGCTACAGTTACAATGTTAGAGAATTGACTGGAATAGAAAAAGAAAAACTGAAAGAGATTGGACATTGATGTCATTGACCAAGGACAGGAAAAGTAATACAGTGCCGCTCAAAAGGATTTGCCCACCCTACGGCATGCAAGGGCATTACAAAAAGTTTTGTATCTTCATTAATAATAAAAATAAAACCTTCATAAAATATTTATTTCAAAGCTTAATTATTTGACTTGAAATGACACCTAAGAAAAATGTTTAAATTTTTTTTTTATTGTTTAATTGCTTAAAATAAAAAATAAAAATTTTCACTTTTTTTGAAAAATTTCAAATTGATACAATTTTTGAAAAAATCATCACATTTCAATTCTATAAATGGCATTTGAAAGCATTTTTTGTCACCTTTAAAACGATTTGTTAAAAAATGCTCTACGATAATTTTTAAGGAAGATATGATCATTTGTTTATAAAAATAGCCCTTTTTTCAATTGTTGGTAACTTGAGAACAACTGACTTTTGGAAGAAATTGTTAAGGAAAATAATGTGCCTTTTTGTGCGTTGAATTAGGAAAAAAATGTTTAAACATTAATAAAAAAAAAAAATTTTTATCGTTATTTATTGATATGTAAAGGTTATTCGTCTTAGAGCAGGAATACAGGTGTAATACTTAGGTGTCGTTTAAAGTCAAATATTTAAGCTTTAAAATAAATATTTGATGAAGGTTTTATCTTTATTATTAATGAAGATACAAAACTTTTTGTAATGCCCTTGCATGTCGTAGTGTGGGCAAATCCTTTTGAGCGGCACTGTATGTAAGGATTAAGAAAATTTTGTAGGATAAAAAAGAGGAGATTGAAAAGGATAGGACGTTTATTTTATTCATTAGGAGATATAAGATGCGATGGAAAGCAATTTAGAAAGCATAGGGTGAGATTAAAGAAAGATGCTTAGTAGGAACTAGTTATTCAGTTTATTTACTGAAAAAAAGAATAATATAAAGTTTGACTAGTATGAATACCTGCAGTTACAATTTTACGAAGTAGATTGTAATAGAGAAGGAAAAACTGAAGGAGATTGGATGTTGATGTTATTGACAAAAGATAGGAAAACTAATCTGTGTTCATTAAGTAAATAGGTTAAGATAGAAAAGAGGCGATTGAAGAGGATCGGCTATATATTTTATTTATCAAGAGATAGAATGCAATAGAGTGCGATAAAAAAGAATAGGGTGAGATGGAAACAAAGTGATTAGAGGAGATATGAAATTAAATAATAATAGACTCCGTAAACTCCTGAGGTTAGTTACTATTTATATTTGTTCATTTTTTTCTGTTCACGTTTGAAAACTTGAAGTGAAGTTAGTTAGTTTTTATATTTATTCATCTTTTTCTGTCAACGTCTTAAAATCTAAAGTGAAATTAGTATCTGCCCTTCTTTTCATTAATTTTGATTCTCTTTATCAGGAAACTTTAAAATTGTTTTAGTTTACAGACAAATATGCTGTTGAGGTAGCCTTAATGACGAGATATTGATTATGACTAACAATAATTTATATATTATACACTTCTATGAATTTTAATAATAATTTAGATTAATTTAAAGTGTCAAATAGTCGAATTTATTAAATATTTAAATGACGTTATTTTACTTTATTGGAAAAAGTTTGTTCATATTCCAATTATATGGTCATTTTGTTAATTACAATTTACAAATACGTCATTTCTATACCTCTTTTCTGAGGGATCTGTGTTGAATAAATAAACAAGATATCCAATTAATACATTTATTACATAAACAGACAATTTCATACTAATTATTACACTTAAAAAGTTTACTCAACTAATTTGTTCATTGATTTTAGACTATGGTTTTCTTTGTTTTTTGATAATCCAATAACGCTTCTAATTTGTATTTTATAATTTGTTTATCGCCTAGCAACTTAATAATTCTTAAATTAATTGATTTGAAGACGGTGGTCTATGACCAGTATTGCCCCAGTATTTGGCTACTATGAGAGTACCAACAAACCGTGATTCAACACTTTAAATACAAAATAGTGAGTTAAAGACATGAAAATTATTGTGTTTTCACGGGCTGCCAGCACTGGGCTCATACGGGACCAGTACACAATCAATCTTATAAGATTGTGGAAGGTACTGCGTAATCGAAATATTCATTGAACCATTTGCTATCCAATCGTTATAATATTTTCCTATCAAGCAGTATTTTTCTATTTCGCAAAACAACAATCAAAACCTATAACAAAGCAAAATTACTTACATATGATCTGTTAGAATTCGGAGACAAGGCAGAGAGTTGATCGGCTCGATTAGCGCTGCTATCGGTGATACAACAATGGCAGTACAACAAGTACTGCTGCCAATGGTTTGTTGGAAAGTTCACTTCACAACACAATTGTTTTTTTAAATAACATTAGTTTTTTTTTTCGACGGACACAGAATTATTAACGATATTCTAGAATTGATCTCAAAGCACATTTTGAGTCAAACTAGATATAAAGTTTTAAACTTTGACGGACCGACGGGCCGCCACGACGGTACTCTCTCGACAGAGGTTCTAGCGTATTCGACCCCCTCCATTTAGCGTCGTTTCTTTTTAAAGACAATTTCAGCCATTTGCGGGGGTGAAACTGTCTTTCTCGAACACGTGTTCCTGCAAAAACGTATTTGTCACGTTCTCATGCAAAAACGTTTTTGTCACGTTCTCATGCAAAAGAGTAAATTGTTATTAAAACAATTTCCATCCGAGCTGCTCGTAATTTGAGATCACTCTTGGACTGATATTTAAGTTGTTGATGCGGTAATTTATTAATAATTATTACTACAATTATGATTATTAATGTTATTTTACTCAATCAGTCGAAGAGTGATTACACTATTTCGAATTCAGTGTAAAATGTAGACAATCAATTAACTTTTTAGCCTTAAACGCAAGCAAGCGTACTGGGGCAGTATCGGCAAAAGAACTATGTATCATTACAATAGCCACTACTATTAGCATTACCATAGTTTTTATCTCCGTGAGTAATTTAAATGTTTTACTTATTTATATTTCAACTATTTGTCATTGACATCTCGTATACTAATTCTGAATATTTAGCTATTTATGATAATTATCTTTTTTACTTATTATAACTTATCTGTTAAATCTATGGCAATATTAATAGTTTTGACATTTTAATTATTGCCACACTTGCTCGCATCATATATTGACTTTGAAATTTCTTGTATTGGGCTATGTATCTTACGCTTGCTTCCGCGTGTAGGGTGTTAAGTTACTCTTATCATAATGTCGAGCGGATGAGCAAGTGACAAGGTCGTCACCGCGACCTTGCACCTGCTCTCGGTTATGACATATCAAAAGAATGCATGTGTAAGGATAACTATTACATTACTAATCTTATACATTTAAACATGTCTCCTTACAACCGCATTCTCACCTTATGGGTTTGATATATTATTAAAAGTAATAATATAATCTTGTTTATTATTAAGTATCTATTTTGTTCAGTAAGATTAATTCTTTATTTTAAAAATTTCAAGTTACTGGGATGTAACAATTCTTTAACCCTTTGCGCCATGCTGGGTCTCCCAGGGACTCACTTTGATTCTTGATGTTTTTTATTTTTTAATTGAATTTTTATCAATAAATATCTAGTGTTTTTCATTTAAAAGATCCTTTCGACATAAAAAAGTGTTAAAAAAATTGATTAATTTTTACATGTTAATAACAACAGTACTGTAATTTAATAATAACTGAAAATTAGTAATTTTTTAAGAAAAAAAGCAGTTATACAAAAACTGCATCAATTGTTTTTTAAATTAAAGGGAAATTTATAAGGAATTTAAAATTGTTAATAACATTTTTGTCAAACAGAAGTAAATAAATAAAAAATTTAATTAAACAATTTTTAAAAAATATTTTTGTTAACTTTATTTTTATTTTAATGGTTAGACCATTCTATTTTGACCAAAGTCGTTGCGGGCTAATTTTTGAAAAACCCCATACTTTCAAAAATGATACTTTAAAGTTTCTGAAGTACGAAATAACAAGAATTACTATAATATTTTATTTATTTCTCTTACAATATGAATTTGAAGAATATGAGATACACAAAAATGTCACTTTCTTATCGCGCAGAAAATATATAAAAAAAACATAGATTTAACCTAAAAAAAATGTGAAAAAATGGTTCGTACTTGTTCAAAAAGATTAAATTTATATAATTTGGAAATGATTCAAGTTCTTATAGATGGGTGATTCTCCACGAAACCGACAATTCCATGTCCCTTGTGTTTTTTAAGAAACATATTGCACATATGGTAATGAATCCAACGTGAAAAAATAGCTCTAGTGATCACAAATAAAAGCCTGTAGCCACTTTAATTTATAAGATTAAATATTTTTTGTTAAATTCAAATTTAAGAGCCAAATTGTCATGGTGAAGCCTGTCCCCAGGGTCAGTTTCAAAACAAAAAAAATATTTTTAGTAAACTTTAATAATAAAACTAATTAATGGTAACATTTATTTATTGTCTAAGTGTGTAGAATTCAGAAAAAAATTAGTTGTAAAAAAATTTATTTTATTTCTTTTCATTTTAGATGTTATATCTTGTCCCAAGTTTTGTGCGTCATGGTGAAACCTTTTTAAAAAATTGAAATATTTTATAAAAATCAAATCAGAATGTAGTTATACTTTAGTATAAACAACAATTGACCTCCCTCAAGAGATTCACTACGACAGAAACAAATTTTATAATTGATTTTTTTTTACGTTTGAAGCGCCAAATTTGGGTAGGGGATCACCGAATCGGCATGGTGAATGAAACCTTTACATATTTCGCAATAAATCTACAAAAAAATTTTTTTTTCATTAAATGATTTATGGTTGTATTATTTCAGTGAATTTTAATGGCAGGAATGCGAAACCGACTGAAAATTGCTGATAATTTGTTTAAAAAAACAGTATTCATTATGCGTCATGGTGAAGCCTTTTGGCTGTCTTTCATTGAATTTGTGATTCAACCAAGTGTACAATTAAAACAATTTTAGTGATTGTGTCCAAATAAAATTAAACAAATAAAAGTTACTTAACTTGTCATAATTTTAATATTGTGTCCAAATAAAATTAAACAAATAAAAGTTACTTAACTCGTCATAATTTTAATAAGTTCATCAATAATTACTTTATAAATCTTCATAAATTATCGTATAAATTTTTATAAATTGTTAGCAACTGATTTGCAAATTTTCAATTATGTGTTAATAAATTGCAATAAATGTTTTTAAAATAATGTATTACATTACAACATATGTTTTCATAAATTTTCACATAAATGTCCACAAATTACCACATAAATTTTCATAAATTACCCTATAAATTTCCATAAATTTCCAAAATGATTTATTTTTATTTTTTTATTTACTATAAATTACATAAAAAAATATAAATTACAGCATAAATTACCATAAATTACGAAATAAATTTCCTGCATTAGTTTTTTGAATCTTGAATTTTGTTTTGTATTATTATTATAAATTACCTCAAACTTTTTATAAATTACCTCATAAGTTACCATAAATTTCCATAAATTACTACATAAATTTCATGACACGGTTTTTCAAATCCTGAATTTTGTTTGCATTATTATTATAATTTACCTCAATATTTTCATAAATTATCGCATAAATAATCACCATAGATTTATTTATTTGTTTATAGCGATTTTATTAACAAATTATGCCTGAAAATAAAATATGATCATTTTTATTTTATTATTTTTTTTTTAATAACACTTACGGGCATTGCCCTTTTGTACATAAGTACTAAATTTTAACAAGGTATTATCTTACTGTATATAAAAAAACTAAAATACGAGGTGATGACAGCTTAAAAAATTGACATGTATTAGAGTCTTAAAGTCAAAATAAATCAAACAAGCGAGTTCCGATTTCACTGTTGATTCGTGGTGATCCAGCCACTTGTATGCCAGAATGACCATCATTGGCAGCAAAATATCGCGTGGTATAAGGCAGGTCAAAGTCGCCAGTAACACACGAAGTAGCCAAGAGATTTAAGACATGCAAGTCATTAAGAGTGGAGCACACATTATTCAATAAGTGTCAATAATAGAATTTGAAGGAATGTAGAAACACCTCATTAAATGTGTTGTAGATTTAATAGTAAATTAGACACTCGTACATAGCAGTGATGCATGAAAAGATAATTCACAGGCTATTAACAATCCACCACCGCGCAAACAGGCACTAATTTTCACCAATCCTAACAAAACGAAAAGTGTCGTAGTTTTTAAGTCCCATTTCCGACGACTGAAACGTAGGATTAAGCCGTGTTGCAGTAAAAGAATAATTATGCTATTAGAAGAGGATAGCAAAAACTGACGAGTCATTAGTAGTTTTGATCTCAATCCCCCGACATTCTGATAATAAGTCGAAATGTCGTGTGTTCTGACAATTATCTTTGCCAGGTACATACGCAGCACTAACACTAGAGCGTAATTCGTGGTGAGCCAAGCAATAAGTGAGTTGGCCTGTGTCGATGAAGTGGGGATAGATCGCTTTGTTGCTGTTAGAATTTGAGGTTTTCCAAGGTGGTATGCAATACGAAGACCCGTCTCCCCCTCCGTCACTCGCGCCTGCATCAACAATACGGTCTTCTTGTACTGTCGCACTTGCATGGATGTCTTGTCACGGGACAGAGATAGAGATTTAGGAATAAAATCTGGTAAGATCGGGTTGCGGCCAGTCTGAAGTTTTTGTACGACATCAATACCTTTTTGACACGTTGAGAAACATCTAGGGGTTGCAATCCCGCGGGATTCCACGCTTTTTGATAGCTTGCGGATACCGCATCAAATTTTGCGGGATCCGCAAAAGTGTCTGTTGTTTTCGATATAAGCGTGTCTTGCTTATTCTTATTTGTCTCCATATTTTAATGAGTGTAGGACATTTTTTTTTGCTGACTACCTAAACGCGTAAAGGAAAAGCCTCAGGTTGACACCCTTTACCTTTCTTGATCATAACTTGTTATAAAATTAACATATTCTTAATGTCAACATAGCATTCGCATTAGAAAAAGGAACTAAAAAGCCAGAAGCCTAAAACAAAAATCATTCGAATTCTTAAAAAAAAAAATTTACACCAAATTTTAAAAACTAGCTAAAATTGAACTCACTTTTGAGCTAAAATTCATTCATAAAGTTTAGCTTTAAAGTTGCCACCCTCTGGAAAAGTTGCTGAAAACATATAAAAATTTAAATAAAAACACTAGATTTATAAAATTTATAAAAATTTATTTAATTTTACTTCTAAAACCCTTCACCTTTCGCTGAAAGAAAATTCTAAACATTAAAGACTTATAAAAAATCAATGTTTGAGTAAATGAAGAAACACAAAATCAGTAAATAAAAGTCAAAAAGTCACTCAACAACTATGCAAAATTTATCAAATTCAAGAAAAACACAAGCCAAACAAGCACAGACCGTTAGGACAATCACAACCACTCATTAATTAATTAAAAAAGTAACTCTAATTTAGAGATTGCTAAACCACGTGTAGTCACATCATAACAGAATCGTTCATATTTTTCTTGTAGAATCTATTGGCATCTACAGTTTTAATTAAATGTGACTTTTTTTATAATTCGTTTAAACGAATATTGTTTAACAAATAGAAAATCTGAAAGTTAAAATGCGAATGATTTTTATTTCACTTTTCTCTAAATTCAACTATCGATTTTGTTATACTGCAACCGATTATGGTACATGGATGCGGTAACAGCTAATTTGTTTAAAAAATACAATAATTATGAACAATTTGTCCGTCCCATCACAGATATTTCACTCTTGACTATCATAATTGAAAGTTACATTACGATTTTTATTTTAATTGTAAAATAAAATTTCTAAAATAACAGTAACCAAATTGTTGGTTTCGTGGAGAATCACCCAGATATAGAATAATAAGTATTATAAGATATTAAAGTTGACCAGTAAAATAAGTGGATTTTAAGTAAATTTAACTTACCAAATATGAAACAATTCATTTCTACTTTTAAATTTTTTTAGCAGTTTCTCAAAATTATATTTAAATCTATAAAAACCATTCAATTTAAAATGAGCTAACTCTTTATTTTCGGAAACTCCACAGCTTAATAATATATTAAGCTTTTAATTATAGCTTTTAAAACTATGGTGTTTAATTAAATCTAAGCTGAATCTACTCACAGTAAAAATTTCGCGTTTGTTTGAAGGCTGATTTTAAAATAAATTAAATTTAAAAATCCTACTTTTTTGTTAGGTTAAAACTGTACTTGTTACTAATTTGAAGGAGCACGGAAAAATGATTCGGTTTTTAATAAACAAAAATTCGTTTCTTGTAACCAAACTGAGTGGCTGACTATGGCCTGACCCAACTCAGCGTTTGTTGTGACCAAACTCGCTCGGTTGTTACGACCAAACTGTCTGTTTAGGCAGTATCGTTCGAAGTCATCTTTAATACCGGACTGTATCGTTTATTAACTACCTTCAAAAGTCAGAATATTTCAACGTTAGATCTCAAATTATAGGGTTTAATGATGGATGCTGATATTGATCCAATTTAAATATTATAAATTGTAGGCTTAATTGTATGGGTTTTAGGATCAGTAATTGAAAAAATTCTATAGTTTGCATTAGACGTTTTGACCACAATGTGGGCCTTCATCAGTGCTTTATTAATTCTTTTTTTTAGAAACTTATCACCTTATTTGTTGTATATAAAACATTACATATACTGCTGTAATAAAGAAATATGCTTATCCTGATAAAAAAACTTTATTGTTTAATAAATAATTAAAATCAAATCAACAGAGAAACATTAAGGAAATTTATATTTTACAGTATGGAATTTGAATTTTGTTTTTACGTACTTATTTAATTTAATTGTTGTGTTTTGCTGAAATAACATTTGATTATTATTAACTAACATTTTATTCATACCTTAAACGCAACTAAACTCATAAATATACATTTTTTTGAAAAATCTTAGCAACACTCAGATTCGAACACCGGAACCTAACGCTAAACGCATATACGCGTATTACGAGTCGAACGCTTTAACCATTTGACCATCTTGGCTATGAGATTCTCTTTTCAAAAAGCTTAGTGATCTCAAGTTTCGTTTGGTCCCAACGTTCAGATGAACCCCCGCAATGGCAACGCCCGTCAACAGTATACTCTCATAAATTCTGTTTCTATGGTTTAGTTAGCATTATGGGCATGTGAGACTCAAACATATTTTCACCAAAAAAAAAGTCAATAAATTTCTTTCGACAATTTTTTGTAAATCCATTATCTCCTCATTATCTTCATTATCCCGGAGAACTACGACGAGGAAGCCGACAAAGCTACGGACGAATAGAAGATGGAAGAAGACGAGAACCATAAAGAAGCTAACGAAGATACCGACCAACCACCTGCAGATCCCGGGGTCCCAATCCCCCCAGGACCCACGCATCAACTCTACTCTCTAAATTTGAATTAGTCAAAATTTGGCTAATGGAATTAGTAGCGTCAGTTTTGATTGCTGAATTAGTTATTTCATCTCTTTCTACGAAAAAAAATAGTCATATTCCTTTGCTAAATGAATTAGTAGTTATATTCTACTAATTTATTTTGTCGTCATGTATTACAAATTGAATAAGTCAAAATAATAAAACATAACCTTACATTATAAAACATAATAGACATTACTTTTTTCAAGTAATGTTGAAACACAATACTTTTCTTTATGTGATAATAAAGTATTTAATTATTATTTAAAATAAAACAATCTATTACATGTAGAATAAATGAATTAAATTTAATTATTCAGTTATGAATTAAACTTTATTATAACATTTTTTTAACTGCACTGTTAAAATATTTTGAAATTCACGACACTTTTATGTTACATTTGTAACAGAATTTCCTATATGTCAGTACATAAAATAAATTCTGACACATGTGACAGAAATTTCTGTCAAAATCCTCCTCGCGCATGCGCAGAATCAATAAGGTTATGTTAAATTTCTGATAAGGTAACAGAATTTTCTATCACATGTGACCTGAAAAAACTGCTGTTACAGGTAACAGCAAATTCTAGTGAAAATTGTTAACAGTGTGTGACTCAAAATGTAGTAATGAAAGAATGTTTTTCTGAAAATAAAACTCAATAATAAGTTCAAGATAAAATTTTTAAATTAACTTTCTTTAAAATTTATCGGAATTTAATTTAAAATATTATATTTTTTTATTACAAAATTGAAATTTGTTATTTTACATAATTGCATCTGGTTGTATAGATTATTATTTTTAGCTATTATTATTTTATAAAAACTTGGTAAATAACAGCATATTGATTTGTATACGTACACATAATTTAGTATAAACATATCAGCTTACCTAATTTGTATCTTTTGTTTTTAACCTTACATTTGCATTAATTAATAAATTAGCGATTTTAAAATTAAAAAATGAAAGACTGGATTATTTTACTTATTGTAATTTATTAGTAAAACACATTGTAAACTGATTATCTATAATTGACAGTGTTACTTTATATGTGGTCTGTAGTAAGAATGTCTTCAAATTTCTTATGAAACCCTACAGTGTGCGTTGCGTGAATAGTTGGTTAGGGCTGCGGACTGTTATTTTTAGGGTCGTGCGTTCAATCCCCATCGATAGGGGATTTTTCTGTTAGGTAGTTGATTATTAGTTAAAATTAGTTAATGAGTCTAATACTAATACTGTTTGTAGGCTTCCAAATTTTTTTAAAAATTTTTTTATTTTAATTATAGTTTGGGAATAGTTTATCAACATTAGGTTGATGCAATTCCACGACGATGTCTTAGATGATTACTATTTTATAGTCTACAAATTCATTTAGTACCTAAATCTTCAAATTCATTTAGTCACACATTTGTTAGTGATTGAATTAGTACCTGTTGACTAATTCACAGTCAACGAATCCGCCCTATTTGAATTAGTCATTAATGACTGAGAATTAGTCATTTTTGACTAATTCAGATTTAGAGAGTAGCCGCAAGATTCAGCCGCAGACCTCAGACAACACCAACATCATCAGGGATCGTGTCGGTAATTGACTAGATGCGTAAATAGGGCTGTTGTTTTAATGAAAGAGATCCATATTCCTTCCTGGAGCGAGTGGACGAGCTGTAAAGAGTTTTCTGCTTTACCGCCCAGGATAAAATAAGAGGATTCCTGGAGCTTCTTTGCGGCGACGCCATGATGTGGTATAGAAATGCAATTAGAAGGGTCAGAACATACCCAGAGCTTTTAAAGTCGCTAAGGAACTAAAACCTCTCAGAAAAGCTACTAGTATTGCCACCATAGAAGTCATCAAAACGCTGGTTACTCTCCGGCATGGCTGCCCAAAAACGATCGTGTCTGACAAAGGACGACAATTTACCAGCAAAGAATTTTCCCAGTTTTGTAAAGACCAAGGAATCAGGATTACTCTCCGCAATGTAATCCTGGGGAGAGGACAAACAAGGTGATCAAGACGATGATACTCCAGTACCTCGAAAAAAAATCGTCCGTATGGGACAATTTCATCACTGAAATTTAATTTGCGAACAACACAGCTTGACACTCATTTACAGGCTTCACTCCGGTTTACTAAAACACTGGACGAGAACTCCTGTCACCGGGCGACCCTGACATCCACCCGAAGGTCCGAGATAATAGCACCTAGACATGCCTACAAAGGCAGTTTCGTTAAAAACGAAACTACGACTTGCGAAAGAGACCGTGATCACCATGCATTGAAAACCTGGTATTGAAAAGAAACTTCATACTTTCCAACAAGCAGAAGAAGATAAATTACAAACGGACTAAGAAATTCTCAGCTCTGTTTATAGTCAAAAAGAAAGTTTCTCCAGTGATCTTCGATCTCACAGACCAGAGCGGGAAAACCGTGCGTAATGTGTATTTGAAAAACATGAAACCATTCAACTCTAAGCAGACGCATGAAGGACGGACGCTCGGACTCATCGATTAATCATCACCTGAGCTTACCTTGTCCGCGAACAATAAAGGTTCCTGAGTTACGATCTTGGCACTCTACACGAAGGTTTACCAGCGCGAGAAAGAGGCAGCAGCCGTTCTTCGAGCAGACTTTCTTCACAATGAACTCGATGAGACCATTGCCGCCATCGCGAACCTTGAAGCTGAACTAGGAGCTGATTATCGTAAATATTACACGGGAAAACTTTAAGACAGCCGCTGCGCCATAGAATGCGCAACTGCTGTCTGTTTACTATGTAAAACTGCTACCCAACTTCGGGACGTCTGCTATCTAACTTTGGGACTAACGAGGTTAGTACGCCTCGTGAACAATATTTTTTCCCGTGTATGTAAGAGTATATAGTTAGGACCCGAGAATAGTGCTGGATGAAGGAAACAGTGATGTGAACAATAACGAGGTGAATGTGCACCGGTTACATAAAAAAACGAGGGTTTACACACCACCAACTAAGCAATCAAAGCTAGAGGTCGCAGCAAAATCAAGGGAGTTAGCCAGCGTACCCAGACGCCACCAGGACTTGCAACTGCTGAACCAAAGACTCTAGAAACCTGTCGATAACTAGACCAACAAAACAAATTATTTCGTACTATTGGAGAATCCGGAGATGAAAAGGAGAAAGAGATACCCCGTAGTGGCTCAACTTCCTGCGATGAAAAAGGAACCTGCTGCTCAACCCATTGCGCTAAACTTAAGGACAAAGCAAACCCGGTGCAGGGAACAGTCGAGCATATCTCAAGGCAAAAGGCGAAGCACGCAGGATTCAGACCTGACCCAGCCGCCGTTCCCGTCCCGAAAAAGAAAGAGGTAGATGATTCAGTAGTAAACTTAGGCTGTTTCTGTCGCTACAGTAGTGCTCATGAACAAGGCCTCCCGGAACGCCGGATCTACAAGAAAAAGTGGTAAACCGGTGATAATGTCGGATATCCCAGTGAAGATCGACCTCTCAACTCTAGTAACCTGGACAATAAGCTAAACTCAGACAACGACGCCAGGAAGTTCTTACATGACCGAGACGCAAACAATTCTTGCTAACGATACATCCAGAAACACTGAGGGAAGCCCCGCGCTCAAGCGTCAACAACCCGTCATCGTACCAAATTTCAAGAAGGTCGGTGCATTAGTTTTCAAGAAATCCTGTCCACCGTCTTCAAAACTATAGATTAGAGAAAATAGCAATTACGGTTGAAGGTTCAAAAAGTCGGATTTTTCAAGATATTGGTGACATTTTTGTTATCCATGAAAAATAATCAATTTTGCTGATTGGAAATATAAAATTAGATTTTCAAAATTAAAAATGATAGGTACGATATTTTTTTATTTCAAACCATTGTTCGCCAGTCGAATATAAAGAGAGAAAATTCCAAACCCTCTTTCTCTCTCTTTCTCTCTCTCTCTCTCTCTCTCTCTCGCCTAGAGTTGTAATCAGATTAACTTAAAACTAAGGGGAAATATTCTTGATATGTTATACTATTAAATAATTTTTTTTTAAGATCGATTTTTTGAAGTTTTAAACCCCATGTAAACCTTTAATCGTTTCACTTTGTTTTACAAATAAAATTTTGTTATTTGACAAGTCAAATTTAATATCTTATTTTACTTATTATTTTAAATCTTTAAGAACTTTAATCATTTTGAAATAAAATTTAAATGTTTCTAAACAAATACGAACAATTTTTTTAACATTTTTTTAGGATAATTCTTAGAACCCTGCGCCGAGGAAAATTTTAACAGCGATGGCGTTCAGCTAATAAACAAGCGGCGTATGGTGGCGCGCCGGCGCGCCGATTAGTACTTTTTATAAATTCAAAGTGGCGGACTCAATATGGCGTAAGATTTTTAAAAAGGTTATTGGATTCGCTCGATACTCCATATTAACGGATTCGTTATCAGCACTGCCAAAAACCCCTATCATATACCAAGTTTCATAAATTTTGGTAAAAAAATTGCATTTTCGTCCGCCATATTTGATACTCCACACAGTGGGCTAAACTGCTCTTTTTAGTGCCGAAATCGTAGAACTCGCGAACGACTTGATGTATTTGAACAAACCAAAAAATAAATAAAAGCTAACATTCTACTAAATACAGGAAAAATATAGAGAAAGAGATTAAAAAATTCCTAACCTATTAAAAATGTTCCAAAACTTGAAGTTTCATAAGAAATATTTAATTGTTTGCCTATAGAGACCGGAGAAATGTCAATATAGCTGTTCCAACAAATTAACTCACTTGTTTTTATCTTTCCAATTACAAATCACATGTGTATTAACTAAAAAAAATGGCGGAAGCAATATGGCGGCAGAAAATTTAAAATTACTTTTCAATTAAATTGACAACTCCTTATCATGGTTTTTGGGGTCGCTGATTACAAATTTAACGTCAAAAATTCATTATTCAAAATAGCTGATCCAATATGGTCGACTCAAAATGCAAAATAGCATTCGATTTGCACAAACATCCCTCTTTAACGGTTTCTGGGGTCGCTGAATACGAATTCGATGACAAAAATTCATTATTCAAAATGGCAGATCCAATATGTCCGACCCGAAATGCAAAATTGCTTCTGATTTATACAAGAATCCTTTTTTAAAGGTTTTTGTGGTCGCTGATTACAAATTTGATGACAAAAATTCATTATTTAAATTGGCAGATCCAAAATGGCCGACCCGAAATGCAAAATAGCTTCTGATTCACACAAGAATTCCTTTTCAAAGGTTTTTGGGGTCACTGATTATAAATTGACGCTAAAAATTAATTATTCAAAATGGCTGATCTAATATGGCCAACCCGAAATGCAAAATTGCTTTTGATTTACACAGGAATCCCTCTTAAATGGTTTTTGTGATCGCTGATTACAAATTTGGCGTCAAAAATTCATTATTTAAAATGGATAATCCAATATGGCCAAATTAAAATGCAAAATTGTTTTTGATTTACATTTAGAAATCTCAATATCTGAATGGATGTTAGTAACGTGCGTTTTTAACTCCTTCCGCCTTTAAGTAAGAACCCACTAAAAAAGAAAGTATTTGGTTTAAGCGTATTGTATTTGTGTTAGCTTAAGCCAAACGCGGATTCGCGTGTAAACCGAGATCGGAGGTTACGCCAAATAATTTATGCTTGTCTCAAATATTTACCTCCTTTTTTTGTTTGAATTGACGTTGAATGACTGGAGTTCGCAATATAATGAAAAGAATTGAATGTTCCGAATTGTGAAAATGACGTTTTCGTAAAGGAAATATAAAATTTTGTTAAAATGTGAAAAAAGTAAAATGTGAAATTTTACCGACAGAAACCACTGAATTTGAACATTACTATTTGATTTAGTATGTTTCTGTCGGTAACATTTCACATTTCACTTTTTTCACATTTTAACAAAATTTTATATTTCGTTTACGCAAACGTCATTTTCACACTTCGGAACATTCAATTCTTTTGATTATATTGCGAACTCCAGTCATTCAACGTCAATTCAGACAAAAAAAGAGGTAAGTATTTAAGAAGCAGAAATTATTTGGCGTAACCTCCGATCTCGGTTTACACGCAAAATCGCGTTTGGCTCAAGCTAAGCCAAATACAATACGCCTAAGCCAAATAATTTCTTTTTTAGTGTAAATTAGAGGTTCAAAAAGCTCTAAATTTACAAGCTTCTTAAAAACATTTAAAAATGGATTCTTGTATAAATCAGGAGCAATTTTGCATTTCGGGTTGGCCATATTGGATCTGCCACTTTGAATAATAAATTTTTGTCATCAAATTTGTAATCAGCGACCCCAAAAATCGTTAAAGAGGGATTCTTGTTTAAATCAGAAGCAATTTTGCATTTCGGGTCGGCCATATTGGATCTGCCATTTTGAATAATGAATTTTTGTCATCAAATTTGTAATCAGCGACCCCAAAAACCGTTAAAGAGGGATGTTTGTGCAAATCGAATGCTATTTTGTATTTCGAGTAGGCCATATTGGATCAGCTATTTTAAATAATGAATTTTTGACGTTAAATTTGTAATCAGCGACCCCAAAAAACCATGAAAAGGAGTTGTCAATTTAATTGAAAAGTGATTTTAAATTTTTGACCGCCATATTGCTTCCGCCATTTTTTTTAGTTCTATACATGTGATTTGTAATTGGAGAGATAAAAACAAGTGAGTTAGTTCGTTTCAACAGGTATATTGACATTTCTCCGGTCTCTATAGGCAAAAAATTAAAAATTTCTTATGAAACTTTAAGTTTTGGAACATTTTTAATAGGTTAGGAATATTTTAATCTCTTTCTCTATATTTTTCCTGTATTCTGTAGAATGTTAGCTTTCATTTCTTTTTTGGTTTGTTTAAATACATCAAGTCGTTCGCGAGGTCTACGATTTCGTCACAAAAAAAGCACTTTAGCCCACTGTGTGCCATTTTGAATTTGAAAATATTATAATTGGATTCGTAATAATCGACCCCGTAAACCCCTATATACTAAGTTTCATAAATTTAGGCGAAAATTTCGCAATAGCGTCCGCCATATTGGATCCGTCAATTTAAATTTTAAAAAATTATTAACAGCTTAGTTATCTGGAACCCAAAAAACCCTATGTACCAAGTTTCATTAATTTTAATATAAAACTTAAAGATTGGTCCAACAGATATTAATTTTTTACTTTTTTTACAATATCCGCCATTTTGTCGCCGCTATATTGAATTTGGTGAATTAACTAAAACATATTTTTAATCTGCCAACAGTTTGTGCCATTTTGTGCCATTTTAGTGCACATTATAAATATGTTTTCGGTCAGAATTAATAATGCTTATAAAACAAAAAGTTGTCGGTCTATCCGTACATTTTTTCAAAAAAGCCGCTATATTGGTTTTGCATATGGATAAAAATGAAATCTGAGCCCGCAAGCTTATAGAGCGATCCTAAAGACGTAAAGAAACCCTATTCTTATATTTTAAAAAAAATGTTTCAACTAGTAGTAAGGCTACGAATTTTTTAATTTCAGACGTTAATGTGGTTATAAATGTCATAAATTCAAACATTCATAACTTCTTTTATAATCATTGTAAATTAGTTTTTATTAAAGGGTTTTAAATCTCGCAGTGCGTACTATATGAAGCCAATATAGAAAATTAAAGAAATAATAATTTCGGTCTTCCAGAAAAAATTCACAAAAATTTCGAAAATAGACATTTTTGGGACATTTGACCTAGAATTACTTAAAATCCTGACGTGATGGACTATTTTTGACAACAGATTCGTCTTCACTGCGAAAAATGGTTAAATGCTTTCTTTTGAGTTTTAAATTCTAAGAAAAAAATCAATTATGAAGTATGAAAATAATTAAAATCTCAAATTTAGCTTTTAAGAAACAACGCCGATGAACGCCGATACGCCGATAGTCAATCGGCGTCGCGCTGGTGTACGTAGTAAATAAGCAGCGGCGTCGGCGTGGCGCGGCGGCGCAGGGTTCTAATAATTCTATGTTTTTTTATATATTTTCCGCTTGCTAAGAAAGTGAGACTTTTGTGTATTTTATATTCTTTAAATTCATATTTTAAGAGAAATCATTAAAATATTATAGTAATTCTTGTCAGTTCGTACTCTAGAAACTTTAAATTCATTTTAAAAATTCTTTTCATTCATTTTAAAAATTCATTTCTGAAAGTATGGGATTTTTAATAATTAGCTCGCAACGACTTTGGTCGAAATAAAATGGTCTGACCCTCAAAGTATATATTTTTACCTAAAACATGTGTAAGTTTCATCAAAATGCATGCAAAATATTTTGAAATATTAAGTATTTTTTTACATTAATGTTAAAATTCAAAATAACGTATCTTCTATAATTTTTAACTTTTTTAGAAATAATTTTGAGGAAAAAGGTTTCTCATATAACAGTATGATACCACAATGTTCCATGAAAATCTATGAACTCGTTGGAAACTCTGATAGTTGACGTCGCTCTGACATGAAAAGGACCGTATTCATAAAATATAAGCATTATGGTTGGTTATGTGAAATTTTATGCTGTTTCAGATCACACAAAAAAGATTTACGTAAAATTTTTTTACCCTCTATAGCTATATTTAGCTATATTTTAAACAATTTGTGAATTAGACACACTACAGTGAAGAAGTGGTCTTTTTCAACAAAATAATACTGTCAATTAAAGTACTTACTGAATTACTTAATATTTTGTTTTTAATTTCTTAGAAGATTTGAACTTCATATCTTTTAAAGTATTAAAAGCAAAATTCCCAAATGAAAATTTTACTTTTTTCCTAGAGCCAGAAACTGCGTTCGTCCAGACTATTGTTTTGTAGAAAAACAATCTCCTCTTCATTGATGGATGGTCGCTTCTTCATCTCGCGCCACCGAAGCACGGCGCTACTGATGGTTAGGACAAACTGTTGCTCGACCACTATTTTCTCAAAGATGAGAAGATATTAAACTTGAATTTGCTGAATACGGTCGGTGTCTATTATCTGAAGACGTCAGGTTCATCTAGAGAAAGCTCATTATAGAGTTGGGGTTGCGAGATGAGGCATCTGGAAGTTTATTTTCGTCGTCCAAAACGTGCTTTGTGATAAAAGATTCTAACTTGTTAGTTTTACGCGTGTATCTTTGTTTTCTCAAAGCCAAATAAGAGTTTGGCTTCAGTGCATAACGTGAATGTTCTGTCTTTCAAATTATGGCGGTATTTCCTTACGGACCACACGACGGCAAGACACTCATGCTTGTCACAATGATAACGGGACTCCGCGGGTGAAAACTTTGCACTCGCTAAAGAGATAATTTTACGCTCTCTTTTGGGCCCTTCCTTCATTAAAACGTCTTTTATTCCTCTAGCGCTTGTGTCGGTTTGCAGTATAAAGCCCAAATTCGGATATGGACAGCTGAGGGAAACCCGGTGCAAGAAAACTTGTTTCGTGTTCTCAAAGTTGTTTTGATGTTCTGTGGTCAATTTAAAAGTGCGTTTGGATGAGAGGAATTCTGTCAATGGGAATAGACCTGAGCTTGTTGAGCTGTGTTCCCAATTGCACTAATGAAATAACCGATATAGGAAAGCGAAGTCTGACCGAATCTGCATTTCTTTAACGATATGGTGAATCCTTAAATGTTTTTTCTGTTTTGAGAATTAATAATGATGTCTTCGAGGTAGGAGATCTCGAATTTACTCCATTGTTCACCAAAAACTTTGCGGATAAGGTTTTGAAAAATTCCAGGCGCCTTTTTCAACTCCAAAAGACATTACTCTGAATTGATACTGTCCACCTCATGGCGCAGAGAGCGGAGTATATTTGCACTCGGCACCAGAATCTGCCAATAACCTGATTTTAAGTCCAAAGTGGAGGAAATTTTGGTCCCTCCAAGATCCTTTAGGATTTCGTAAATACGGGGAAAGCATTGAAAAGCATCAACTGTTTGGTCATTTAATTTTCGATAAACGAAGCAATACCGATTGTCGCCGTGCTTTCTTTCAGCAATGACAATGACTGAGCTAAAGGGCGAGGTCTTTTGATCGATAACTCCGACACACATAATTTCCAGTATTTGTTTATCAATGTACGAACTCTTTTCCTAAGTTGATGAGGCTCGCGGAAAGGGAGGGAGTTGTTCAGATGTATTTCATGCTGTACCGCTGCACATGATTTTTTTACTGAATCCCCGATGTGGAAGAGAACGGAATGATTGCGTACAAGGTTAAGAAACTGGGTGCTTAACTCCAGCTGAAAACCATGTTCGATTTCAACTTAAGTAGGCATAGGCAGTCATAAATTTTAAAAAATCGATTTTTTTGGACATTTTTTTGTATTAAAGTGCAACATTTTAAAAATGTTGTATAAAAATTTCAAGTCGATGTGAGCAAAATTGGAAGGGAGAGAACGCGTTTTGTGCGTCACTTATCAGGCCCGTTACTATCGCATCTTTCTTTGCGGCTCACAGTGGCTTGAGATCTAAATTTAATGTTCAAATCAATTTCACAGATCTGTTAAGAATTTATTACTGAATCTTAAAAAAAGAAGAAATTGAATATCTATGCAGACAAAAAATAACGCACCGATCATTTTGAAATTGTTTGCACATCTTTTATACATACTTAGCTTGTACTTGAACGGAAGACTTTTTTTTACAACGTTTACAATTTGTTTAAAAAAATAAAATTATCTGTTTTTTTTAAGCAAAAAAATCACGATTTGCATTTTATAGTACTATAAAAATTTTTTTTTTTAAATGTGCTTCGCTCAAGTACTAAATAAATTAATCCACTAACGACATATTTTTGGGTTTTTGATTTCCGATGATCCTGTCGGGACTTACGTCCACAAGTAGGAAACTTTTTTTTTAGGAGCCACACTAAATTCGTTATATCACTTATAATTTTTACTATTTTTAAACAAAAAAATTCAAAAATGTTCTTTCAATATAAATAAATATTATATAAAAATTTAAAATAGAAATGCATTATTCGTTTTCTTGCAAAAAAACCGAGTAAAAACATCTGTTTATGCGTTGCTGACTGTCTGTGCCCCCTTTAGGCAGTAGATAGAATAGGATTTTCATAAGGTTGTGCAATGGGTCCCAAGAAAACACGTCAATGACCCTGAGTCCCGAAGAAAATTCAATAATATACCTCGTGGTATAGCATCCAGTATCGATCCAAAATAATATCAGTTCGTAACTTCCGACGCGTCATTTTTGCGTCGTGCGCGTAAATGCTGTCGATTTGTGTCAGGGTGGGAGCACAGTTGTCAGGAAGCGACGACAGGTTGCACAAAAATGTCGAAAAAAAACTGCAAGTGGGGTTGTATTTGTTGATGATCACAGGTGAAAAATGAATTCCTAGCTGCTTCTATTTCAAAGTTATCCACATTGTACATTTTTTGTAATTAGATCAATTTTCACGTTATAGAAAAAACGCGTGCAAGTGTGTGTGTGTTGGTGTATACGTGTGTGTATGTGTATGTAAAGGTATATACTCACATAAGATTTCCACTCTTATAGGGTCAGAATTCGTGAAATCAGCAAGCATAGAAAAAAAAAGGTTTGTCTTTTTTATCTAAATATTGAACAAATTATTATGTTTGATTAGAAAAATATTTCCATCAAATGAAAAAAATTTAAAACGTTTTTTTACAAAAGTTATTGCAAAATTAACATTTTTAACACTTTTTAGATAAAAGCTTATATTTCATAAATGATTTTACCGATTTAAGTGTACCTTGGATAGAATCAAGGAGCATAAAATAGAATTGCAGTTCGAAAGTTTAAAAAAAAATTTGTTTCATAATTTGTTTATAAATTGTTTATAAACAATTAATTTTTTTTAATGTTCTGGACCTTTTAAAAATCGGGAAAAGATATTAAAATACATTTAAAACTCTAAGGAATCAAAATACATTGAGAAAATTGACAAGCGATTATGTTTTTGGGGCATTCCATGAGAAATTTGGATAGCTTTTGCTTATACTTCGTCATTTGGTAGTATTTTGGGTGCTAAGTAAGTGATTAAAAATGTTGGGAAACTTTTTGGCATACTTATTTAGCACCTAGAATCCTATATGTATACTATCCTATATAAGAAAGAAGTTATATGCAAATGAGTTTAACGCTAGAAAAGAGACACTCTTATACCGGATCCTTGGTAAGAGCGAGAAGGCAATGCGTTAAACGAGGAAAACTCAGGTATAAACATCACAATGGCTTTCTCACTCACAGTTTAGATAAATACAGCAAGAGGCATCTCTTTTGTAAAAGAGAGAAGAAATTGTAAGAGAAAGGGAGAGAGAACTGCCATACATAAGATCCAATGCTTTTCTTTCTCCCTCTTTCTCTCTGTTTACATCTTTGTTTGAGAAACGCTTTCGGAAAGCGTTCTTAAGAGTGTTAAAAATTAGTGTTTAGAAAGTGTTGTTTGGAAGTCTCTGAAGACATAATAAGTATTCATTAAAGTAACCGAGTTTAAAAAGTGTTTAAAAATTTTTAAAAGTAATAAGTGTTAGTATGAAGATATTTAAGAAGTGTTGACGTTTGAAAAGTGATCCATAAAGTTTTTAATTAAGTAACAGAGTTTAGGAAGTTTAAAAAAATGTTAAAAGTGAAATGTGATAGTGTAAGGACATTTAAAAAGTGTTATCGAATAAAAAGTGCCCAATGAAGTGACAGTGGTTGCAAAGTGATAAAAATAAAAAGTGATAGTGTTAAGTTTTTAATGTGTTTGAAATGCGAAAAAAGTGTTAAAGTTTTAAAAGTGCGGTGTACTTCCGATTAATACATATGTTCAATTTCTTTGAAAATATGTATACTTACGTATTTTGATGCGCTGATTACGAATATCATAATGAACATTGGCGCAAATTCGATTATCATGCTAGAAATAATAAAAACTACCATAATAATAACGGTTTTTTGCTATTATCTCATAAAATATTCAAAATCTCAAGAAATATTGTTAACAAAAATTTTAGATCTTATAAAAATACACATTTTATTATGTTAGCATTTTCACCAAAAGTCAATTGTTTCTTTTTTAAATACATAAAAGTGTCAACCATCATTAATTCACAGTTGTTTGCAAATATATCATAAAATATTTAAAATTTAAAAAAAAAATTTAACAGAAGTTGTAGTTCTTATATAAATACATATTTTATGTTGTGTACTTTTTTTTACGAAAAGATAGTAGTTATCATAAAAAATACTAAAACGTGTCGATGACCATGAACATGGTCTATAGTTATATTATTACTGAACAGTAGTCTATGGTAAACTGAAACAAATATCGCCTACTCTCTACATTTTTACTTCACAAAGATTGAAAATTGAGCCACTTCAATCAGAGTGAGAAACGCACTTTAAAAGAGCTTACCCTTATAGAGTGAATTTTCTCTCTAATTCGAGCGGAAATTCACTCCAAGCAAAAAGTGAACATTCACTCCAATTTTGGAGTGAATTTTCACTTGAACTGGAGTAAAATTTTACTCGACAAGAGTGAGATATCACTCTTTTAAAGTGTGTTTCTCACTCCGATTGGAGTGGCTGGATTTTCACTCTTTATGGAGTAAAAACTCACTCCAAGAAATTTAGAGAGTATGTAAATTGATTTACGAACAAATTCTATTTTTTGTCATCTCAACCACCCTATATCCGATGAAAAAATGCCTCTTTTCATGGCACCCCAATCCCCCGGTATTCGCTCCAAAAAATTTTCGTTCGTTTATTCGTTCCTCAATGAAGAAACCAACACAAAAGATTAACTATTAAATAGTAATAATAATATTTGAGTACTGTTGAAAATTACCAAAATCCCATTAGTTTCAGCTTTAACGCCTACTAACCCATTTCACCACGATGGTAAATTTTTATAAGACCTAGAATTTTTGTTGAAAATATTTCTTGAAATTTTGAATATTTTATGAGATAATAGCAAAAACCCGTTTATTATTATGATTTTTTAAAATTATTTTTAGCATTATAATCAAGTTTGTACCAATTTTCATTACGATATTCGTAATCAGCGCATCAAAATACGTAAGTATATGTACTTTTAAGGAAATCGGACATATGTGCGAATCGGAAGTATATTCTTACACTGAGATTACTGTTCAGTAATAATATAACTGTAGACCATGTTCATGGTCATTGACACGTTTTTGTATTTTTTATGAAAACTACTATCTTTTGGTAAAAAACTATAAATATACATATCGTCAAAGCAAAAGGTTAATAAAAAAAAAATATCATACAAACTGTAAAAACAAGTGCACTAATCACATGTTAAAACCCCATGTAAACTTCAACCCTTCGTGGTACGGCTTAATATTTATCTATTGAGCCGCCCTCATGAACAGCTCATTTTTTTCACATTTTAGAGCAAATTTCGCCCAGCGACCTAAGAAATTCCAACTTTCGCAAAATAACAGTTACCCTAATATTCAGCAATATTAATGACAACAAAATTATTTGCAATTTTTTAAACAGATAATTGTTATTCAGTATTAATTGTTTACAACTCTACCTACAAAGAAGCAACTTTCTTTCTAATTTTTTGAAAATTAATGAGGTTTTATTAAAAAAAATTAAAATTATTAACTATATGTCTTTCATTTCTAAAGTTGAACCACAACAATGTACAATTGTAATACATTATATTTTTAAGACTGACAACTATAAGAATGGGCGTGCGTCGCACAGTGGTCCAGAAATGAATTTCCGCGGACAGATACGCCTACGGGTCTCAATTCTTAACCGATTTAAACTTTTTTTTTTTAAAATACTCTGCATTAAATTCTTAACAAACGTAAGAGAAGAGATTTTTAGTTTGATTTGTAATTTAAAGGTTATGTTAATAAACGTAGCATTAAATATTTGAAATGGTGAAAAAGTAAATATTTTTTCAATCAAAGAAAAAACTTTATTTTTTATTTTTTGAGGATAATTAAACATTTTTATTTGGATTAAAATTATTTTAACAACTTTCTAAGACAAAAATGTATCTTTTCTTTCTTTTACAATTCCAAAATTCTATTTTTTATTTCAAATGAATAGTAACTTTACAAATATAATTCTTAACGTAAAACTTTTGTAAAATATAAACATTTACAACTTTTATAGAGATCAAAAACAAATACATTGTCCGAATTTTCATTGTTGATGTACAACTTTTATGGTAAATGTTTTTAACATATTAGGAAAACTATATTATTATAAAATTGTTTTTTTTTTAATTTTAAATAAAATTATTTTTAAGAAACCACATGAAATATAACATACTCATAGTCAATTGTAACATTTTAAAATAAGAATTATTTTAAATTCTATTTGCCATTAATAAACCAAATATTAATAAAATATATTATTGTTAAGAAAATACATCTAAAGACATTCAATAAAACAATTCTTTTTTTACTAATGAAAGGATTTAACACAGTTACCTCTATTTGATTTTTATTTTAAAATAGCTGCAGCTCTAGGGTGTAAACTCTTGGCTTTTTTTTTTTAAATCCCTTTTTTGAATGTCTACCATGAGTGGGTCAGAAGTGGCATATAAGTAATGCGCGAGATCCAAATTCGTAGCTGTTCTTGCAAATTTTCTTGTTCGGTACTCTCTGCAAGCTTTTATATCCTTATTCCTTGCTTCCTGGGCTTCTAATGAGAAAACTCTGATTGGTAACGTGAAAGTTCTTATTACATTTCCACCATGAATTAAAATTTTATGCACTGAGGCTGGCATGTAGTACCAAGGGTATTCGTGAACAAAAATTGTTGCGGTTTCCATAGCCAATTCTTCGAATTTCACAGGGTTTAGTTCTTTAGCGGATGTTAGTGCTTGAAGAATGATATAGAAGTTTTTTATCAATTCTTTTTTAACTCCTGTGATCTCGCTAACTTTTTCAAAATTTTCGAAGAATTTTCTTGCAGTGTTGCCATCATTTGATGTTCCAGATCCTTGTTTTGGAACATTTACAATTAGTCCCAATTCTTCTCTTAATTTTTTTTTGTATTTCTGCCTTTCTTGTCTTCACTATTATCTTATTTTTACCTTTTGCTTGCCATTCTTTAAAAGGCAATTTGTAGGCAATGTGTAAAATACATTCAAAGAATCTGATCCATACATGTAAGGTTGATAATCCGAAGATAAATGCTGCAACATCTTCTTTTCTACATTTTATTTTCAGTAAATTATTCATTTCTTTAGGGCTTGCTTTACAGATGCAACAAACAGAATTAGAGGAAGTGTTTGTTAATACCGTGAACACCTTTCCATCAATCATTGTGCAGTATAATTTGTGATTTACCATGAACGTTACTCCGTTAACTTCAACTTTACTGGGATTAAGATTATGTATCTCTTCATTTACTTTCTGATATTCATTTAAAGTTTTTTCAGGAGTCTCTTTGGTAAATTGAAATCCTATCAATCTTAAACATTTCGGTGATGAATGCTTCTTGTTTTCCCAATAAGTTGAATTTGCGGAAGTATTCTTTAGACAGAGAGGAACTAACGAAATCAAAAATAAACTTGCATCAGAAGCTTCTTTATTTTCTTTGTTCGAAAATTTTTGCTTGTATGTAGACATACCAGAAGTTCCGTCTAAGCCCCACTTGCAAGTTAATTCCAAACTGACTATGTTTTCATGATTTAAATTTTCAGGAATCAGACTATTAATTTTGAACAATCTCTCTACAGTATGATCCAAAAGAGCCTGTGATGTTACACGAACGCCTTTTTCGTCAACTACTATTTTAGAATTCTTTGGGTAACAGTTTTTTTTCGAATCTAACACCTCGTTGTATGTGGGATAAATATCTGCACTGTGACTTTTGGAAGTTGTTCGTATTTTTTGGTATTGAGACCTGGACAAGTTACAACTCAATACTTGTGCTAAAGCTTCATCAGGTGTAAGCCTTATAGTTTTGTTTTCTGAATTCGGCAACTGCGACTGATTTTGCTGGTCAGAAAATTTTGAAGTCGACTTAGATGTTTCTAAAATTTTGTTATTAGTAATTTCAAAACTTGTAGATGTTCCTACAAACTTATATTGAACTTCATTCATAAGTCCCGATTCCTCTAAAGCTTTATCTAATCTCCTTTTTTTTTGTACGTATACTACAATTTTCAGACTCTTTTAAGACTTCTGATCTTTTCTTACCAAACTTTAATCCATTTGAACGTGCATCAGGTATTTCAAATTCAGAATTTAGCCAAACTTCATTTTGCTTCTTAAACTTTGTCTCCGTGTATAAAGCTGACCTCTATCTTTTTTTAAAAATTGGTATAAACCATTGCGTTAATTTTACTTTTAAAGATTCCATTTCTTCCGTAGTCAATTCAAACTTGCTATTCACGAAATCCAGTAAGATTCTTTCATCTTCATTTTTCTCATTACTAAGCAACACATTACACAATTCTGCGTTTTTTAAAGACATGATTCACATTGACAAAAAAAAATTGATAAACTATTTCGACAAACTTGACAAATCAATTTCGAAAATAGTAAGTCAGTTGTTTATTCTAACGTTTTTTTGTTTTTAAATTGTCAATGTGTATATCATATAATTTAACAAGTGAAAAGCATCTTTAAGAGGGAAAATCAACGGGAAAGAATATAAGTGAAATTTTTTAACAATAAATTTTAATTGACTACAGAGGAAATTGAACCTTGAAGGTAAAAACGTCTCTGTGGATTTTACAATTTTTTTAATAGATTTGTGAATTTCATATATGATTTAAAATTTAAGAAACAAAATAAAGTTTGATTTAATTCTGCAAATATTTATTTTTCACATAAAAATGTTTTATTTGTGAAAAAAAATTGTTATTCAAAGAAGTCCAAAATCATGCTACACTTAAAAGGCGAACACTATAGTTCGTACTATATTACAGTATAAGATTACAGATTCTACGAAATAATACATTATGTAAAGACTATTATTATTATTATTATTGTTGTTGTTGTTGTTGCTGTATGATTATTACTTTCAATTATGAAATCTTGATTTTTAAATAGTTTTGTACACAGTTAGATTTATTAACTTATATTCTATTTGAAATAAATAAAAGTAAAACTTGTTAATTATAAATGAAATGATATTGTTTTGATGTTTGAACAATTATCCTAATGAAAAAGTGCATTGATAAACACATTTATTTACCTTCTGAAAATGAAGTTACAGGCAATTTCCTTTATTGAAAAAATATTTAGATATACTTTTTCAAAAGTTAAAAACACTTATTCAAAACATTTTTATTTTTATTTCTACTTTTATTAACATAATCTCTAAATTATAAATTGAATTAAGAATCCCTTCTCTTACGTTTGTTAAGAATTTAAAGCAGAGTATTTAAAAAAAAAAGTTAAAATCGGTTAAGAATTGCGACCTGTAGGCGTATCTGTCCGCGGAAATTCATTTCTGGACCACTGCGCGTCGCGCGCCTATTTAGAGCTAGTTATAAAAAAAAACAGAAAACTTAAAAAATAATATCTAATTTCGCTCGAAGGAATTTTCATGAAATTTCCCAAAAAAATAGTCGGTCGTCAATTTTCTCAATGGATTTTGATTTCTTAGAGTTTCAAGTGTATTTTAATATCTTTTCCCCATTTTTAAAAGCTCGAGAACATTAAAAAAATTAATTGTTTATAAACAATTTATAAACAAATTAAGGAAATTTTTTTTTAATTTTTGAACTGTAAGTGGAAGTCTGCTTTGTGCCTTTGGATTCTATTGAAGGTACACTTAAATCGGAAAACTAATTTAAGAAATATAAGCTTTTAATTAAAAAGTGTTTAAACCTTTCATTTTGCAATAACTTCTGTAAAAAAAATTTTTGTTTGGTAGAGACATTTTTAAGTTAACATAATAATTTTTTCAATATTTCGATAAAAAAGACAAATCTTTTTTTTTCTATGTGTGCTGATTTCACGAATTCTGACACTATAAGAGTGGGAATCTTATGTGTGTATATGTCATAGCCTTTTAGCGAAATCTGACATTTCATGAAATGTCCAGACGTTTCGTGAAGCGCTGCCACATAGTGAAATAAATATTCATTTCATTATGTGTCTAAAATTTTTAGTTACTTCATGAAATTTAATGCAACTCATAATTATGCACTTAGTGTAATATGATATAAAATTACACTATTTGTCTAATATTACAAAGCATTTCATTAATATACACATACATACACACACACACACACACACACACACACACACACACACACACACACACACACACACACACACACACACCAACACATACACTCGCACGCGTTTTTTCTTTTTCTCAAAAATTGATCTAAAAAAAAATGTACAATGTGAATAACTTTGAAATAGAAGCAGATAGGATTTCATTGTAAACGGATTTTTCACCTGTGATCATCAAGAAATTCGACCCCACTTGCAGTTTTTGTCGACATTATTGTGCAACCTATCGTCGCTTCCTGCCCACCGTGGGAGGAGACCTTCATCGAAACCACTGCCAAGGGAACAGAATTGAGAAAGTTAGCGGAGAACCCTGCTTTCTGGATGTCAACCTTCTACTTGAAGCTCTGAACCCTCTGGTGTCGTGTTTTCTATTCAGCACATTATCTATTTAACAGAATGTTTATTTAATCGAATATTTGTTTGTGATAATTTGTATATTTTAGAACTGATATTTAATAGAATTTACATTTGTTAACATTTTTATATTGCAGAATTTATATTTTACAACATTTCATTTATTCGAAATATTCTTTAAGAAGATCCTCATTAAGCAGAATTTTTATATAACTGCTAATTCATGCAACCGAAATTTTATATGACACTCTGTTTATGAAGCTGAATTTTTTGCTTCAGAGTTTGTATGAAACCATACATTTATTGGATAGAACCTCCCTTATGGAAAAGTGTGACATGAAAATAATGACACTGATGCGTGTCATTCCTTTCGTGTCATTTGCGTGTCATTATCTCGCGACTACAAGAAAAAATGATACAAAAAAAATGTCATGGCAAAGAAAATTGCACCAAAATTTTTTTATTATTATTAATTTTTTAATGATTTCATATAAACATACATTGTGCACCATTTTGGGGAGGACAAGAATTTATTGCGCAGCCGTAGGTACTGTAGAATACGTACCTACGAATATGAATTCTGCGCGTCGTGGCATTTTTATGTATACTTTGCATGTCATTTTCTTCTGTCATTTTTCTCGTGTGGTCTCGCAAAAATGACACGCATCCGAGGCATTACATTCATGTCACATTTTTCCAACATGACACTAGATATAAATCTTCTTTGTCATCAAATTATTATTTTTTTTCTTTTACAAAACCGTGTTCAAACTTTAAAAAAGGCAAGATTGGTTTTAAAATTATAAGAACTTTTATTAAAATTTGCGTGGAATGTGAAAAATAATTAATAATTAATAATTTAATCTTAGCAAGACTTTTAATAATATTTTACATTTTTTTCATAATTACATAATTGAAGTATAAGTAATTAAATTTTCATTATGTTAATCACAGTTACTACATTTCAATTATTGTCTGCATTAATATTTATTAACGTGTTATTTTTGGTCAACTAATTTGTTATTAAACAATAAAACTAAACAAAAAAGTAATAATATATTTCGAAGAAGTATTATTCTGACAGCAATGTAAACATAACCAGACATTACCAAACATACCTTTCAACAGGTTATTAGTCCTTCTTTTCTTTTACTGTCTTTGGAATTTCCACCACCTTTGCAATTGACAAATGCTATTTTTTTCTACTTTACCATGTATGAAGTTTGCTCCAGGAACATCTTCCTCTTGCAATTTTTGTTACATTTGGGAAATATAGTATATATCTTGCTGGAAATAGAGCTCGAAAATTTTGTATTTGCGCCATGCGTCATGGCGTCACTCACACTTCTGCCCTTAAATAAAAATGTTAAGAGACATTCTGTCCCTTACAAATTCGATTAAGTTAACATTCTTTCAAATGAGAATTCTGCTAAATTAACATGCGATTAAATTATAGATCTTTTCAATAAGAAGTCGGTTAAACAGAAATTCTAAAAAATGATATTTATGTTTAATATGAGTTCGGTGGCTTGGAAATTTTACTTAATGAGAATTTTGATTAATTCACATTCGATTGAATACAAATTCTATAAATTATCAGTTATTTTTCATTTCCTTGTTCGAAGATATTTACTTGTAGTACCGCTACTTGTTGTCAGGAAGGAGGTGGGACGTGGGACCACCTCCTTCAGGAAGGCTTCAGGGGCCTTCCTAATCGACTGAAAACCTGAAGACCGGACAACTCCTACAACCGACAGGAAGCTTACCCAAGAAAGAAATTCTACACACAACTGCAGCAACAGCGCAGATAAAGTTGAGAGAGGCAAGTACAGCAGCTAGGTTAAAATTTTTCCAAGAGAACTGGAAATCAATAACAGAAAATCGTTTTGCTCTTGAAACTGTCAAGGGATATAAAATAGTCTTAGAAAGTAGGGTTTACCAATCAGTAGAATCTTCCTCACAGATCCCAATTCTGATCTACATGCGTCTATTAATAAATTAATTGCTTCAAACGCTGTCGAAAAATGTAATTTCAAAAATGGTCAATTTACATCCTCCTTTTTTCTCACCCCAAAGTCAGACGGTACTAAAAGATTTATTTTAAATTTAAAAAATTTCAATGATTTTGTGAAAAAGGAACACTTTAAGTTAGAAGATTTAAGAACAGCAATTAATTTATTAAACAAGCATGACTATTTGTGTAGGTTAGACTTAAGGGACGCGTACCTTTTAGTTTCAATAGACGAGAACGACAACAAATATTGAAGATTTAATTATAAAGGTGAACGTTTTCAGTTTAATGCTTTACCATTCAATCTTTCATAGGCCCTTTTTACGTTCACTAAATTAACAAAACCGATAGTTAATTGGCTTAGTGAAAGAAATGAAAAGGTAGTAGTTTATTTAAAGATGATTTTCTAATCTTTGATAACACAATGGAAGAATGCCTAGATAGCCACAAATTAACAATTTCAATTTTGGAATTCTTAGGTTTCATAATAAATTGGCAAAAAACTGAACTCACTCCAACTAGGTACTGTAGATTTTTGATAATAATTATTATTCCGGAGACTTAACACTAGAATTACCCCAAGAAAAAAGTAGTAAAAACAGAGAAATAATTGACAAAATTATAGACACAAAAAATCAAAATACAGGATCTCAAATAATGTATAGGGGTCTTAGATGCAGCTTGCCCCGGAATAGCCTACGGTTGGCTATATTTTAAGGAATTGGAGGTTACTAAGGTCAGTGCGGTAAGAAAATTTTATAATAACCCGAATAAAGTTATATATTTACCGGAAGAAGCTTTAGAGGAATTAAGATGGTGGCACTCTCAAATTCTAACGGCGAAAAATAAAATTAGAACTTCCTGGTACGATTTTGAAATTTGTTCAGATACATCAGGCACGGGTTGGGGTGTGACTCTAGAGAATGAGAAAGCTAGCGGTTTTTGGCGGATAACAGGCTAGATATCAACAATGTTAAAGAATTAGCCGGCTGGTCTAAAAACTCGTTAACCTTTTTAAAATTCTTCAATAAACCAATCAGAAAAATGGGAAATGAGTTCGCTGAAATAGTAATCCAATAAACCAAAACAGCTCGGTCACATATTGTATTTTCCGTATATAGATAATCCTTATTTTCATTTTATTAATAAATACTCATAGTTACGTTCAGTTAGTATTTATATCCGAAAATGATTTTCTGACAATTTCTGACAACTTATCACTCTACTTGAAGTACTTTTTATTGTTTTTTGTGCATTGTTTTAATATTTGAGTGTCGTGTGTAGTTTTTATTATCTCACACTAAAAGTGTCCGTGTTTTTGACCTATTAATCTCCTTCTGACATTTCCACCTGATAGTTCGTTACAATGTTGGAGAATGGTGGATATTCGAGATGCTGTGGACCACCACGTGTTCGTACTCAATCCGTAGATGTTCCAACTTCAAGTTCTGCACCTACAATCTCAGACATTGAGCGGATTATAAAGGAAGCGATGGGAGGCATAAATAAACGTTTGGACGAAGTATGCAATTCTATAACTGGTTTAAAGTCAAATTATGAGAATTTAACTTCAAGTATAAACGGGATTGTAGCGAATTTGAACGAGGTTAAAGCTAATGTTGGTAGCACGGATAGTAGAGTGGATGATCTCACTTTCTGTTGAAGGTACATTACATACAATCAATAATAACACTTAAGGAGGTTCTATGGTATGACGGTACTAGTCAAAACAGAGACCATTATTTTGAGGTTAGGCTTAAATTTAATTTTACGAATATATAATTAAACAATTGTGTTTATTAACTTCATTAACATTATTTATTTTTTAAATATGTCTATTTTTCATGTGTAATCAAAATCAACATTTTAAAATGTCAGAACGTCTGAACTGTATCGTGTAAAACGTGAAATATGTGTACAAATTAATTTATTGCAACTCTCACAGGTACATAATGACTCTTTTTTTATTAGATATTTAATCCTTATAGGGTGAAGGAACCAATTGTCGAGGATGAACCATTTGTCGAGTAAACAAATTTTATTTTTTGTTATTAATATTAATTTACCTTGCAAATGTAAAATATGATGCGTATTATGAGTTTAAATGTGAGTCAAATTATATTAAATATAAAATCACAAAGAAATTAATTATTTTTGGTAATATTGAAAGTTGTTGCCATGGTAACTCGACAAATGGTTCATCCTCGGCAATTGGTTCCATCACCCTACATCTGAATTGTATTTAAAAAAGTTTCATCAATTTGGTAGTGCTAAATACTTTGTGGTAAATAAACATATATGAAAAACTACTCATTTCCCATAAGACTCAATGCTAAATGTTAAAAATTATTAAAAAATAACAACGCTTATAACTTTTTTCACAAGTACCTTGAAGTCTCAAAATTTTAACTGCATCATTATAAATCCTTTGTCTAGCAGTGAACCAAATTTGATGAAAATGGTAATGTTAATTCTCTTTACGAGAGAACCTCCTTAAGTGCCATCTGATAACTTTTCTCAAATTAATAAATATTTTGTTGAGATTGAAGATAGAATTAAGCGCAACTGTAATTTGATGATCTTTGGACTTACTGAACATCCTAGCACTATAAAAGATAGTTTTACTAGTCTTAAAGATAAAAAAAGCGTGTTAGATTTTTTCGCGCCCTTCGCCGATACAAATTCGTGTGATTTCAACTTTCTCAGAATTAGAAAATATGTACAGGGTCAACAGAAACCAAGGCCAATTAAAGTAACATTCCAAAATGCGACACATGCCAGGGAAATTTATTACAAGTTTGTTCTGTGGAAGAAGACTGCTCAGGGCGTTGTTCCAGGAGGTGTTGCCCTCTTACCGGTCAGGACGAGGTTGCAGAGGGAGGAACTATCCGAACCACACACTCAAATGAAGACTAGACGTTCGCAGGGAGAAGTGGATCTAAACATCGTTTATCGTCACAATGTTCCAGTGATCCTCAAACGAGCATAGTCAGTGATGCCAGAACAGATGATTTCCCCGGTCAAGGTACAAGTGATTCATCTTTTGATGTATATGTTACGAACACTGACCAACGGATTTCTCACTCTACTTATTAGTCTGCTCCCCACAATCATTTATCGCCAGACATTGAAGGTATACTCCCCCCTTACTCAAACAAACTTGTTCTTAGTCACACTTCTCATCATGAAGTCAAGGTATTTTACCAAAATGTGAGAGGTCTGAGAACGAAGTTAGATATACTACGACAAAGTATTCCTGCACTTTCCTGTGACATCTTCATTCTTACTGAAACGTGGTTAAATAACGATTTCAATTCAATGAACTTGGATTTGATCATTTCAGTGTTTTTAGATGTGACAGAAGTTCTCACTCCAGTGATTTTTCTCGGGGTGGGGGCGTTCTCATAGCTGTTAATAATTTTTTACGCGCTAAATTATTTTTATTTTCCCATTTGCTACTTTATGTATTATAGGGGACTTTAATGTTTCATTTATTCAATGGCAGAATGACTTTAACTCTAACATATTGTACGTATCTGCTCAAGGATCATCACTTGCTCAAAGAAATATAACGAATGTGTTTTGTAAACTATCGAGTTGCTTAAATCTAAAGCAGATAAATACGTTTTTCAATGATCGCAATTCCTTATTGGACTTAAATTTCTATAATTCATTTAATTACATATTACTGCGTGCTATGGAATCGATTGTTTCTGCTGACGTTTCACATCCATCACTAATGTTTACAATCTTTATAGATTATACGAGATCATTAAACACGCCAATTTTGCGATTATTAAGGTATGATTTCGATAACACTAACCTTTCTGGCTTTTCGTCCTTTCTCAATAATATAGATTGGAACTCATGCTTGGAAAAACATTGTGTAAATGATGCCTTATCTATTTTTTTATGACTATTGTATACTGCTTTTGAGATTTTTATACTGATTAAAGTAATTGTTTATTCTAGTTACCCGCCGTCAGTTAATCATGATTTAAAAAGAACTATTTG
Source organism: Ganaspis brasiliensis (assembly GCA_037103525.1). Lineage (NCBI taxonomy): Eukaryota > Metazoa > Arthropoda > Insecta > Hymenoptera > Figitidae > Ganaspis > Ganaspis brasiliensis. Next base: position 170,538 of record JAZKLR010000815.1, on the reverse strand, counting down.
TAAAAAAAATAATGTATAGTAAATATAAACAGTCTAATTCTAGAATCGACTATGATCGGTTTTCCTTCCTTCGTACTCAATGTTAAAGATTATCCAAACTCTGCTATGATAATTATGTACAAAACGCTGAAAACTCAACATCAACTTGTCCAAACAAATTTTGGAACTTTGTCAAAAATCTACGAAAAGTTGAAAGATTACCGAAAATTTTGAATTTGAATGGGGTCCAGGCTAAAAGTGTTATTGATATTTCGAATCTGTTTGCAGACCATTTTAAAAGTGTTTATAAGAATTTAGGTGCTGACAGTGTGACCTTGGATTCTGATTTCTCAAAAATTAATGTTCTTAATCCATTTACTATCAGTAGATTAATTATTAGTAATAAACTTATGAATCTTAATATTAACAAGGGTGCCGGATCTGATGATGTACCACCCTCTTTACTTAAGTCGTTTTTTGCTGCTTTTACTGAACTTTTGTATTATATTTTTAACATTTCTTTCAAATTTGGAGTTTTTCCTAACATTTGGAAAAATGGAATTACCGTTCCTGTTCACAAATCCGGTAGTAAGAATGAAATTGCTAATTATAGACCTATAGTAATACTTGATTTCATCTCCAAGGTATTTGAGAGTATTGTTTATGATTCAATTTATAGTCATGGGCTCCTTCCATCATGCCGCAGTTGCAAGGTTTTTTGAAGAGGAGATCTATTGTAACGAGTCTTACTTCTTTCTCCGAATTTCTATGTCGCAATATTGAACGAGGCTGTCAAGTTGATGTTGTCTTTACTGACTTCTCTAAAGCGTTCGACAGGGTTGATCACGACTTGCTCATTTCAAAACTCAAATCGTTTGGTCTCCCAAATATGCTTATCAATTGGTTTGGCAGTTATATTTCTAATCGCTGTCTATCCGTTCGAGTTAATCAATAATATTCAGCTCCTTTTTTCGCAACTTCTGGTGTCCCTCAGGGATCGAACCTTGGGCCTCTGCTTTTTTTGTTATATATTAACGATATTTGAAAAGTTTTTCTGGGTGGTGGTTTTGAATTATTTGCGGATGATTTAAAATTTTACAGACTTCTGACGTCATTTAATGATTGTAATGATATTCAGAGTGATCTAAATAATTTGTCACAATGGTCAGTTGCCATTTGAACAAGTTTATTCCTATAATTATGATCGAACTTCAGAAGGTAAGTTTGTTTAATCATTAATTATATAAAAATTCTGTTAAATAAAGTTCTGATAAATGAAGATCCTCTTAAAGAAAATTTCGGAAATATGAAATGTAAGATATAAATTCTGCAATATAAAAATTTAAACAAATGTAAATTCTATTGAATTGCATTGCTTTAGTTAAAAACCAAATATTACTTAAGACTGAATGATATTCTTTTCTGTTTTTTTTTCAGAGTTTGTAAAAAAATTTTCACAAATTTTATTGCAAAATTTAATGGAGCTTAAAATTTCACATAAAGAACTACCAAGTTCCCTATGCCGCTTCTATTTTACAAATATTTTGAACGTATCACAGAAAGCCACAGAACTTTGGTAAAAGAATATGTCCATATGTGTCGATTCAGGGTGAAACGGACCTTAGCTGCAGAACTGAGTTTTACGCGTACGGGCGTTTGAAGTTGAGCCTCCCTATGTTACTGTTAGGTTATGCCTATGTTTCACCTCTAATAACACAAAAACTAATATACATAAACAAGTTTTGATTTATGTATGTTAAAAAACAACTCAAATTCTATCGATTCATAATAACAATTAAAAATCAAATGTTTTGAATTTCACAGGACGGGAGTTTGAACTTGTGCTTGCCTATGTTATTGTTAGGTTATGTCTATGTTTCATCGCGAATAACAGAAAAACTAATAAACATAAACAAGTTTTGATAACTGTATGTGAAAGAGCAACTCAAATTCTTTCGATTCATAATAAAAATTAAAAATCGAGTGTTTTGCAGCTAAGGTCCCTTTCACCCTGAATCGACACATATGCACGTTAATAGGTGTAAGAGAACTTTCTGACTAAATAAACAATATTTCAGGAAATATTGGCCTTCAAACAAATTGGAATAGAAAATGATATTAAAATTGGGAAGTACGACTTGATTCTCAAATATTCTGGAAATGCTTCTCAACTAACCAAATTAAGGAGACAATTTTTAACTTATACTAAGATGCAACAGGTTGCCCCAGATCAAATTGCATTGTTATTTATTCAGTATCTCAACAGTAGTTTATAACAATATACTGGTCACTGATAAAAAAATATGGATGCTTAAAAGTCGAATACGAACTTGATTATTTGGTATTCTTTGTTTCATGTTTTTGATTTTTTATGTACCTTTTTTTGTACCTAATAAAATGATATAAATAATTTTATCTTTATAGAAATGAATCACACAATTAATTATGTAATATTATCAACTCCAAGTCCCCTCGAGACGCAGAAATGTTCCCTGAAGTTGATTATCTAGAATGTTAGATATGCAGAACTTCATAAGGCATAATTCTTTATTTACCATTAAAATGCACCATGGCAGTTAAAGCACCATAAGGGTTTTGTAAACAGAATTAAATAAAATACCATTTTACATAAAAATTATTCTTAAAACTTATCAGTGTATAAATCATACCTACTAATAACAACAGCCTATGTCGGTGTTAAAAGAATTTCAGTTGTAATAAAAGTACTCAATTTAAGTTCATATCTCTTCTTACAGCAAATATATGTTAAAACCACAAACAATAATCAGAATATAAATAATTGCTATCGTTTAAACAACTTTTTGCTTCCATGTATGCAAAATACATGGAAATACAAAATACACATTTTTGATCATAGGATTCTAACGGTTGGAAAATGATTTGCACTGATTAATATGTATAAGCTGAACGGATATAACGAGGATTTAAGAGAATAGATGGATAGACTGCTGATACAAATGGATAGAGAAGTGTAGAAAAAGTATTCAAACGGATAGCAATGGATAAAGAATGAATTCAAACGGATAAAATTTGAATCCGTTTACTTCCAACAGGGGTGGATCTTTTTCAGTTTCTCATAATTATCCTTTATTTTTATCTCATTCTATCTCTTAATCTATCACCTGATTTAAAGTATATCTATCTTTTTCCATTCTTCATAAATATCGTTTATTTTTATCTCTTTCTATCCCTTATCCTGTCATAAAATTGCAGGATAGCTACCATATAGTCCAGTAATTCTGTCCAAAATCGCAATCAATTTGCAACAGCAAGGAGTCAAATATTTTTTGATAGAACTCGGATACAGAATGAAAATGTATTTGAATTCGACTCGATTGTGATGTACCAGTTTGAATAAACAATCGTTAAAGGTGACAAAAAACGGTTTTTCGGTGACTGTTGTTAACCTAATAATTTTATGTAAAAACCTTTTAGATAAAAAAGATAGCCCTTAAAAGACTTAAAAATTGAATGGTATTATGTTGAGATTCATTAATTTGTTTATTCGCAAAATAGAAAAACAATACAAAAACAGTGTTTTTTCATTGTTGAATAACATTTATAATTAACATTTGATAATATTTGAACTTTAAGAAAAGATATCCCTCATTACTTTTAATAAGTGTGTTCAATTTGAGCCCGATCCTATAAATAGTTTTCATGCAATTTAATTTATTAAGTAAAAAAACTGTTTCACGCAAAATATAAATAACATTTTTTTATATTTATAAATTTTGAGTCACTTGTGCAAATTGTACTCTAGAAGAGTTATACTATAATGTATACTTAATGGCATAATTATTTTTTTAAAATAAGTTGTTAAAAGTGTGCATTAAAGTTGATGGTACGTTTTTTTGTTATAAACAAATGAAATAACTTTGGTAATACTTATTGTATCGAATTAGAATAAAAGGAATTTCAAAGTCGATACTTTTGTGCAACTTTCGAAACAAAAGTTTCTAATCTATGTTAATGAGGGGAAAAAAATAGTATATTAAGCAACAAAGGGTTAAAGGCAGCCATTTGTTTACGCTGATGTTTGTGTACGAGTGATAGTCGAGGGCGAAGCTTGAGAAGAAACGAGTACACCAACATCATCGTAAACAAATTGGACTGACTTTAAGGGGGTCTTCTACTCTCCAGGCCCGAAAATCAGTGGTTTTTTTGGGAATTAATTGTGAAGAAACTACTGAATATTTTTTGACAAATTTTTTTTTATTTTCAAGATACATCCTTTAACTTTGAAATTTTCTTATTCATGATGAAAAATAAAAATGGTGGTGATCTTGAAACGCCCTTGCGTAAACGCGTTTCAGAAATGCAGAGGTCCCGCTTAAGTCACGGTTTTGGCACTGGGACAATCCAAAATCAAAAAACGAATTTTTTTCATGTGTATAGTTGCGTTGATTATTTTTTCCCGTGGCAGATTTTTTTTATTTTTTGATTTGGGGAGATCCTCCGAATCCACGACTTAGTGCAGAATCGATTGAGACACAAAATTAGTAAATTTTCACTTACCAACGGCTTTCCGCTGAAAATAACACCACTCGCTGCTTTGACCTCAACAACGTAGGGAAAACAAATCTCGGCAGAACAAGGCAGGTTTAATCCTTTTAAAATCAACACACGTTTCAACAGTTAAATTCTCGTTTATTTCGCCAATCCCCCTTTCACTACAATTTAACAAAAGAAAACTATCAAATTTAATAATTCCGCAAATAACCCCGAACACGTGTTCTCTAAGAACGATTAAACAATCAATGATGCCGTGACCCAGTCCAAATCTCGATCAGCCGGTCGATCCCCTCTTCCTTGCGTTCTTCTTCCTATATCCGTCCTTGTCCCTCAGTCCTGTAATTGGTCCCTTGATCCAAGAATCCGGAAACCCACGAAAAACGCTCGGAAAACGAAGTTGACCTCACGCAACTCATTTTTCATTGGACATTCAAGACAACGACCAAAATCACACGCAGAAACGAATAAGAGAAACGATAGAATTCAAGACTAAAGAGAAAAGAAATACTCCTTACAGCCTTGAATATTCTAACTCCAAATTATATCTTAAAAATTAAATAAGTAACGATCCACAACGTTACACAATTCACATTATTTATACTAAAACTTCCAAAGCGCGCTACGCGCGCAAAATTGTGCTCTTCCCGTTTTTTTTTATTTTCTAATTGTCCCATTTTATACTTACCAATTTCTTTAATTTGTCAATTTCCTATTAAAAAAATCTCCAATTTTTTTATTTACCAGTTTACGAAATTTTTTTTTGTTAATTTATCAATGTACCAATTTAAAATTTTTTAATTTTCCAATAACTACTTTTCCAATTTTTTAATTTGTCAATTTTCCAATAACCAAATCTCAAATTTCTCAATTTACAAATTCTTTTACTTTGACAATTTCCCGTGTAGAAATAGCCCTAGTTAGCCCAAACAGAAATAGCTTTCTGGTTAGGGGCTGGAAGGGCTAATTTTTTCAAAATGAGAACATCAAAAACGTAGTAGGGAACCTAGCTGGGTTGACTAACCTTAAAATGTGATAATCGAATTCTCTAAAGTACCTAAGTACCCAACCGATGTTACCCAAAACAAGACATTTGGTTTTGCAGTGTCAGTATGTTAGTTTATTCAGCGTTGTTTATTTTCACACTATAAGTAAACTTCCTTGAGAAAGATAACCGGAAATAAATGAACATCGTTGGTTATACTGCAGTATAACCAACCGATGTTCATTTATTTCTGGTATTTATTTATTACCCCATGGGGTAATTCTGAGACGTCAATTTATACATGTTAAGGTTATCTTCACTGTACAAGTCAACTGGAAATGATCTATAGATCATTTATACCAGTGTGATATCTATAGATATCACACTGGTACTTGAGTATTTAAGAGAAGTAGATTTTCATATTGGGAGGTTAACTTCTCTGAAGAAGTTGACCAAAAGAGACCTGGACATTGGTTGGGAACTGGGGTAGTTCTAATAAGTAAATTTTTAAATTTGACGTTTACTTTCCTAAGGAAGTTGTTTGGAGATGACCTGGACATCAGGTTGGTACTTGGGTACTTCAGAGAAGCAGATTTTTAAATTTTGAGGTAACCTTCCCTAAAGAAGTTGACCAGAAAGGTCCTGGACATCGGTTGGGTATTGGGGTACTTCAGATAATAAACTTTTTTCTTTTGAGGTTAACTTACCTGAAAAAGTTTTCCGTAAATGACCTGGACATCAGTTGAGTAATTCTGTACTACAGAGAAGTCAATTTTCACATTTTGAGGTTAACTTCCATGAAGAAGTTAACCGGAAATGACGTGGACATCGGTTGGGTACTTAAGAGAAGTCGATTATCACATTTTGAGGTTAACTTCCCTGAAGAAGTTGACCAGAAGAGACCTGGACATCGGGTTGATACTTGGGTACTTCAGAGAAGCCGATTTTTAATTAACCCAACATTGGTTTGTGTATTGGGGTACTTCAGAGAATAAACTTTTTTCATTTTGAGGTTAACTTCCCAGAAAAAGTTGTTCGTAAATGACCTGGACATCGGTTGAGTACTTTTGTACTTCAGAGAAGTCGATTCTCACATTTTGAGGTTAACTTCCCTGAAGAAGTTGACCGGAAATAACGTGGACATCGGTTGGGTACATTGGTACTTTAGAGAAGTCGATTTTCACATTTTGAGGTTAACTTCCCTCTAGAAGTTGACTGTAGGTGACCTGGACAAAAAAAAGTGTTTAATTTTGAAAACACAAGCAACATAAATTGTTTAAATAAATTATAATTTTTTAAACATTTGATTATACACTGCGAATTTTGAATAAATAACTTTTTTATGATTCTTTTATACAAATGACAAAAAACCACATAATATACGGATGCCTTAGCACAAAATAAATCTTAAGAAGATTTAGGTTTTGCAAAAATGGTGACAAAATCGAGTAGTGGCATTTCATTCCTCTTCATTTAGAGCTTCAAAAATCTTGAAAATCAAAATCGTAACTGATGCTTTTTTCGAGTTATTGTAAAATAATTTTTTTTAAATAAAATTTATGTATGAAAATGATACTATATTAATTATTTTACATCAGTTTAATTAAAAAATTGAATGTAACAGCTACAATTAACTATTTTAAATACAACGACAATTACATTTCTAAAAATTATTTTTGTTTTAATTAACAATTTAGTGTTTTGTACATTTATCACAATCATTAAAAATATTCTTAAATGTGCTTTTAAGAAAAATCAATTACTGCTTTTTTTAATCAAGTTATATACGTTCGATCTGCAAGAAGATTAATCTTATAATGCTCCAAAAAATTTAGAAAGTCCCGGTGAATTGATTCACCGGCTTATTCTGATCACAAACCTAAAGCACAAATTTCTAAAAAGCTAAAACAATCTTAAATGTGTGATACAGCAACATAATTTTTTAAAGTTCCGGAAGCATCTGTACCTTTAAGAGCAGTTTTTATTGCGTCAATGCATTTATCCAAATCAGGACCAACTGTTTTCACAGAAAAACAACTGGTAAGTTAAAACAATCTTAACGTCCAAATTCAAATATTAAATAACAACATTTAACGACATTATTGGACAAAACCTTTATGAAAAAATTCGGAAGGGAGATGAAAGTTAAATAGGAACCTCCTCAATCCACAATGCCCACTACCTAATACCTCTAATCTCCCTTAACTGAAAAAGAAAAATTTATTATTTTAATAAAAATTACGTGTCGGCACTCTCCTAGTGCCCTCATCAGGAACTGCAAAGAAAATAAAGTTAGTAAGTCCTGTCTGCTATCCGGAACCTGCAGAACTGGGTATGCTCAACAGAAAAACCAGCACTTTTTCCACCACGGACCCAAGATGAAAAACAAATAACACCCAAACTAACAAGTCTGTGTGTCAATGCACCGAGAATTTCTATAGTTTTGGGAGCGTTATAAGTTGAACCTTAATATTATACACAGAAGACGAACAAAAAGGACATCTATAAATAAATTTATTGCAACATTTACGTTTCAAAGCTGAACCAAGCCTTCTTAATCCTTGAATCTTAATGATGATCAAACGTATATAACTTAATTAAAAAAAGCAGTACTTGATTTTTCTTGAAAGCACATTTAAGAATATTTTTAATGAATGCAATAAATGTACGAAACACTAAATTATTAATTAAAACACCAATAATTTTTAAAAATGTAATTGTTGTTGTTTTTAAAATAGTTTATTGTAGCTGTAACATTCAATTTTCAAATTAAACTAATGTATAATAACAAAGCTTTTCAAATCTTAACTTTTTCTCTGTCGAATGAATGTGACCAAGTGTTTCCAAAGGGAATTTTTGCGCTGAATACGAATCTGGAGTTCAAAATGTTGCATCACGTCAAGTTTTCGAAAAAAGGGGGGTTGAAACCCTCAAAAATAGCGTTTTTGGCAGTTTTTGAAAAATTGTAGTACCAAAATTACACGTGTTAAAAATATCGCTTTTATCAGAAATTAAAGCTTGAAATATGCCCTTTTAAATGAACGATTGGCGAAATTAATTGCATCAACCCTTAAAGAAGGGGGTGTGTTTTTTAAAGGGTATTTTGAACAAATTATTAAACAAAAGTACCCAAGTGAAAAACACCGATATTCTTGTAACTTAAACTACAAACATAACGAAAAATATTTAACACGTGCTTTTTTCAAAGCTGCTTTGCGTTTTAAGGGTAATAAACATGCTTTTTGACAATAAGGATGTTTTTTGCGTTTTAAGAATACAAAAAAACACTTTTTAATCAAAACAGTGTTTTATGAGTTTTAAGGGTAAAAACACGAGTAGTAGAGCTATGCCGGTTCTGGCTCACTTATATACCTGAAACCTGCAGGAATCTGTTTTACCGGCCGCGAGTAGAAATCTGTTTTACCATGTAGGAATCTGTTTTACCCTAGTTACCGACCAGATGGCGCTGTGTGGAGGATTCCCCGCGCCATTTTGGATTTTTACCCCCACTTTTGCGCGGGAATTTAAATTTTACTCCCACTTTTGAGCGGGAAGTTAAATTTTACCCCTACTTTTAGGTTTTTCAAGCGCGCCATTTTGGATTTTTACCCCCACTTTTGCGCGGTAAGTTTAAAATTACCCCCACTTTTAGGTATTTGAAGCGGGGATTTCCCTACTTTTGAGCGCGCTTTCAGTCTGTTGTTGGTGAGAGTTCTACGTTACCGACAGCCATTTTAGTGAATTAGCACACCGGCCACTACTGATAGACGGCACTGCAATCGAATCGCGCCAAGTTTAACTTAAAATGCTAACCCTTTTAATTTGCATACAGTGTTATGTAAGAACTAATTTGCATATCATTAGTATGCAATACGCCCATGCGGCTAATTTGCATAAATTGCGTATTGTTGTTAACTTTTCCGAAGAACTAATTTGCATATCCTTAATACTACCAATCTAATTTGCATAAACTGTGTATTGTTGTTAACTTTTACCGAAGAACTAATTTGCATACAGTGTTATGTAAAAACTAATTTGCATATCATTAGCAGTCTCAAAAGTGAAAGGTGCGCAGCAAAGATGCGCGTACGGTTAACGGGGTCCAGTGCGAGTGGATAGACTTGTTGAAGAGGATTTGCGCGCGCAACAACAAAGTGGGGGTAACAAGAGTGGGAAATTGGAGAAAGAGTGGGGTTCAAGAGATATAAGAAGGATTTTAAGCCAAGTGGAGACATATCTGTTACAGCCTACATCAGCAGCTGAAGCAGCATCAAGAGCAGCTCCAAATCCTCTACTAGGTAAGCCCTATTACACCTTAAAGTCTATTTTTTGATTTCAGCTTAATAATATATTTTGATCTAACAGCTCTATTTTGATTTGCTTACAGATATTCAAAACAATAAACGCCACCTTAAACAAAATCAACTCTCTTGGACGTTTGCAACATCTTCTACCCACGAAGCCGCTTGCTGAGTTGGATGTTAATACCCTTTATACCGTAACTAGTATAAAGAGGATGTCAACCAAGTATGGATTAAAATTTGCAGTTGATTTGGATGGTGAATTCCGGGCATTCCTGCCAGCAAGGTTTACGAACCTGTTTGAGAAGGAGCCAGACAACTTCAAGGTGCTCGACCAAGCCGTGGAATCCAACAAGTTGAAATTAAAATATATTGGTGGAAAATATAATATTATAGAATTTGAATTTATCTAATAAATGTTGTAATAAAGAGAATTGTAATATACTGTAAATATTCAAAATATGTGTTTAAATAAAAACAAAAATTTACTTATAAATTGTTTCTTTTTATTCTACCTTTATATTTTAGAAATGTAAAAAATAAAAAAAATAAAAAATATAATGAAAAAAAATAAAAGAAAAATAAAAAAAAAGAGAAAAAAAAGAAAAAATATAATGAAAAAAAAAGAAAAAAACAGAAAATAGAGAAAACAATAAAAAAATATAAAAAAACAGAGAAAACAATTTAAAAATATAAGGTAAAGCAATAAAGACACTTTGATCTTTAGTGTACGATTTTAGCAGAACAAGCGTGTACACACAAGTTTGAACTTGCTTTTTAAACAGAATAAAGACATCGTCTAAGAATTGATTTATAAAGTTTTTCTATTATAATACTAATAATTTGCATGGAAGAGTAGAGTTGCGTTGCTCGTGAGACTAAGTGAAAGTAAAGTTGCTCGCGCAACAACAGAGAAGTGCTTACTGCGCATGCCTACTATATTTTCGTTTAACTTGCATAAACTGTATACTGTTGTTAAACTGATTTCTTTGGGGTTAGCATTGTTAATGTATTGAAATATCGATAGTAAGTTAACTTAAAATGTTATGTTAATTGGATTTAACTTTTCTGAACGTCAACTTTAAATTTCCAAAAGTTAACTTTAACTTTTCCAATAGTTAACTTTAGCTCTTTCTAAAGTTACCTTTAACTTTTTCTAAAGTTACCTTCCACTTTTTCGATAGTTAACTTTAACTTTTTCAAAAGTAAACTTCATTTCTTATGGGATTTACATGTTAATTGAATTTAACTTTTCTAAAAGTTAACTTCATCTCTTATGGGATTTACATGTTAATTGGATTTAACTTTTTCAATAGTTAACTTTAACTTTTCCGAAAGTTAACTTTAACTTTTCCAAAAGTTACCTTTAACTTTTTCGATAGTTAACTTCAACTTTTTCAAAAGTTAACTTTATCTCTTATGGGATTTACATGTTAATTGGATTTAACTTTTCTAAAAGTTAGCTTTAACTTTTTCAAAAGTTACCTTTAACTTTTCCGAAAGTTAACTTTAACTTTTCCAATAGTTAACTTTAACTTTTCCCAAAGTTAACTTTAACTCTTTCTAAAGTTACCTTTAACTTTTCCGATAGTTGACTTTAACTTTTTCAAAAGTTAACTTCATCTCTTATTGGATTTACATGTTAATTGGATTTAACTTTTCCGACAGTCTACTTTAACTTTTCTAAAATATTTTTACAATCACCTTTCATGACTGTTAAATTCAACCTTTTTAAACTTTTCTGAAAGTTATCTTTAACTTTTTCAAAAGTTAAATTTTACGCTTAGTTAACTTACAAATTTAATTTGAGTGAACCTAACCTAACTTGTTCTAAATCGTAGAGAGGGGTTTTACATCATGCTGAGAAGTGTTGAATATAGATGTAATATTCATTGGGTTTATACTGACATACCAATACTATTGCTAGTGCATAACACGTCATCGTATATAATCATGTGGTATAGTATGAACCAATCAGCGATGAAATTAGGATGTGGAGGGGGGCGGTGGAGGGGTGGGGGGTTACAGTTTGGTATATAAGATGTTGTCTTGGCTTTAAATTTTATTTATCATCTAAGATGGATTTTATTGTAGACATCCAAGGTTTTAAACAGAGCTGTAACGAATTTGTCTTCAAGGAGTTGGCTATTCTTCCACTTAAAGCAGATGCTCTACCTCGAGTTTATCTCTTTGAACCACCATATAGTTGGAATTCTTTACCTGGACGATACAAAAGTGAGAACCGTTGGTTGACCAACAATTATCATGGAATCCAATGGATAGCTGGAGATGTATCTTATGATGAACTACGTATCGTTCTTCAAGAAACACTACGAGGTGCAAAACTATTTATACAAAAGGTAGTGAGAAAAAAGAGTGGTTAGAAAAATATATTTGTTAAATGTGCAAAATTTAGAAGAAATAGACTGTCCATCAATTAAAAATATTAAAACTGACTGCTTGTTAACTACATGTACACATCATATGGCACCAACTGTAAATTGTGCTGCCAATAATGTATTAACTCTTCGCAATTGGTTTCTCAGTGCACTAAGTCAACTTTTGTTTTTATTTAAACCATATTTTAAATTTTTACAGTAAATTATAGTTTTTGTCTCTTAATACCTCTCTCTCTCTCACATACACACACACATACGTAAACACACTTTCTTGAATATTTACAAATTACAAATAGAAATAAAATTAGCATTTCTGCTTATTTACAATATATTACAAGAGGTTTACTTAAACTAGCGTCATTTCTACATCATTAGAATGTAAATTGTTTATATTATAATGCCCCCAAGCGAGGGTGTCCGTGCTATTTTTTATTAAATATCTTTTATCATCAAACGGACTTAAAGCTATTTTTGTCTGTTTTAATGTGTGTACATTATGGAGTTTTGACCGGATACAATATTGTGTTCTAGCTAGCATTTCAACATTTTTTAAGCAGTAGACATAGTCATCAAAAGTAATTGTTTTCTTCACAACTACCTCCTTAACACCTTTAGCCTTTTTTATAAAGTCCTGATCCTCTACTCGAATGCTATACATTTTACTCCGTAAGCCAACAAATTCTGTAATAACTCTCCCACTACACTCATCTTTCATGAGACCTAAAACTTTTTTATTGACTTGCGGCATTCCATGTATATTATCAACAGGATAATTAGAAGTATCAAATTTAGAAATATCTGCTTTCATGTCAGAATAGATATTTTCACATTGAACGTGATAAACAAGACTATCGGTGTCAGTATAGAGCAATTTACAGTTATCATTATACTCTTTTCGCATGTAATCGTAATGAAAATCATACATGAGTGTTTTGGAAATGTCTAAAACGCTAAGACCAATATAGATTGGTTTATTCATAAGCACTTCCGTTTTTCTAAGTTCCACCGCAACTAAATTTTCGCTAAAGATAGCTCGCGAGTGGAATTTAGGTTTAGACATAAGAGCTTCAGCTCCATATCTACCCCCCCCCCCCCACTTTGTTACAAGTTTAACGTCAACTCGTTTCCGTACGTTTTCCATTGTCTTACCTTACACTGCATTATTCATTAGCTTAAATAGATTTTTTTCAAAATCATTTGTAGCGTTCGTTCGCATCATGGTATTAAAATCCACATAACTTTTCAACCAAGCAGATTGTTTGAATTGTAAAATTTTGTGAATATGTGTAAGTTTAATACCATGAGCCAAAGCTTGCTTCAGTGCACGGTAATGGATAACGTATTTTTGTTTCGGTAGAAGGGTAGTTAGTAACTTTGTCTCTTTTGATCCTGATGGTTTTAAGTGTTCTGAACAGAATGGCAGATCACTGTGATTGTTGTGTAATTCATCGGGATAGACTAAATCAACTTCTAAAATATAACCAACAGGAGCATTATCTTCAACGTTAAAATTAAAATTATTATTTACATTTGGCACCCACTTGTTCGCATCCAAGTATACTGATCGCCAGATATGCTTTAACATATTTCCATTGAACCTACGTGTTAAAATGTTAAAGCATATCTGGCGATAGCTGTACATAATGTAAGTTGACTCTTCTTCTTCTTTATATTTTTCCATATACTGATTATTAACTCTGGCATATCTATTTGAACACTGGCTTACACCACCTCTAATGCCACGTTCAATAAACATAACCATATCTATATCAGTGAGAAGTTCCAATTTTACATTACTATACTTTAACATAGCATCCCAGCTCAACCCAGGTGTTGTATAATAATGAGCTGGATCTAAACCGTACGCAATAATACACTGGTTTCTAAAATTTTCAAAAATATCTGCGAGTAGTAAAATGTTAGTTTTCATGTACAAATATACATAATCGCAGAGATTTTTGCAATTAAATGTATTCCAGACTTTTTGCGCATGTATATAATCATCATTACTTACATGCGAATCGTTTAATGTACTGTAAAATTTTTCTATTGGAGGTAGTTGTGCCTCATTAAGTTTTGCTCTACAGTCCAAATACTCGTATGGAAAAATTCCTTTTCGGGTTAACAGTTCTACGTTATTTTTAGAGTAGGTAGAAAATTCGGAATTTATTATATTATGTTGAGGAAGATAAGATGCCAATTTATCCAAAGACGATGCCATAAATTTGAATGAATCTATGAACCGAAAATTGATGATACTCCCTTGAACATGTTTGGTGAAGTTAATATATCTTTCTTTGTTAACGGGGAGGAGGTGAACTTTACCCTCAAACTCAATGGCAATGGATTTTATAATGAAATGCGCATCGTATCCACTTAAATTGTGGAATACTACAGGAATAGTTCTTGAATCCTAATTGTTGATGTTACAATCCTGATGCGCTACCCCCCTGTACTTTCCAGTTATATGACAATGATCTTTTACTTTCACAGCCCCATGCGCGATAGACTTTTTACAGATGTGACAAATGTTAGTGCTTTGAAAAGCAGCTTGTTGACTTGCATTTAGTTTCTCCATCGGAATAGTGACCATAAATACAGTCTCAATATCCTCTGCCAACTGTTTTAACTCTTTAGCAAACCATTTTGCAGGATCTTCTTCATCCTTAGGTGATGCTTTGTATACTGATAAAGTATCATCATAACACTTTAAATAGTATCCAATGCTCAGAAGTTTATGGTTTTGAAATACTTCTGTGCAATCACCTAAGGTTGAAGATTCCGTTTCAGGAAGTAATAAACTCTCGCAGTCTGCATATATGATAAATGGAGCACGCTCCTTATTATTGAAATTCTTGAATTGAATTACGTTGTTATTAGGCTGTGGTAAAATTACTTTAGTTTTATTCAATTTGTTACAATCTTCAGTATGTTCAATAAGTTTTTCTTCCCTATGAAAGTAATGCAAACAGCGATCGCAAATATACGTCTTGTGATCATGTTTAGACAATTGACTGCTTACAAGTCGCGATAAATTCTTTATCCAAACGTAATGATAGTTTAATGAAACGATTGTTTCATTAGCAGAAGCATCTTCCTCAACATTCAAACTTTCATCTATGTATTGAAGATCACTTCAATGCGTAAAAGATTCACATGAGAATCTCTTTTCTGTGATGTAAGATGTAATGGTGTTACACTAAAATCATTATTAACCTTTTGAAGACCGTATACATTGACGGAAATTGTATTTAACGTTTCGAATTTTGCAACATCATTTACAGCTACAGGAAATTTAATCCCAGTAAAATCTAAATCATGTTTAAAATCGTCGTAAGTCGTTAAACGACATGGATTAGAAGAATCTGGATGTAATGCTGATAAAATCGACCACTTGAAGCATTGATTATCATGATCATTCCTAACATTGATGCAGGCATGCTTATTTTCAATAACTTTTGGCAGACGAATGTAAGAACTAGCGCTCAAGGGGTTGAATTTATTAATATTTACATCAAGTCTATGGATGGAGTCAAGAGTCCAATTAGATTCTTTCTCCTCAAATTCCTCAATTTTTTTAAGTGTTAGCTGTTTTACATTAACATTATAAAATTCATCTAACTGAGTTGAAGGTAAAATTTCCCTCGCTTTAACTGCAAAGTTTTTTAAAGAGAATTCTTCTGAACCGTCAGGTAGGGATTTCTTAAATTTGGCGTACAATACCGTATACGTTTTTACCGGACCAAGCGTGTTCAAACAAGTCTCGACATGATTTTTAAAGGGAACAAAGGCATCGTCTAAGAACTGATTCACATCTAAATGCGTTAAATTTACTATTGTTCCCGACTGTAATTGATTATTAAAGGCTGTATCCGTGTCAACCCACTTAATTGTTTCATTTGAGTTATTGAGACCGGCGCCGCTCTTCTCTAATAAATTAAAATGACATTTCAAGTAATGCACTCTGTTTAGTAAATTTAAGATTTTTTGTTTCTGAGCAACCGTAAAGCTATATCTATTAAAGAATTTTTTTAAAATAGCGTATTGCTGTTTACATTTATGCTGCCATTCGAATGCACTAATAAGACGAGCGTCAGCCGGTTTGGAATTTACAGAGCATAAATTTAATTCAGCAGTGTCAATGAAATTGGTGGAACATTCACAAATTTCATCTACACTGTCAGCAGAGGTAAAACGTTTTTGTACACTGTTTCTACACCGGGACATTTTGACAAATTTTTTCTAAACTCTGAAAAAGAAAACTGAAAAAGAAAACTGAAAAAAGCCTGAAAAAATGCTGAAAAAATGCTGAAAAAGAAGGCTGAAAGAGAAGCTGAAAAAACAGAAGTGGAACGTGCTGCGTTGTTCTCACTGAAGTCGGGTTGAAGATTGCTAAATTTTCACACCAGAGGAAATAAGATTCATACTAGAACTGTGTACCTAAAACAGAAAAAGAGAAAAATGTTGTAAACAATGAATTGTTATTTACTAGTAACTTTTCAAAATTATTAAAAATAGTAATACTTACGGAACTAAGTGCTGAAGCCTAGTGTATTTGTACGTCCTATCCAAGTAGGCAGTGTAACAAGTGTACCTATAACAGAAGAAGAGGAGGGGGGTGTTATTAACAAAAAAAAAAAATTTTTATTTGTAAATAAACAAAAAATTGTTATTTTATTTGTAAATGAACAAAAAATTGTTATTTTATTTGTAAATAAACAAAAAATTGTTATTTTATTTGTAAATAAACAAAAAATTGTTATTTTATTCGTAAATAAACAAAAAATTGTTATTTTATTTGTAAATAAACAAAGTTTTGAATTACTTACAGAGTTTATTATTGACAACCGTGAACCTCCTAGAGAAGTAGGCAGAAACTATGTCTGTTTATCTGTAATATTAAAAAACATTATTATAAACAACGAATTGTTATTTTACTGGTAAAATATACAAAATCTGTAAAGCTAGAAATACTTACGGAGCTGCTCTTGGGAGAGAACCTGCTGCTACAAAACTCTGAAGCGAAATAAGATTTAATCTCTTGCGGACGCCTATACATTAGAGGCTCTCCCACTCTCACAAGTCCCCCCCTCACTCGATAGCTCTGGGAAGCATGCGCGCAGCCTGCAGCAGCATGCCGCGCTGAGTTGCGTGGGCTGGGTCCTAGCGCCACCCACTCCCAACCACCCACTTGAGTCGCCCACTTAGGCCCGAGCGTTAAAATCACCTTCCCTTGATTCCTCACTATTTTTATTATGATTTTTGAATTTTGATAACATATATGCAAAAGTGGGTGGTGTTTTGAAAATTTAAGTCCCAATACATTAGTTTCGTAGATGAGCTGTGGGTGGTGGGTGGTGTTGAGAATTGAATAGAGGTATTTAAAACATCTACTAGTTGGGTGGTAGGTGGAGTGGGTGGGTAAAGGGGGGTGGGGTAGGGAAGATACAATGGAAACATATAGTGGTGGGTGGTAGGTAAGTTGTAGAAAAGAGTTAAAAACAATACATAGCGTATGCAAATTAGGTGTGTGGGGGTAGGTGATATGCAAATTAGACAAATTGGGTGGTTGCATAGTAATGATATGCAAATTAGTTCTTAGGTAAAAGATAACAACAATACACAGTTTATGCAAATTAGATTGGTAGTATTAAGGATATGCAAATTAGTTCTTCGGTAAAAGTTAACAACAATACGAAATTTATGCAAATTAGCCGCATGGGTGGTATTGCATACTAATGATATGCAAATTAGTTCTTACATAACACTTTATGCAAATTAAAAGGGTTAGCATTTTAAGTTAAACTTGGCGCGATTCGATTGCAGCGCCGTCTATCAGTAGTGGCCGGTGTGCTAACTCACTAAAATCACTGTCGGTAACGTAGAACTCTCACTTACAACAGACTAAAAGCCCGCTCAAAAGTAGGGAAATCCCCGCTTCAAATACCTGAAAGTGGGGGTAATTTTAAACTTACCGCGCAAAAGTGGGGGTAAAAATTCAAAATGGCGCGCTTGAAAAACCTAAGAGTGGGGGTAAAATTTTACTTCCCACTCAAAACTGCTAGTACAAATTAAATTCCCGCGCAAAAGAGTGGGTAAAAATCCAAGATAACGCGGGGAATCCCCCACACAGCGCCATCTGGTCGGTAACTAGGGTAAAACAGATTCCTACACTCAGCCGGTATAGTAGATTTCTATCCTCCGCCGGTAAAACAGATTCCTGCAGGTTTCAGGTATATAAGTGAACCAGAACCGGCATAGCTTTACTACTAACACGTGTTAAATATTTTTCGTTATATTTGTAGTTTATTAAGTTGCAAGAATATCGGTGTTTTTCACTTGGGTAGTTTTGTTTAATAATTTTTTCAAAGCACTCTTTAAAAAACACACACCCTTCTTTAAGGGTTGATGCCATTAATTTTGCCCATAGTTCATTTAAAAAGGCATATTCCATGCTTTAATTTCTGATAAGAGCTATGTTTTTGACACGTATAATTTTGGTACTACGATTTTTCAAAAACTGCCAAAAACGCTGTTACATCCCAGTAACTAAATTTCAAAATTTCAATGACAATACACAAATCTCGTATTTCTAAAAACATCTTTGCAGCTGCATAATAAAATACTCAGCAGTATATAGTTTCACATTTTGTTCACGAATTTTGCAAATTCTTTTAGTATGTTTTAACAGCTGCAAGGATAGATGAAATTACAATATTTGCAAATGCGAATAAAACAAACCCGTTGTTTTGTCTCTAAGAAATTCTAATTTAAAAGATACAAGTTGCTGACAACGAGTTGATTCCACATTTTGTGAAAGATTATATTCACATAATATGGTCTAAACATTATCGGAAATCTAATATTATACATTCCTTCGACCGCGAGGAATGTACGTGACTTTTGTAAAAGATCACACGTGCATTCTTCCTTAGATAAGCAAAACGAATCCTAGACGAGTTTATGAGAATATGTCTAGCTGTTATACGATATTAAATACCGCAATGATGAAAACAGACTACAAGATATCGATGTCACTCACACGTGCGAGTGCACGTGCACTTTTGAACACGCCTGTTCTTAAGAAAGGGTAAAAATCATCTATAAATACAAGCGACACATGAGTTAAGTTGTCTAATGCTCTGTGCTCGCGTCAGGTTCACATCGAGCGACCCTTCGGACATTAGTAATTTTCTCTTCCCGTAAAACTTGCGGTTTTCAAGAGTATATTTTTGTACATTCTCTTGAATTGTGGTCCGGTAGAAAGACTACTTTCTACAACCAAGACTTGCAAACTCCAGTGTAATTGCATCTATCATCGCCGAAATCGTGAGCCGGGTAGTAGTAGAGCAAGGGGGGTTCTGGGACAGCCTGACCGGACATGTCCTGTCAGATTACCGGTCATGCCCAGTAATTACCGGTCATGTCCGATCATGACCAAAACGGTAATTTTCAGTCATAACCGGTAATGTCTAATATCAAATTCAAGCAATTGTGCTAGGGCGTTGTTACAGGGGTGCTATTTCAGACAATTGGGCTAAGGTATTTTTACAGAGGTAATGCTATTTCAACCAATTGGGCTAGGGTTTTTTTTATAGAGGTAATGCTATTTCAATCAATTAGGCTATGGTGTTTTACTAGGGTAATGCTATTTCAGCCAATTGGGCTAAAGTATTTTAATATTTTTAAGATGGTTACCGCTAGATGGCGCTGCTTAGTGCAATTGAGCTAGGGGGTTTTAAGATGGCTTTAGTTCAAGCAATTGAGGTAGAGTGTTTCTGCAGGGGTGATGCTATTTGAGGCAATTGGGCTATTTCCAAGATGGTTGCCGCTACTTTAGGCAATTGGACTATTTCCAAGATGGCTGCCGCTATTTTAGTCAATTAAGCTATTTCCAAGATGACTGCCGCTATTTTAGGCAAATAAACTATTTCCAAGATGACTGCCGCTATTTCAGTCAATTGGGCTATTTCCAAGATGACTGCTGCTATTTAAGGCAATTGAGCTAGAGTATTTTCCTATTTTTAAGATGGCTGCTGCTAAATAGCACAATTTTAGGCAATTAAGCTACAGTATTTCACTTTTTCAAGATGGCTGCTGCTAGATGGTGCTATTTTAGGCAATTAACCCATTAACGCCCAGACGGACGAAAAATTTCTGTTGACTTTGAGGACCTCCCTTTTAAAAAAAATGCCTACAAAAAAATTAGCACTTATCATTTTTAACGTAAAATTTACTCCTCTTTTAGATTCTGAAGTTAAAATTTGTTTATAACAAATCGTTAAAAAGTTATAAACAATTTTTTTCAAAAAAACACGATTTTTTGAGAAAAAATTTTCATTTTAGACATATTTTCACCGGAAAAAAGCAAGTAGATGCTCTCAAAAGCTCAAAATATCGCGTCCATGGACCCCCAGCTATAAGACCCTGAAGCAAAAAAATTTTTTTTTCAAAATGGCGGACGCCAATATGGCGGCTAAAACTAAAAAAATGGCTCAGATATGAAACAGGGTGCTCCAACTTTTTCATGTGACTGAAATCGCCTAAAACTCTTTATACGGGGGTTTTTGGGGTCGCTGATTACGAATATGATGTTAGTTTTTAAAAATTCAAAATGGCTGATCCAATATGGCGGACGAATTTTTAAAAAAATTTTGGATTCACTTAAAACTCTCCACTCAGGGGTTTTTGGGGTCGCTGATTACGAATATGATGTCAGTTTTTAAAAATTCAAAATGGCGGATCCAATATGGCGGACGAATTTTTAAAAAAATTTTGGATTCACTTGAAACTCTCCACTCAGGGGTTTTTGGGGTCGCTGATTACGAATATGATGTCAGTTTTTAAAAATTCAAAATGGCGGATCCAATATGGCGGACGAATTTTTAAAAAAATTTTGGATTCACTTGAAACTCTCCACTCAGGGCTTTTTGGGGTCGCTGATTACGAATATGATGTCAGTTTTTAAAAATTCAAAATGGCGGATCCAATATGGCGGACGAGTTTTGTAAAAAATTATTGGATTTACTTGAAACTCTCTATTCGGGGGTTTTTTGCGTCGCTAATTGCAAATCTGATGGCAATTCTTGAAAATACAAAATAGCAGAGTCAAATTGTTTGAATTTCAATAAGTATTATACAATGAATAAGAATTTTTTGGTCCGTTTGCCGTCGAATAATTCGCCGTTGCCCGACTCTTACCGCGAGGAGGTGGACAATAAAGAGTCTTTTTTTTTTTTCGTTTTTTATTTTTTTATTTTTGTTTTTTTCGTTTTTTATTTTATTTTTTTTGTTTTTTTTTTGTTTTAATATTTTTTACATTTTTACATTTTAGGTGTGAAAATCCTGAAAGCAGGAAACGCATAAATATGCATCACACTCCACGCACTTTCGTTGCGTTCTACAGGTGCACTTGGAGAAATTAGAGCAGTTTTTCTTTTGTTCAACTCTTTGAACTTTGTGGTTTTTGATGGATTCAGATTTTTTTAGATATGCTTCTGCAATCTGTAGAGCCATGTCTTTAGTACCTATTTTTTTTTCTTGGACAACTAAGTTTCTTAGAACAGTTGCATTTGCAATTGATGCTTGAACGAGTCTCATAAGTATAACCCAAGTCCATTTCTTCGACCTTATGCATGGCATCAAATTGCTGCAATGTGCGTCGTGCAAGTCTACTCCGCCCATAAACTTGTTGTAGGTTGTAAAAGCATTAGGAAATGCTATATCAACTTTGCTCTTTGTCTCCGAAGAATATCTTTTGACTGAACTAATTGGTGTAACACCTATCAGTGTTGACAGTATAGACACTACTTTCGAATCTTTTACTGTGACATAATTGACACCACTGCATTTGTCATGCTTGGCAATAAATGTCCCTCTTGGATCCTTTTCCGTAATCGGATTTTTTACTTGAATTCGATTAGCTCTGACTGTCCCTGTTGCCCGCAAACCAACTTTCTTCAGATGAACCAGTAAATCTGGACTTGTAAAAAAGTTGTCAAAATATACGTGATATTTCACTACATTTCTGGGTACAACTGAAGAAAGAAGGTTTTGGAGAAGACCAACGACAATGCAGCTACCTAAAGCACATTTATTTAGCTTTTCTTCATTGCCAAAAAAAAAACTTTTTGAATTCTTGCCACAATAAATGTCACAATCGAATAAAAATCCTTCGGAACTACAAAGAGCCCACATTTTGATACCGAAACGGACAGGCTTGTTTCTTATAAACTGCTTCAAAATAGTTCTTCCCCGAAACTTTACCATCATTTCGTCAACTGACAAAGCTGATGAAAAATACCCAAACTGCCTCGCATTTTTCTTAAAAATCTCCAAAGGACCTCTCACTCGCCAAGCTCTATCATCAGCATTTTCATCTTCAGGTTTGGATAGCTTTAGCTTGGACTTGATATCTTCAAACTTGTTGCGACTCATAGCTCCAGCTACAGCTTCACAACCTAGAAAATGATTCTGAGACCAATAATCTCGTTGAGATTTCCTTTCGTTGAAAATAGATAAAATAATTATTCCAAGAAATTTGTCTAATTCAGTCAACGAAATTTGACAATCATTCAGACGTGTTGCGTCTAATATGAATTCTTTTAGCTCCTTGGAAAAGAAAAATTCAAATAGTTCAGTTGACGAGGATGACCGAATTTTTTTTGCAACGCTATCAGGTATAAAAGTTTCATTTTTATACTGAGGATCATACTTCTGTTCACCATCAACCCATTCAAAAATATGATCTGGCTCCAACTTCGATTGATTTGAAGTATAATTTTCTCGAATCGTCTGGTATGAATTTTGCGGTAAATCGGCACATTCATTCTTAAGCGAATTTTCTAGCTCTTCATGAATAGCATCATCATCTGAATCAGATTCACAATCAGATTCGCCAGAATCATTCGAGTTTGGTAGCATTAGCACATCTAGGTGTTCGTCATGTTCTTCAACTTCGAAACTCTCGGCGTCATTTACAACTTTCTGCCGTTTCGACTTACGCTTTGTTGACATTTTTAAAATCGACCCAGTAATAAAAGAATGCTGGCGCAGTGCAGACAACCAGTGGTGCACGTGAATGTTGGCACAATGACGACAACTAGTGCTGCAAACGAATGCTGGCACAGTTACGACAACCTGAGCTGCACGCAAATGCTGACACAGTAACAACAACCAGTGGTAGAAGCAAATGCTAGCGCAGTAACAATAACAAGAGCTGCAAGCAACGCTGGCACAGTAACGACAACCAGTGGTGGAAGCAAATGCTTCGGCAGTAACAATAACCAGAGCTGCAAGCAATGCTGGCACAGTAACAATAACCAGAGCTGCAAGCAACGCTGACACAGTAACGACAACCAGTGGTTGAAGCAAATGCTGGCGCAGTAACAATAATCAGAGCTGCAAGCAACGCTGGCACAGTAACAATAACCAGAGCTGCAAGCAACGCTGACACAGTAACGACCCTTACAAAAAAAGAGTATTAGAATGAGTATTGAATAATGAGTACTGCAGTGAGTATTGCAATGAGTATTGCAATGAGTACTGCAATGAGTATTGAAAATTCCAGTACTTTTTTCGCCAAACATTGTTGAAAATATAATATGTTGCGCACTAAGTTTCTACGGCTCCTACGTCTGCGCACTACTTTTTTTGTTGTAAACTAAATATACAGAAATACATGGAACGCAAAATCACAATTTCATTATAATTTTAAAAAAAATTGTTTACTGTACTTAAAAAATACATGTGGCAAAAAAAGTACTGGAATTTCCAATACTCATTGCAGTACTCATTGCAGTACTCATGCAGTACTCATTGCAATACTCATTGCAATACTCACTGCAGTACTCATTATTCAATACTCATTCTAATACTCCTTTTTTGTAAGGGGACAACCAGTGGTAGAAGCAAATGCTGGCGCAGTAACAATAATCAGAGCTGCAAGCAACGCTGGCACAGTAAGGACAACCAGTGGTGGAAGCAAATGCTGGCTCAGTAACAATAGCCAGAGCTGCAAGCAAATTCTGGCACAATGCCAACAAGCAGTAAAGCAGTAATAACTGCATGCCATTGCATTTTCTGCAAAACTAGTAATACGCCGACTTCGAAATGCCAGATCTTAGCGGAAACAACAAGCGCAAAACCGTCTTAGTTGTGAGCATAGTTAAAAGTTATACAGCACCACAGCAAATAAATCAGCGTCAAATAAACAAAAATAACCAAAAAAAATAATAAGACTTAAAAAATTTGCCAACTCCATTTTGAATTTTTAAAAACTGACATCATATTCGTAATCAGCGACCCCAAAAACCCCTGAGTGGAGAGTTTCAAGTGAATCCAAAATTTTTTTAAAAACTCGTCCGCCATATTGGATCCGCCATTTTGAATTTTTAAAAACTGACATCATATTCGTAATCAGCGACCCCAAAAACCCCTGAGTGGAGAGTTTCAAGTGAATCCAAAATTTTTTTAAAAACTCGTCCGCCATATTGGATCCGCCATTTTGAATTTTTAAAAACTGACATCATATTCGTAATCAGCGACCCCAAAAACCCCTGAGTGGAGAGTTTCAAGTGAATCCAAAATTTTTTTAAAAATTCGTCCGCCATATTGGATCAGCCATTTTGAATTTTTAAAAACTGACATCATATTCGTAATCAGCGACCCCAAAAACCCCCGTATAAAGAGTTTTAGGCGATTTCAGTCACATGAAAAAGTTGGAGCACCCTGTTTCATATCTGAGCCATTTTTTTAGTTTTAGCCGCCATATTGGCGTCCGCCATTTTGAAAAAAAAATTTTTTTGCTTCAGGGTCTTATAGCTGGGGGTCCATGGACGCGATATTTTGAGCTTTTGAGAGCATCTACTTGCTTTTTTCCGGTGAAAATATGTCTAAAATGAAAATTTTTTCTCAAAAAATCGTGTTTTTTTGCAAAAAATTGTTTATAACTTTTTAACGATTTGTTATAAACAAATTTTAACTTCAGAATCTAAAAGAGGAGTAAATTTTACGTTAAAAATGATAAGTGCTAATTTTTTTGTAGGCATTTTTTTTAAAAGGGAGGTCCTCAAAGTCAACAGAAATTTTTCGTCCGTCTGGGCGTTAATGGGTTAAGCTACAGTATTTCACATTTTCAAGACGCCTGCTGCTAGATGTTGCTATTTAAGGCAATCGAGCTACAGTATTTCACTATTTTCAAGATGGCTGCTGCTAGATGGTGCAATTTCAGGCAATTAAGCTAGAGTATTTTACTATTTTCAAGATATTTGCTGCTAGCCCTACTGAAAAATCCTATATAGGATCCTACATAGGATCCTATATAGAATCCATATGGATTCCTATGAGAATCCACGTAGGATACTATATAGGATCCTATATAGGTATTGTCCTATAGGAATCCACGTGGATTCTCATAGGAATCTATGTGGATTCCTATAGGTCGCCTATAGGACAAGTCCTATATAGGATACTATGTGGACTCTCCTATAGGAATACATGTAGGATCTCATATAGGATCCTGCATAGGCGTCCCAAAAAATTTTTGTACACCCTCCTACATATGATCCTACGTAGGTTCCCATATAGGATCCTATATGGGAACCCATATAAGATCCTACATGGGTACCCCCAAAAAAATTTTTTGTACCCCTTCCTCATGCGCAGTCGTCTTTTACGTATTCTACAATACTTACGCCTGCGCAGTAAATATTTTTCGTCCTTATAATGGTGCTTAATGTATATTTGAATAAGGTTGTTAAAAAAAAACAATTAATTCTGTGTACATAATTTTTTTTGGGCGCCTATAAAAGATCCTATATAGGATCCTATATGGGAACCTACGTAGGATCCTATGTAGGGGGGTTTACAAAAATTTTTTTGGGACGCCTATGTAGGGTCCTATATGAGATCCTACATGTATTCCTATAGGAGAGTCCACATAGGATCCTATATAGGACGTGTCCTATAGGCGACCTATAGGAATCCGCATAGATTCCTATGAGAACCCACATGGATTCCTATAGGACAATACCTATATAGGATCCTATATAGGATCCTACGTGGATTCTCATAGGAATCCATATGGATTCTATATAGGATCCTATGTAGGATCCTATATAGGATTTTTCAGTAGGGAGATGGCGCTATTTCAGGCGATTAAGCTAGCGTATTTTACTATTTTCAAGATGCCTGCCACTAGTGGTCGCATTTAAGTTGAGTTCACCGTTACCAAACTCCTCAGACAATTATGATATTTTCAAGATGGCTACCGTTAGATAACACGATACGTAACAACTATAAACACTTACCAGTACCATCGGCCGGTAAAGTAGATTCGTTTATTGAAATTCGAATTTTCCCGCCAAATAGAGCTTATAGCGAGTTCCCAACACTTACCAGTACCATCAGCCGGTAAAGTAGATTCCTTTTGTGAATTTTGAATTTT
The DNA here is from genome assembly GCA_037103525.1 of Ganaspis brasiliensis. Classification (NCBI taxonomy): domain Eukaryota; kingdom Metazoa; phylum Arthropoda; class Insecta; order Hymenoptera; family Figitidae; genus Ganaspis; species Ganaspis brasiliensis. The sequence goes on along the minus strand of JAZKLR010000815.1, from coordinate 143,895 downwards.
CCCGCCATATTGAGCCTGTAGAGAGTTGCCAACACTTACCAGTACCATCAGCCGGTAAAGTAGATTCCTTTAGTGAAATTTGAATTTTCTCGACAAATGGAGCCTGTAGCAAGTTCCCAACACTTACCAGTACCATCGGCCGGTAAAGTAGATTCCTTTAGTGAATTTTGAATTTTACTGCCAAATGAAGCCTGTAGCGAGTTTCCGACACTTACTAGTACCATCAGCTGATCAAGTGGAATCAGTTTATGAGGTGTAACTTTTTACCACCAGGTGGCGCTTTAGGTAAGTTTTTATGTTAAATCTACCTTACCAACGCTTTAGGATAATTTTCTAACATTATTTAGTGATAAATCTACCTTACCGACACTTTAGGATACTCACCTGATGTCATTTAATGATAATTCTACCTTACCGACCTTTTCTGATAATTAACCAAAGCTATTTTCAAGATGGCTGCATTTTATTTTGAAGTTAAACTTTTAAACATTTAAATATTAGCGCCTCTTCAAGATAGCCACCATTTAACTTGAATTTTATTTTGAATTTAATATTTTTAACATTTAAATATTCGCGCTTAATGTTATTTCAATATGGCTACCTTTTTTCAAATTTAAATATTTGACGCATGAAGGCCAAACAGATTGAATACGCGTACGGTGTACGGTTACGGTTCCTGTAGCTCCCGTACACGTATTTCATTGTGCGTTGAAAATACGGTACGGGAGAGGCGTTTGGCGCCATAACCTTGGTTTGAGTGAAAGCGTGCGGGCAAGTGGGCATGAGTAGAGAGGATCATAATTATTCAAGAAGAGGTTACCGGTATTTAAGAATTTCCGAAAGCGAAGAAAAAAGTTTAAGTAAGTATTTGGCAATAATTATTTTAATAATTGTAGAACTTTATTCCTCCTACTACATATAGGATCTATATCTGTATTTTAAGGTTAAATTGAACATTTATAATTTAAAAAATTAAAATACTTTGTTAAATTAAATAACATTGAACTAATCAATTTCTAATGTGTTGGGGCAAATATTCACAGCGTTTTTTTTATTAGGTTTATGATTTATGTAATAAATGTGTGTATCTCACATAAAGTTTGACCCGTCTTTAACTGATTTAGATAACTTTTATTTGAAAGTTTCAAAATGTGTATTTGAGGAATAACAGATTGTCACTTTTTTACCATTTTTGAAACTTTGTCCCCTATTTTATTAATTTGTTACCTATTTCTTTGGAAAAAAAGAAGTTGGCCAAAATGAATAAAAAAGGTTCCAAATGTCGTGGAATTTTGAACCTTTTTAAATCAATCTAATATTCTAATGTCGTTTGTGGTCTTTACCGTTTTATTTTTTTTCAACAGTAATCAATATTCATGTAGATCCAAGTATATTAATTTTAATTCGTAGGAAAATCATATACATTTTAATTTCGATATGGTAGTTGGAATTGACCTCAAGTTAATTGTGTTTAAACACCTGTATTTTTGTTTAATCCAACCCTTCAATTTTGTTTTTATGAAAGTAAAAATTTATAATTTATTTTAGAAGCTGCTGTAGCAATGGACTCTTTTAATTATGACTCTGGTGAAGAAGCAGAAGTGACAGTTGAAGAATCTGATGGGGATGAACTCCTTGTGGATTTTGTTCGTGGTTACCCATGCCTCTTCGATAAAAGTTGTAAAGAATACACAGACAAAACATTAAAAGAATCAGTGTGGCAAGAAATTGCTAGTGCATTGAATGAGAAACGTATGTATTACATAAGCCATTACAGCGCCTGGCACGGAGGCAAAACTTATGGAAAACGAAATTGGGTTTCCTGTGAGTTCTCATTCGTTGTACGTAAGTTTTTTATTGGTGAATGAAAATCATATAATTAAAATTGGTCAAAGAAATATAAATAATGATACAATTTAACTTTCTTAATAAATATAACACGGTATTGTCGGTAAAATGTCCATTTTTAACCGAGAAAAAGAAACTTCTAAAAACGATATTTGTAATATGTATACTAAAATATAGAATACTGCAAAATATAGTTTTCAGAATTTTCATTTTCTCGGTCTAAAATTGTCATTTTACTTTTCAGTACCATTTTAAACTTATTAAGAAAGTTAAACTTTATTATTAGATATACTTTTGACCAATTTTAATTATGTTTTTTATTATTCAGATACATAACTTAATAGGAATTACCGAGAACTCACAGAAATCCTAACTGCGTTCTCCGCCTATAAAATCACCAGAGATGGTTACAGAATTAAAAGGTTTTCTGTTTTTTCAAAAATCTTTGTAAAGTTTGTTTCAGTAAGTACATCAATTTAGTACTGTTAAATATTAATTTTCACGAAGATATTTCAAAATTAATTATTGTTTTATATTTATTTCTGCAAAATGTATGTTAAAAGTAGGGACACATGACTAACTTTTACAATTTATTTATTATTTGCAATTTTCCTTTTACAGAATTTCATTTATATTATATTAAATAATTATATTTAGATTATAATTATAATTATTATTTATATCTCATAATAATTATTATCGTATGTATTGAACAAAAATTTGTTGTTAAATAATAAATTAACATTTTATGTTTTTTCTTAAAATGTAGTTAAGTCTGTAATTTTCATTCCATTTTGATAAATAATTGCTTATTTTGCTCTTTGAAACATTTAATACAATTTTATTTGTTTAATTTTGTTAAATAATATATTGTTTAAAAAATGTATAAAAACCCAATTTTATTTAATTGATAATTTTCAGATAAAATATTATTTAACAAAAGCAAACAAAAAAAGAATTGTAGAAAATGTGTCCAAGAATAAAAAAGCAATTTCTTAAAATTGGATAAAAATAACAAAAATTTTACTAGATTTTAAGAAAAAACATAAAATGTTAAACAATCATTATTTAACAACAAATTTTGGATCCATTCATTTTTTTCTCAAAAATGTACAAGAGAATCTTTCAAAATTTTATGAAATCGTTTTAGTAATATTTTTATTTTGAGTCATAAACCACTTTCAAACGCGACTGCTTATATTTTCTTGTCACATAAAAATTTTCCTCTGACGGTCGAATTAAATATTTCTCTTATTAGGCCCATCTTTGAAATGCATGTATATTTTTGGTCTGGCGGGCGAACTGATTCCACCTCCTTATTCGCACTCTTTTGGGTTCAAGAATACCAAGGCTGGTTTTGATTTAAATGACTCTGATTTAAATCCTTGGGAAATTTGCATTAAAATCATTATTTAAATAAAAAAAACTTAGCAATTCTCCGGCTGTCTAATACTGAATGTAAAACATCGTAAACCATAAACAAAACCCACAAATTTGTGGATAAGTCTTAAAAATTTCAATTTTAATATTTTAATCTTTATAAAATTTAAAAAATTGTCCTCATACAGACGATCAAAACACCTACGAATTACACATTTTTGGTTTGAAGATAGCAAAAAAGAATATTAAATTTTTATATCTTTAAGTAATAATTTTAATTTAAATAAATCCAAACGTTAATTAACTCGTACTCCAATTTGTTCCAACTTTTAAATTTCGATTAATTCAATTTTTAACGCATAATAATTAAATTTTAATAATAATATTCAGTTTTCTAAGAGATTTCACTTTTTCGAACCTGTTTAATTTTTATCTTATAATTTCTTATTTTTACAAAATTTTAAGATTTTTTCTCCTTATTTTACATTTGATTTTTTGTTTGTATTTGTGTTTATATTTTAGAATTTTCTTTAATTTTCTTTTTTTTTATGCAAATTATTCAATATTATTTTACACAATTTTCTTATTAGACTAAGTATTCACTAAACTTTTTATTTCGTTGATTTTCATAATTATTTCTATATTTTTAAAAATAAACACGCTCATTTTTTTGTGGATTTATTTATTTTGTCTTCACATCTTGTCTATTTTTTGCGAGATATTTTGCAAACTTACTTATTTTTCCATAACATTTTTAGAATTTTCTTTATTTTTCTAAATTTTTTATTTAGTTTTTTATTTTTTGATTTTTTAAAAAAACATTTTGATTGTAAAATTCAGATTCAATGCTTGAATTTTGCGCGTTTTACCTGTCTTTTCGTTGGATTTCAAAAACAAGTTTTAAATACACAAAAAGTATTTACATTTTTTAATTTTACGTACATTATCATGACTCGAAGCTTCATTTTTCATTTTTCAGGGTTGCCACAGACCCTGGAAAACCTGGAAATAGTATGGAGTTTAAAAATATTTCTGGAATTTTTTTCTTAAGATTTCAAAAATTCTGAAATTTTTGAAAATTTAAAAACGAAGGGCATAAAAGACTTGAAAAAATCCTTTGATTTAACAATCAACATTTCCGTAAAATATAAACAATTCCATAAAAGAAAAAAAAATTCTTGCTTTACGCAAGAATTATTATAATCTCTTTAATTTAAATTTAAAAATTAAAATCATCAATAATATTTATTATACAAATTCTCAGGGCTGTTATTGTTTTACATCACTTTGATTAAAATCATGATTTAAAACAAAAAAACTTAAAAAAAAAACTCCGTACGCCTAATGTTTCATATCGCAAACCATAAACAAAACCCACAAATTTGTGGATAAACCTTAAAAGTTTCAATTTTAATATTTATATATTAAAAAAAACATAATATACGCTATTTTTTTTGTAAATTTATTCAATTTGTTTTTACACCTTGTCTATTTTTGCCAAATATTTTGCAAACTTACTTATTCTTTCGTAAAATTTTTAGATTTTCTTTATTTTTATAAATTTACTGTTGGACTTGATTTAAGTGTAATTTATAAAAATGTTTTTGGTTTAATTTACTTAAAGTCTTTTATTTTTAAAAGATTTTTATTTCTTATTTTATTTTTAATAGTTTTAATTTTTTAGTACATTTTAACCAAATTTTATTCTTTTTTGTACCTTTTAAATTTTTTTACAGTTTGTTAGATTAAGGAAAAAACATTTCTCCATTTTTCTCCTATTTATTTAATTTTCTTGATGTTTCACTAGTTTTATAGTCATTCCTTGCATTTTAATTAATTCTTCAAATTTTGTCATGATTTTTCCATTTCTTAGAAACATTTTTCCTTCTTTTCAATTGTTTAATTTTTATCTCGTTATAATTATGAATTTTTGAAAACATTTATTCAATGTTTCTTCCTATAGATTTTTTCTTCTATTTCATAGAATTTCTTTTCTTCTAAAATTTTTTTTTTAATTTACCAAATTTTTATTCAGTCTTCTTTTATTCAATTTGTAAAATAATTTTATTTACTTATTTATTTCTTCAAACATAAACGGGTAGGAAAGCCTTTATTACAATCAAAAAGATCTAAGTAAATAAGTAATTTTCTAATTTTCCTAATTTAAAATTTTTGTTTTCTTTAGTATTATATTTTAACGTTCTGTTAATTATCATTTTATTTAATATTTTAATTTTCAAAATATAAGTAGTCAATAGTTTAAATGTTTAAAAAGAGTTTCTACTTTTTTTATATATTTTTATGTCAATGTTTCATTCCTTGTGTTTTTTTAAAAAGTTTTTTCTTAATTTCTATAATAAACTACTTATAAATAAACATTTGGAGATTTTGTATACTGATTATATTTTAAAAACAGCAATTTCTAAATTAAATAAAAAAAATCTGATTTTTTTTTATTTTTTGAAAAAAATTATGATTTCTATCAGCCCAACAAATTCCAGTCAAAAGTTCTAGCGCAATTCTAGTTGTACCAAAACTTAAAATATTAGAGTAATTTACTCTGGAATTTGAGAGAATTTGAACCTGGAGAACCTGGAAAACGCCTGGAATTTCAAAAGATAATTTTTGTGGCAACCCTGAAGCTATAAATCAAAGAAATATGATATTTTTAAAATTTTAACAAAATCTTTCTTTTGTCTACTAGCCTTCTCATAATATGGAGGAGGTAGAAGGGGCATTAATGACTAAAAATTACTTTAGGACCATGTTTGCTCACTGCTTGGTTTGGAAGTTATAAACGTTGTTAGTTTCTTCCTCTTTGGGCTCCCCTACTATCTATAATGTGTAAGTTTGCATAAAAAGTGCCCACTTTGTCGATTTTATTTTCCGAGATACATAGGCTTTAAGGCGAATTTTGTGTCCCCTTTTTTTCCCCTATTTTAAAAAAAATTGCCCCTATTCCCCTTTTTTACTAACAATAGGGGTTGTGATCCCTGTTACGGACAAATTTTGCCTAAACCAGTGACGTCATACTCCATCACACGCCCTTAAATATCAATTTGTGCATATACAGATTCGGACAAACGAAAATTTCGTCAAATGGATATTGTGGCACTGAACAAATTTACTTTCTCAAAGTACTGTTGAATAAAAATTCTGCTAAATTGAAATATGGTTTAATTGCAATTCTTTTAAATAAAATTTGGTCAAAAATAAATTATAGTTTATGTCAATTATATTACATAAAAATTCATTTTCCTAAAAATTCTGTTAAGGGACCGTTCAAAAAATACATAACGCTTTTATGGAGCTTTTTGTCCTCCCCCCCACCCCCCCCAACAATTAATTTTTTCATTGTGGTTCATCAATTGAAAAAGATAGGATTTTCGTTGAAAGTACAGTTTCTCTTTATTAAAAATGCTTTCCTTTATGATCCATATAATTAAGAATTTTACTTTTAACTTTAAACATCCACAATTCGTAGATTAATTTTAAATGTGGCTTAGTATCTTGGGGTGTAAGTGCACTCTCAAAGACTTTAGATAGTAATTATTTATTATAGTTTCGGCATTAATTTTTACAATAAAAGCTTCTACTCTGGAATTATCGAGTAAAATGAAAACTTTTTCTAGCGAAGATCCATAGTAAAGTTTTGATTCAAGGATAGGAATATTTACATTTATTAAAGAAAACTGTCTTTTTATGTTTTAAAAATTTACAATCTACGATGGAAACAATTTACGTTTACGTGATTATCCCAGATTAAAAATCAGGGTAGTAAAAATTAATTATTAATATTTTTAAGTGTGCTAAACTTAATAAATATAGAAAAGCGAACGTTACATATTTTTTGAACGGCCCCTAAGTAGAAATTTGAATTTATTGAAATGTTATTTAAAAGAAATGTTGGAAAATTTAACTCAACGAAAAGGAAATTATGTATGTCTAATAAGATCGAAGAAATTAAAGATTCTAAATAATGAAATTGTAGAAGTTAATCATACACTCCGAAAACATAGAATACTAGATTGTGGATACCAAGAGCAGAATAGAGGTGTTTTCCGACGAGTGCAAAGTTTGATGCCAGAGCCGAGCTTAGCGAGTGCAGCAACAAACTTCCTGCACTCAGTGCAGTATAGTATACAATATTACGATGTGCAGCCATCACCTATTTTGAGTTTACTTTTATGCATAATAAATTATACTTTTCTTAAAGGTGTTACACAAATTAATTTCTTATAAAATTTTATTAAAATTTATATATTGATGTATTAAAAAAAATTTTAAAAAAACACCCCTTAATTTTGTAATGATCTCTGAAACATGTGTTTAGTTTTGAACATTTTTAATTTAATAAATAGCTGTCATAGAATTTTATAACTTTTTTAGATGAAGTTATAAAAAAAAAGTGGGAATATTTAAGAGATAGATATTCGAGGGAGAAGCGAATGACTGCAGTGGAATGGGCCAGTGGACGTGGTGCGTCTAAAAGGAAAAAATTTAACTTATTTGACCACATGAAATTTCTTGAACCATTTGTTAAACAGAAAAGGTAAATTATAAATAACTTATTTTAAAAATTACGAACAGAGATAATTATGAACTTACTTACTTATGTTTAATTTTTGTTAATATTTTTTTCAGATTGTGTAAATTTATAGTACAGTCGAACCTGGATAAGTGAGAACCCTCTTTCAGTGGAACTTTTTTTGCGGTCCTCGCACAAGTAATTTGATCTTAAACGACCTGGATAAGTGGAATACCTCCAGTAGTGGAACAAAACCTTTGGTCTTTTCAGGTTCCACTTATTCAGGTTCGACTGTATAACCAATTTTTTTTTTAATTTTCATCTTTTGGTTCTTTAATTTACATTTTCTTGACCCCTTCCCCCTGTCACTCTTTCTTACGTAAGAGTAAACACCTATTCTTAAATGGATGCTATGTTTATTGACCTTTCCCCCATCCCTTTATTTTTAATTTTTTTTTATATAAAAATAGTTCAATACTACACTTCTAGAAGTAAAAAGATAGAAATCTTATCACTTTTTATCTTTCTTATCTCTGTTATAGAAAGAGATACAGAAAAGATATAACTTTCAATCCCGACTCTATACCTTCTTATCTCTTTCTATCGACCCCAATCTCTTTCAATATCTACCTTCATCATAATGATCAGTTTTCGCTATCAATCACCTTTTCTCTATAACTTTCAGTCTCTAATCTCCACCATCCTATCCCTTTCTATTGCCTTCAATCTTTTTCAATCTCCTCCTTAACTACTTCGGCGCCATGACGCCAATTTTGGCGTCATGCGTGAAGTCGCCCAAAGCGGTAAAAATGAATAAAATGGCGTCATGACTATTTATGTATTATTAATGTCTGTTGTAATTTTTTATGTACGTAAAAAAAACTTATATTTATACACTCTTATGTTTATAATATAAACATAAGAATTTATGAATATAAGTATTGACAATCGTCGATATTCAACTTGCTTAAAAACAATTAAAACCCTAAAAAATTGAATTTTTAGTATTATATTTCTGATCGCCGAATCCTAAAATATAAAAATACTATTTTTACATCCATAAAAAATTATGACAGGCATTAATAATCGAGAAATAGTCATGACGCCATTTTGCTTATTTTTACCTCTCTGGGCCACTTCACGCATGACGCCAATTTTGGCGTCACACCGCCGAAGTGGTTAATCACCATGACCAGCTTATCGCCATCAATCATATTTTCCATATAACTTTAATTCCCTAATCCATATCAGGTTATACTTTTCTATTGTCTTCAATCTCTTTCAATCTCCATCTTAATCATCATAAACAGTTATCGCTAATAAATACTTTTTCCCTATAACTTTCTATCTGTAATCTATACCTTTCTATCCCGCCCTATCCCTACCTGAATGAAAATTATGAGTTTTCCCTTTCAATCACTTTTCATCTATAATTTTCAATAACCTATATTTATACACATATTTTTTGCTATTCCCACCCTAACCAGCATTATTGGTTATCGCTTTTAATTACCTTTCTTCTATAACTTTCAATCTTCCATCTATCCCTTTCTATCTCTTCTCTACCCCTTTCTATCCTTTTCTATTCCTTTCAATGCCTATCCATCCTCTCCTATCCCCTACTGAAAGAACATGATCACTCAACAGATTACTGAAAGTACTAAAAGAAAAGTGATGAAAAGTGATAACTGATCATGTTAATGCAGATGGGATAAAAAGCGATAGAAAGATACATACTATCGCCTATTACGCTAAGTCACCTTCCTACTATAACTTTCTGTTACTGATTTATACCTTTGTATCGCTTCTTATCCCACCTGCATTAACACGATTAGTTATTGTTTTCTATCACTTTTCTTTTATTACTTTCAATAATCATTGAGTGATCATGTTCTTTCAGAAGGGGATACGAAGGGATAGAAAGCGATAGAAAAAGATAGAAAGGGATGGAAAGAGATAGAAAGGGATAAAAAAAGGTTATTAAAAACGATAAGTTGCTATGTCCATTAAGGTAGGGAAAGGCGGGGTAGGAAGGTATAGATTAGAGATTGAAAGTCATAGGGAAAAAGTAATTATTTGCGATAACTGATCATCATGATTAAGGTGGAGATTGAAAAAGATTAAAGGCAATAGAAAGGGATAAGCTGATATGGATTAGAGAATGAAAGTTATATTAAAAATATTATTAATGTCGATAATCTGGACATGATGGTGATTAAGGTGGAGATTAAAAGAGAGTGGAGGCAATAGAAAGGGATAGGATGGTAGAGATTAGAGATTGAAAGTTATAGGGAAAAGGTGATTAATGGCAAAAGCTGATCATTATGATTAAGGTAGAGATTGAAAGAGATTAAGGTCGATAGAAAGAGATTAGAAGCTATAGAGTCGGGATTGAAAGTTATACCTTTGCTGTAGCTCTTTCTACAACAGAGATAAGAAAAGGTAAAAAGTGATAAGATTTCTATCTCTTTACTTCCAGTAGATATCCCCAAAAATGTAAATACTATAAGGGATAGAAAAAGATAAAAGAGAAAGATTAAAGGAGACAGGATTGAGAGTGATAGAAGGTATAGTCAAGTAGAGTGATTAACTGTCAGTATATCGTTCGTTAGCTCAGTGGTAGAGTCCTTAGGTTAATAAGTATCAATTCTCGCGTGGCTAGGGATCGCTTCTTCGTAGCTGACGATTTTACAGTATTATGCGCCTTATATATCAGATTAATTTTAGTATATATATACTGAAGTTCATATAAAAATACTAAAATAATTGGGTATTAAGGAGGAATCGGACAAACAATCGGAACAAAAGTTAGTCCAAATGACTAATTTTGATTTTTGATATAGAAGACACATAATTTAACGTAATTTTTTTCAGGGGAAGTGTGGACACTTGCATTTTTTACAAAATGAGCCGTTAAAAATAGCAATTTGATAAAAATTAAAAGAAATTGACGTAAACGATTATTCAATTTGAGGTTCAAATTAACCCAAATTGAATAATCGTTTCCAACGTCAATTTTTTTTAATTTTTATCAAATTGCTATTTTTAACGGCTCATTTTGTAAAAAATGCAAGTGTCCACACTTCCCCTGAAAAAATTACGTTAAATTATGTGTCTTCTATATCAAAAATCAAAATTAGTCATTTGGACTAACTTTTGTTCCGATTGTTTGTCCGATTCCTCCTTAAAGTAATTGGGTAGATAAGCGAAGAGATAGAAGGAGATTACGTTTTTAAAGAAGAGGATAGAAAGGGGATAGAAAGGAATTAAAATGGTAGATAGGCGAAGGGATAGAAAGAGATTCACTTTTTATACAAGAGGAAAAAGAAGGACAGAAAAGGGATAGAAAGAGATAAAAATAGTAGATAGACGAAGGGATAGAAAGAGATTTATTTCTTTTAGAAAATGATAGAAAGGGAATAGAAAGAGATGAAAATACGAAGCGAATAGAAAAAAATAGAAGTTTGGAGATAGAAAGGCATAGTGTTTTTGGAATGCAAAATGCATACCGTCAAACGGGGCTATTATGGTACAAAAACTGCATTTTTTTGTATTCTACGCTTCACCAAAAATCAGATATTTATACAAAATTTGTTTTAACTAACTAGTTACGTTGTTTACATCCTTCTGAAAGTTTACTGTAAGTTTTACCATAAAAGAACATTTTTTCTTAAGAACTGAAAGTTTGTATTATAATAATTTCGCCATTCGGCGAAATAAAATGTGTTCTTTATTTTATAAACAAAAATAAAGAAAACATTTTATTTTTTGCATTAAACTATGTGGGAACCTTTTGATAGATATCCCAGAGACAACTTTTTTATAAATCGCCAAATAGTAATTATTATTATGAAAATATAAAGTTAAATAATAAAATTTGTCAAAATTTGTATTTTATGTTATTTTAATAATTAAACGATTTAATATGGTCCATAATAACGTTTTGAGCTATTATATGTCAAGCAATATTAAAATTAACTTAAAACCCTTGTAAATAATATGATATTAATATTAGTGGTTTTTGAAGTTATGATGCACTCGTTGTCAAGTTTGACAAATTTGAGTTATTTCCAATTTTATGACAAAAAATAAAACATTTACGTAATAAAAACAATTAAAGCAAATCCCAGAAACCTTTTTTACTTTTTTAATAAAACGAATTTTCATAAAATAATTAAAACAGTTTTGTACCAGAATAGCCCCGCTATGTGCTGAACTTTCAGTTTTTAACCATTTTTTTAAAATTCTTAATAAAAAGTTAGCCCATCACGTGAATATAGTCTCAAGTAAATTCTCAACACGTACCTTAAATATATTTTACATTGAATTTGTCAATATTAAGATCGAAGCAGATTTTTAGAGAACTTCCAATTTTTTAATGAAATTTGTATATATATATGAATTTTTTCCGGATTTTAGACAAAGAATTTATTAGAAACAATACTATTATTTTATTTGCGAAATATCACACAATATTTACAAATAAAAATCGTATTTATAAATTTCAAAATAAATATTTTAGCAATAAAAAACCAGCTTGCACTGTAATAGCCCCCGGTGTACCTACCAGAATAGCCTCGTTCGACGGTGTATGAAAGGGATAGGAAAATTGTGATATCTTTCTATCCTTATATTTCTTTCCCTTTTTATCTTTTTACTCTTAGAAGGGTAGCCATTTGTAATCGTTTTTATTGACCCTGTTTTCGTTAGGTCATCTGAATTAACTTGCTAAATTAAAATAAATTTCGGAGCTTTATTGTTTTCCTTTTTTAAAAGATTGCTTCTCAAAAAATAGCGCACCTATTTAAACATGATTTTTTTACAAAAAAGTAGTAAAGTTTATTGAATTGAAGTAAAGCCTATCTTAAAATATACAATATAAGCTATATACATAAATTTTTTTAATAAAATATTTTTCGAAATGGCGGCGCCACAGGTGATTCCCCCCTTAACCTATTCTTCTTAACTTCAGTAAACGAGAAATAATAAAAATAGTTTCATTTCTTGAACCCTGAGAAAGGTGATCTCCACTTCATTAAATTTATTATATTTTTGTTTTAAACAAGAAACACATTTTTAATTGTATTCCTTAAAAAGTTGAAAAGTTCTGAGCCTTTATAAAATATAGTGTTTGTACAATTTATTTAATAATAATTTTTTTTACCAGTTGCATCAAGAATTTCGGGGACAATAATAGTGTAGTTCTTCAACCTTCAGCCATCAGAGATGAAAGGTATGCATTTCTTTATAAATTATTTTATAAGCAACTTATTTTTCATTCTGTGGAAGTTACTTAGATGTTTGTTACCAGGATAAACAAACACTTAAAACTCCATCGGTGAGGTTATTTGGGAATGAAACCCCACTGATCAAAAAAGAATTACAAGCATTTGCTTACCCGTTATAGAGTTTTTACAATCAATACTCTCCATCTTACAAAGTGCATGGAACTTCTTAAAGAGTGTTAAACCAATCGAGCTTTCACCAATAGAGTTTTAAGTGTTAATTCCTGAAATTAATTTCATGCCATATCCCAGAATTAATTCTTTGTTTAATTTATTACTACATATCTTTTATTTTTAATTTAAAAAAGTTTTTCTTATCTCTTAATTTTTTAAAGCATACTTAGGCCTAAGGAAAAGAAGATGTCAATTTCAAATTTTAATTGAGAATCGTTTAAGAAAGTCGATAAAATGTGTTATAAATTTTTGTTTTATTAATAATTTTTTATTTTGACAATTAATTATACTGTCAGAAAATGAAATGTGAGAAATAATGTAGAAATAAATATACATCGTGATACTGTAACTTGCACATAACGTTAATAATCAATGAAGTGGACGGGGTCTAAACGCATCCATTTGTTCGACCGTGTGAAAATGGAGTCCATTTTATCTCTTGGGGGAAAATTTACATCTGACCCATGCATTTTCCACCTCATTTATTCAAGGTGTCTAGCGATCCGGGATATCCGGGAATTTTCCGGGAATTTAATATTTCGTGAAAAAGTCCGGGAATTTGCCGGGAATTTGTAAATAGATCGGGAAAATCCGGGAATTTTTTGTAAATGTCTGGAAAATGTAATGTATTGTATCTACTTTAAAGATTTTAAACGGTGGCGCGAACTATAGAGCTTTTTAGCTCGAATAAATTATGTAATAATTAATACATGATTCAATTACAGGGATCACAGTGGTTTCTTCGTTCAATTTTAGGTGAAAAAGGGGATTTCGATTTTCAAAAAAGGGGATTTTCTTTATTAAAAAGGGGATTTTCTTTATTAAAAAGGGGATTTTTTAAATTATGAAAAAAGGGTTATATTAATAATTCAAGTTTTCTTTTACAAAATTTTATTGTTTCTTTTTTTTAAAACAGTTTTATTAATTAATTTAGTATTTTTTTGTTCAATTTGTTTATGAAAATTTCAAAAGAAAGACCACTTCTGAAAATACAAAAAATTATGTTTTAATAGGTTGTCTGTTCAATGACGAGAAGATAGTCGTTGCAATTAAATATTTTTAAAAATAATTTTTAACTTCAAATGGTTTTTTAAATTATTTATTTAATAATTAGATTTTAAACAGGAAACATAAAAATCTGTGATGTTAAATGTTCTGATATAATGTTAAAGAAATTAAATTAAAAATCTTTCAGCGAAATATGACAAAATCAATTCAAATTATTTTTATTAATCTCTTTTATTGTATTTTTATATTTTCTAATTCAAAACAATTAATTTTCGTTTAAAATAAGTAAATATATTTCACAAACAATTTTTTTTCACCCAATAAAATAAATTTGATGTATTTCAGCAAGAATACATGGTTTTATTTTATGATGCAAAACTAGTAATATTTGTTTAAAACAAGTAAAAAATATTTGGCTGATTCCAGAAAAAAATCGAAAATGGCTTCACCAAGTTCATCAATTTTTTTTTACTCATTATTGAATTTTTTTTTTCTTAAGCCGTATTTTATGGCTTATTTGATTAAAATATTATAATGGTCCCCAACTGTTTTGAGTTTGATATTTTTCAATGGAATATAAAGGTAAAATTTAGTGAGGGAATGATGATGAGGGAATGACGAATCAAAACAAAATGACCATAACCTCAGAAATATAACCTTACTTCCCTATGCACTGTGAACAATGCGATATAAACACTGGAAACATGTGCAAATACACTATGATTAGTAAATTAAAATGTGTTTACCTATTTATAAATCAGCATGAGGGAATGACGTGAAGAAATGTATTTTTTAAAAATCTCATTGATAAATTAGCTTTAACAAAATATCCTTTCTACAAACGTTCGCTGCAGTATAGGTTGTCAATAGCAATGTTGCCATTTTTTAAAAAACTTAAGGTGGAACTTGGTAGGCATTAAAACTTTGCTGCAATCACACTGTTTCAAAGCGGTGAGGGAATGATAAGTTTTTCAAGGACAAATTTTGTAGTATATTTAAAAATACTTCCATTCGCTGTTTTTAAATTATAAACTCGTGTAGATACAGTTAATACTATCTTATATGAATAAAAAATAAAATAACAAACAATTAGTAAGGAATTTTACGTTTTAAGTTAATGATTCTCTTCGAATTCAGCAGTTGGGACATAGTGAGGGAATGATTTTCAGGGTACTCTCTTGGGCATATCTTCTTTGTTTATCATATAAGAAATAAATTTGTTTCATAAATTCGTACATCTAGTATAGTAGTATTATTAAAAAAAATAACTTTTCATAACCAACAATCCTGATTTTCAGAAATCATTAAGGACATCAATTTCGATTTTTTTCTGGAATCAGCCATTTAATAAAAAATTTTCTTATCCAATAAATTAATTTGCTTTAATTAATTAAGAATATATGGTAATAAGAAAATTATATAACTTTTTAAAATAATTTTATTTTAATTATGTTTTTTTCATGTTTCCTGTTTAAAATCTAAATAAATTCAATAAATAATAATAAAAAACCATTTCAAGTTAAAAATTATTTTTAAACACTTAAATTCAATAAATAATTTCTCATCATTGTACAGACACCCTAAAAAAGGTTAAATTTTTGCATTTCCGAAAGTGGAAAAATAAAAACTTTTTAAAAAAAAAGAAGGTAAAAGAAGAGAAAAATGTTGATTTTAGGTGTTTTAGGTGATTTTTCTAAAAAAAAAGGGGAAACCGTGATCCCTGCAATTGTATTCGATAATAATACTTATTTTAGTGTTTCATTTGAAATATTCATTTTTGTTCTGACCCTAAATTTATGGACAAATCTTATAAATTTTAATTTTAATATTTTAATCTTTATGAAATTTGAACAATTGGGTTAATACAGATGATCAAAATAACCTACGAATTACAAATTTTTGGTATGAAGATAGCAAAAAAAAAAGTATTAAATTTTTATATCTTTAAGTCATTATAATTTAAATAAATTCCAAACGTAAATTAATTCATATTCAAATATGTTCAAACTTTTAAATTGCAATTAATTCAAATTTAAATGCATATTAATTCATACAAAGTAATTTAATAATATTAATTATTTTTCATATTTACAATACTTATTACACTTTTCTAAGAGGCTTCACTTTTTAGAAACTGCTTAATTTTTATCTTATATTTTTTAATTTTTACAAAATTTTAAAAATTTTATTCCTTTCACATTTGATATTTTTTTTTTTGTAATTGTCATTTTATTGTAGAATTTTCATTAATTTACTTCTTTTTATGCAAATTGTTTAATATTACCTTACACAATTTTGTTATTATAACATTTTTTATAAATTTATTCAATTTGTTTTCACATCTTGTCTTTCTTGCAAACTTACTAATTCTTTCATAAAATTTTTAGGTTTTGTGTAACATTATAGTTACAAATGTTTTTAGTTCAATTTGCCTAAACTTTTTTATGTTTAAAAGATTTTTAATTTTCTTTTTATTTTATTTTTATCAATACTAATTTTTTAGTAGATTCTAACCAAATTTTATTATTTTTTGTACTTTTTACATTTTTTTAGAGTTTGTTAGATTAAGGAAAAAACATTTCTCCATTTTCTTCCTATTTATTTAAATTTCTTGATTCTTCACTATTCTTTTGTCCTTTCTTACTTTTTAATTAATTCTTTAATTTTTGTCATCATTTTTCCACTTCTTCGAAACATTTTTTCTTCTTTTAAATTGTTTATTTTTTATCTCATAATTACGAATTTTTGAAAACATTTATTCGATGCTTTTATCTACATTGTTTAAATTTCTCAATTTTCAACTTTTTTGAAAACTTCAAATCTTTTATTTAATATTATGTAAATTTAATCTTGTACTATAAATATTCTCATTTTAACATCGTTCTTCTATTTCATAGAATATCTTTTCTTTTAAAATTTTGTTCTCTTTAGTAATATAAAATAAAGTTTCTTTAATTATCTCCTTATTTTTTATTTTAATTTTAAAAAAATGACCGTAAATAGTTATATTTTTTTTAAAAGAATTTCTACATTTTATATATTTTTATGCCACTATTTTATTCTTGTGTTGTTTTCTTAATTTTTTCTTCATTTCTTTAATAATGTCCATGACATTTTCTATTTAAAAGAATTTTGTCATTTTTTTAAATAGACTGTTTTCTTATCTTCTTACGTTCTTGGTATTTTTATAATTTGTTATTCTCTTTCTGCTCTTACCTAATTGTTTAAATTCTGCGATCATGTGAATTTTGCGATATTTTTTTGAAATTTTCTCATTTATTCGACATAATTTATTTGATTGTGATTAAATGTTTTATTCTTCATTATTTCTTATTATATGTTCTCAGTTTAAAAAATAAACTAATACAAATAAACATTTTGAGCTTTTATATACTGATAATATTAAAAAAATAAATTTTTGATTTAAATAAAAAAAAAGCCCGATTTAAATAAGAAAAATCGGATTTTTTTTCTTTTTTAATCATGATTTTTATTAGCCCTGAAATAAAAAAATTAAAAAAGCTGCTCAACTACTATATAATATATTATTTCAAAATTGTAATCTATAATTTTCATTTTTAAAAATCCGGGAAAATTGTGCTCTAAGATCCGGAAAATCCGGGAATTTAAAATTGCCAGTTTGCTAGACACTCTGTTTATACATATTATGCTTTAACAAATGAACTCATTTAGATCCTCCCTACAGACATTTAAAAGCATCTCGTTTATGCATTTGGAATATAAAGTGTCGTGTGCAACACGGGTTTAAAGTCAGTCAATATTTTTATAACAACATTATTATGTACAGCATTTTTATTTTACAATATTTCTATTTTGTCTAATATGTAAATGAATTCTAATTTAACTGAAATTTAATTTCTCCGGATTCTCAATTCATAGAATTTTTATTCAGTCAAGTCTTTAAATGAAAAGTTAACATTTTACCGAATTTTTATTTGACCTAAATCACAAATTAAAAAAAAACTTTCTATCGATTGTTTATTTGACCAGGAAAATTGTAACGTTTTAAGAATTTTATTAAATATTAATTGACGTAAATAAAAAATCGTTAAAATGAAAAGTCGGTGTAATGGATATTCTAACAGTAGAATATTTCATTTACTCACGATTCTGTAAAATAAAAATTTTACAAAAAAAAAAAAAATAAACTGATAACATAAGATTGTTTTGAGTGAAAATTAAGTTTGTTATCGGTTCCATTAAAAACAAATTCAATATATATAATTTGGCTAGAAGAAAATTATATTTTATTACATTCTATGAAATTGAAATTGTAATTAATACATTATACTGAATAATCATGCAGCCTTAATTAACAATATTGTAGTAATTTAAAGTTATTTAAATGGGGATGTTCTATTATATAACATTTACGATAAAGATTCTTGCACGAATGTTACCTGGGATCTTTTATTGTACTACGCAAGCAAGGAAAATGATAACTGATGATTTTTGATTAACTGTGTATGTGTGTATTATTTCATGTGCATGATATATATTTGCATATATTAAAAATTTTTCTAGACATGTGGCAACATCTTCAAACTTCGTTGCAAGTCCACCATATTTGAAGAAACCTAAAATTAAAACTGAAAACAAATCATCAGACCTAGAACAATCAGTGGTTAGTCTTAGCAAAGTAGTCCAAGACCACTTCAGTGCCAGTGATTCAAAAAATTCACCAACAAATAATGAAAATTTATTGTTTGCGAATTTTTTAGCTCAAAAAATGGATCGTTTAAGCGAAAGTAAGCAGTTAACATTACAAAATGAAATGACTAATATGGTTACGAAAGCAGTTTTAGAAGAGTTACACAACAATGATAATGAGTAAATTTGAATTTAGAGGTTGAGATTATATAAGCTTTGAAAGTGCATGAATGTGTGACTTATTTCGTATCTAAAATAGCGATTTTAATAAGCTCAATTATCAAACTACTGTCAGACAATAATTTTGATTTTATATTTTATCTACTTTCAGAAAGTAGTAAAATAAGTTATGATATCACTTAAAAATTTCTTATTTTATTTTTTAAGAAACTGATTTTCAGATTTGCTAATAATAGGGTAGTTTATCTTGTATGGTTGCTGGTAACTACATAAAAAAAGAATTTTAATTTATTGCCAGTTAAAAAAAAAATTCTTTACATTTAGTCATCATTATCGTTTGTCAAATTTAGCACTATTGTTATTTAAAAAAACCTTAGCAGCTCATAGCCGATTTACATTTTATAACATAAAAAGTGTTAATATTTATCAAAGTTTAATTACGGTAATCGTTGTAGTGATTTTACAGACTAAAAAATAATAATATTTTTCTAAAGAGTATTAGAAAGACACTGTGATATCGAATGAGAGGGCTGTTCTATTATTAATTAGGTGAATAAAAAAAATTATGTTTTTTTAGTTCTATTTAATGTGGATTAAGTAATATGCTATAAATGAAAAATGCATTTGAAATTAAAGCGTATGTTGTTCTCTTGTCTTAAGCATAAATTGTTAGTGTTAAAAAAATTAAACTTCGTTTTTTTAACTAATTTAAAAAGTTAAACTTGGCTCTACTACAGTCTTAACTAAAAATGTTAACGTTCACTGTCGTTCACTTTCGTTCATCGTTGTGCTTATTTAATTAATTAAGACAAAATAATGCTATTAAAGGATCAATTTTTCAAAATTTGATAAATTCATTTTTTAAAAAGAAATATATCGTTCACCGCAAGTCGAACGTACTCAACGGTTTTTGATAAATTTAAGAGCAGGTTAGAAAGTACGTATCTTTAGTGGTGTTTTTCAAGCTACTCATATTCTGTATGTACAAAAACTACACTGAGAAAAATGGCTGTTAATGGATATTAAAATTAAATATTCAGATATTAAAACATAGTATTAAGATATTAATAGCTAGATATTAAAACTTAATATCTTAGATATTAAAAATATTAATTTAAATGTCTAAAATATTAAGGAGGAATCGGGCAAACAATCGGAACAAAAGTTAGTCCAAATGAATAATTTTTATTTTTGATATAGAAGACAAATAAGTTAATGTAATTTTTTTAGGGGAAGTGTATTTTTGTATTTTGTGAAAAATACAAAATACAAAAATACACTTCCCCTAAAAAAATTACATTAACTTATGTGTCCTCTATATCAAAAATAAAAATTGTTCATTTGGGTTGGCTTTTGTTCCGATTGTTTGTCCGATTCCTCCTTAAACTTGAATAGATCTATTTTTCTCAGTGTGCGTAGATGAGATGTTTCCAAGCCTTTCCACAAAGATATGTACTTTCTGTTTTGTTCTTAAAAGTTAAGCGTTTTCCAAATTGTGACAAACGTTTGCGTACATTCCACTTAGGGTGAACGATATATAAACAAATTTTAAATATTAAGAACTTTACAAATAAATTGGTTACTGCTAAATTGAAGAAAAGTTTTTTATTGTTTTTTGAAACTTGTTCCTTAACAACTTGTTCACTTTGTAAGAAGTTAGTGGTTATTTTTTAATGAACAACATTGGTAAAATAAGAAAATGAATATCGTTTGACAAATTTACAGTTTCGTTTATAAAGTCAAATATACCATATTTAATAGTTTAAGGAGATTGTGATGTAAAACGAAATGACTGATTAATTATTATAAAAGAATAGATGTAGTTCCGATACAAATGTTGTAATTGTAATTTAATGTAGTATTACAAGAATTTTTCAATACGATTATTTTCCAGTTCTATTCAGTATAAGTTAAGCGACAGATTATATGTTGAGAATAGTGTTTTTCTTGTTATTCGCTGTATTCCTGCTTTCAGTATAATTTGTCTGTATGAAAAAAAAATTGAAATAAACTTTTTATTGTTCTGAAACCATTTTTAAAATAAATACTCTTGTTGCTTATTATAATAGTTGTATGTGTACCTATGAACAGGAAATATGATCGTTATTAAAAAAATTTAAATTTTACTAATAAACCATTCATTATAACGCTTAGCTGAATACAAAGGGATAAATTTGTATGTCATGCATCCTTTTTTGCCAAAGAATAAAAATAGACGTCATTTTTGTACACGAAAAAAATGGTCTTTTAGAGTCCACAAATCCAATTTGTGGATAACATGAATACGTACAATTGTGTATTCCACAAACTTATTTGTAAAATTTACATATTTATTTGTGTATTTCACAAATTGAGCTATTTGTGTAAACTATTATCTCCATTTGTAGATGGTACAAATATTTCTGTGGATTACACAGGATATATTTTTCCGTTTACAGTCGAACAAATGAATGGCTTTCAACACTCTTCAGGTATCAAAAAGCGCGATGTTCGTTTCTGTGGGATAAAGATTTTAATTTCTTAAGAATAATGTATAATTAAAATTTTCCCACAATTTATGACGTCAAATTTTAAATAATTTTTTATTTAATATTTAATTTAGTCCAGCTACTTTATTGGCGCACGTTATTTAAAAATGTATCTTTGGGTAAATAACAGTCAAATATTTTTCAAATATAATTTTTATTATAGTAAATGAGGAGACAAGGAGGACATTTTTAACACATAAAAAAAAACAGTATCAGAAACTTAGAAAGTATAATTGTTATGAATTTAGAATTTTTATTACGATTATCACAGTTACGTTTGACGTAGCCTTTTTAAGGAAAAAAAGTTTCGTATAAATGGGCACGGTATACCTAAACTACGTTTTAATGAACATTTCAGTATAACTGATAATGGTTTTATAGATTCTGAATCCATATTTTTTTAGTTTCATTTTAAAGAAAAAAAAATTTGTCCTCTCTGCACTGACAGTACCGTCAAGCGGGGCTATTTTGTGTACGCGAGGTTTTTAATGAATAAAATATTCATATATTTTGAGATGCTCAAGTTTAGTACTTGGTATAAATATATTCTGCTATCTAAGTCGTGAAAATGAAGCTGTAAATTTTCAAAGTTTTCAAAATTATGTTCAGATCTGCGGAAGTTTAAAAGTTTTTCTAAAATTATTAATAATACTTGTTGACAATTTAGTTGTAAAGGTGTATACGTAATGAACTAACTTTTTATTGCATATTTTAAGAAAAACTGTATGAAACTGAAAAACCAGGATTTGGTTGGTTATTTTATTTTATTTTTTATAAACATTTTTGTCTTATTTTTGTTATAAAAGACGAGAATTAACCATAAAATTTCAATTTTACATTCGGTGTCATAAAAACCTAAAAAATGTAATATCAATAATTGCATATATGCTTTTCAAGTGAATTTTGAAACTTTTTCTCTTAAAGTAACTTAAGAAGTGTAATAGAAGTTATATTTTTTTAAAGAAATAATGTTTTTTGTAAACCTACATTTTTGTGAAATTTCAGTCTTTTACTTTTACTTTACAACTTTGAGTTTCTAGAACTCATACAAAAAAAATTTTTTTGCCGGCAAACTCACAGGACACCATTAGAAGGATGTTCACAACATATAACTGAATAGTTTAATTCTTTATTTTTCCAAATTCTGAATTTTAATAAAGCGTAGAGTGGAAAAAGAGCTGTTTTGTGCACAAAATAGCCCCGTTCGACGATATGTCATTTGAAGCACTCGAAGCGGGCGCAAAGTAAGCTATTGCCGCCCGATGAAGTGTTTAATTGGGCCCTAGATCTATATAAAAAATAAATTTCGAAAAAGTGGATTTTGCGCTCTCTTTTGGGATTATTATTTTGATGGATTATGACTTCATATGTAAATATTTTATTTTCATGGAACAAAGTTTTCAGAAAGCATAATTAAAAATTTAATATAATTTTTATTTTCTTGTAATTTTATTTATCGTTATGTGTATAAAATCAGGTGGGGTAGTTTAAAAGAAAGAGTAGATGCAAGGGTGAATGTTTAACTGGTTTTTGAACAAATTGGTTTCTGGTTTATGAGAATTTGAAAAACTGTTAAACGTCATCTTTTTTTAAACTGATTTTCTTGAAATAAAATCTGTTTTCCTGAAAGAAGCAATTAAAATTTTAAAACTGAAAATCTCCTACCGGTTTAACCGGTAATCCCTAATAGGGATTTTAAATACCGCACAGACGTAGTTGAAAGGGACTTGAAAGGGGCATGAACGTCAGTTGTTTGGCTATTTATATTCTCAAAAAATAGATTTTCAAAGCTAAAATAGTTCAGTATTCCATGGCAAATTTAAATTTTGGGTAAATAAAACTTTAATTTTGTTATTAAACCTTTAGTTTTCTTTAAAAAATCACCAAAATTTATTATCTTACGATCACATAGAGCAATTTTGGAGAGTGTTCAAAAAGTCGGACACACAAAACGCATGAATATTCCCTAAAACCCATTCGACCTAAGCTGATTTGGCATAAATTTCATTTAGCCTAAAGTTCAAGTTTGTATAAAGATCCACATTACTACTTTTGGAATCAGTATCATTTCAGTCAAATAATGTTAAATTGTATGTAACTTGTTCCAATGAAATATATAAACAAAAAATTAAATACTAAAAGTAGCCGTGGAATAAATGAGATCACGTGCATATTTTAGTCAAAACTTTTATATTTTCTAGCTAAAAATAAAAATTATAAAGCAATTTATTTTTATAATTAAAAATAAGAAGTCCCTGATATTTCTTTTTTATATAACTAAATAAAAACAACATTTTTAAGTTGGTAGGGAATTCTGTTTACAATAATGCTACACTTGTATAGTTAAGAAACAAAACATACAGATTTTTTATTTTAAAGATTTATTCCGTAAATTTTAACATTTTATAATTCAGCCAAACGATTTAAAAGTCAATGAAGCAAAGAATATAGACAAACTGTGTATCATATTTGTGCTCTTTATTAAGTGGTGTAATAGGTGGTTTTTAACAAAACTAACGAAAAATTGTAATAAAATAATGAAATTCATTAGACATGTTAATGGTATCACATTTTTATCCCTAATTTTAGATTTAACTAGTAGTGTCAATACAAAATACTTTAGCTGATTTAAAAATTATGAACATGTCGCACCACTATCTTTATAATCGACTTGAATTTTTTTTATGTGCTAATCAGTTTTAAAATATGAGCTTTGTTCATTGTAAGTAACTAAAATGGTCCTAATTTATACTTTCTTCTATTTAGAATGTTTAATTTCTAAAAATTTCAGAAAAAAGCATGATCTCTATTTTTAGAAAAGGTAAATTTAAGGAAGAAAGTAACTTATCTTTAACGCCACAAGAGTATTACCTCGCAACGCTGTGTACTTCTGTGCGTGAATGCTTTAAACAATTAAGATAAAATAAAAATAAAAATTCAATTAACAAGTTTGATTAAGAGAAACTTAAGTTTGATTTAATAACAATTCATGAATCAAATTATGTTTAGCTTATAACCAAAAATCAATCCGAATATTTTCACAATGACGACTTACAGTATTTTTTATTGTGTTGTTAGCGTATTTATTAACAAATGTACCTATCAACAAATACAAACAACTACAAATTATAAAACAGTTATGCAATTCTTCATTTTTTTACATACATTTTCAAGATTTCTAAAGATAACACTGGCCTACATGGGTTTTGCGAATAAAATGTGACCTAGTGTTTCCGAATGGATTTTTCGTGCTGAACGCGAATCTGGGTTCAAACATTTTCCATCGCGTAACGTTTTCTAGAAAATAGGGGTTGAAACCCCTAAAAACAGCGTTTTTGGCAGTTATTGAAAAATTGTGGGGCAAAATCCTGATGTGATATAAACTTTACTATTATGAGAAATTAAAGGCAGAAACGAGCCCTTTCAAATAAGCCCTATGCAAATTTAATCGCATTCGGCCTTAGAGCGGGGGGTTGTCTATAAAAAAATGAAAACAGGAAGGTATTGATTTAAAATTTGATTGTAATCGTTTAAAACTTGTTACTTGCAGGTTTTGAGGGTCGCTGATTACGAATATGCAGTTACATTTGAAAATTCAAAATGGCAGATCAAATATGGAGGACCACTATATTGAATCTGCCATTTTGGATCTTTCAAATGTTATTTGAATATTCAATCAGCATATTCGTAATCAGCGATCCTCAAAACCCCCAAGTAACAAGTTTTAAGCGATTACAATCAAATTTTAAATAAATACCTTCCTGTTTTCTCTCTAAATTTGAAACAGCGAAATTTCGCTGTTTAAACAGCCCAAAGTATACAGCTGTTTCAATACAGCGTATATACGCTGATCAAAAAGCGATTTTTTCACTGATTAACAGCGAAATTCACTAATTCACCAGCGTATATACGCTGTTTTGACACAGCTGTATACTTTGCGCTGTTTCAAATTTAGAGAGTTCATTTTTCCATCACCCCTTAGATAAAAAAACACCCCCCGCCCTAATGGTGAATGCGATTAAATTGACATAAGGCTTATTTGAAAGGGCTTGTTTTAGCCTTTAATTTCTGGTAATAGAAAAGTTATATTACGTCCGGATTTTGCCCCAAACTGCCAAGAACGTTGTTTTAGAAGTTTTCAACCCCTATTTTCTCGAAAATAGTTTTCGAACCCAAATTCGTGTTCAGCACGAAAAATGCATACGGAAAAACTAGGTCCCATCTTATTCGCATCCAAAAAATTGAAATTTTCAGGGCAGTGTAATCTTTATTAACTGTAAGAATAAAGTAATGAACTTTAATAAACCTTAAATGTGACCTGGACAGTTAAAGGGACCTACAATGGGGAGAAAAATTCTTTTCTCACTTTTCTGACGTTAATTTCAATGAAAAAGAGCTCAATCTTTTCTAACAGAAATTGCTAAAGAAACTGAAAATTTATTTTTATGAATAAGTGATTTCTTTTAACTGACAGGTCAAATTTATTTACAGGTATTATCCACAGGTTCAACGAGGCATAATAAAGGTTAATAATTTTAAAGGTAAGTATAAAAATACATAATTAATGAGAATTAAACGATTTATAAATAGACGTAAAATATTAAAATTGATATTTGTTTTAACAAAAACACATTTTACTGAAAACAAGTGAACAAGAAACACTAGCATTAAAAAAATAATATAATATGTTCGACATACATGTTATTTAACTTACATGTAATAAAACTGAAAAGGAGTCTCACTAAATAAGAGGTCTTCCATAAATTACAATAGGCTGTAGGGAGAGAAGGTGTCCAAAGGAAAAGTAAGAAGTTCTATTTTTTAATTTTTACCTTGGAAAAAATTTCACATAAGAGGGGAGGGGGTTGAAATTTCTTTAAAAAAGTCTTACGTAATTTATGGACTACCCCCAATCGTAATAATATTGTAACACAGAAAACTGTTTTGGATTAAATTAATCTGCAACGCTCTTTTTTTTATACCAAATAGAATTTAAATAATCTGAAACTGGCTTAAAACAATCGTGCTGCAGATTATTTTAATACATAAAAGTTTTCAGTGAATATATTTTTTTATTCGCTTATAGTAATTAGTCAGTCCTTTCGTTTCACATCACAATGCCCTCTTAATAGTAATTAGTTTAATTTTTATTTCTTTACTGACTATATTCTGTATGTTAATTGGTCCCTCTAATTTTTTGACAAGATAATCTTCATCAAAAATAAGTAGAACCCAAGACCACAAACATATTTTTCTATTTATTTACAATAATTAGTCAGTCTTTTCGCTTTCACATCACAACGCCATTGTAATAATTAATTTTTTACAAAATAGAAAAGATTACTTAATTTGTTAAAATAATACCTATCATTTTATCTTTTTTCTTTAGAGATACTGTTTAACATAATACATTAACGATCAAAGTAAATATACGATAGTGAATATTAAAAAAATATTTATATAATATCAATACTCAATGATTGTCAAGAAATAAATTGTTTTATCGGCTAATAAAAGCAACTCTCTTTTCTGAACTCAACAGTCTGCTATCCAAGAAAATTTGTTTCAATTACATTTAATTAGGTCTTAATGTAAAGAAATTATTAATATAATATATCTTCCAAAAATCGGTTAATTTACGGACAAAACTATCGCTCTTAATTCAGGAGTACTTTTTCAAAAGTTAATAAATCCATTTCAGGCCTCTCACTCAGTTTCGCAATAAAAATGGTGTTTTTCTGTATCTGTTATTGTTATTTTCAAGTTTCTATAAAAAACAGATACTTATTTGAAAATAAATAATAATACTTAACAAACAACTTCAATTCAGTATTTCAATTATCACGATTAAGACCTCGTCGGACATAAGCTCTTTGCCAAGGCACTTCCCCCGACGGGCTTGCAAAATGTCTAGCTAATGCGTTCCGCATCTGTTGAGCGACTAAAGTTCCTTGTGATCCTGAGGCAACTGGTGGAAAAGATTGTAATTCATTATTACCATTAAAACGCCAATTCCCTGTAAATGGAAAGGGTCGCTTGCATTTCCTCCAAAACCCAATTGACAGAACTTGTAATTGCCCGACATTCAATTGTCCAAATTCGTAATTCTCAGAACTTGCATTTATCAGAATTTGTAATCCCCCGAACTTGCATTTGCCAAAACATTTAAATTGACGAAATGGCATTTGTTAAAATTTTCAACTCACCGAACTCGTATTTCTCTAAACTTCTAAATCCCCTAACTTGTATTTGTCCGAACTTTGAAATCACCGAACTCAAATTTGGCCGTACTCTTAAATCACCAAACATGCATTTCTCAAAACATTAAACTCTCCGAACTATCATTTGTCAGACCCTTTAAATAACCGACTATGCAAATTAGGTGATCTCAACGTTCGAACAAATGCAAGTTCGGGTAATTGAATGTTCTGACAAATACAAATTCTGGGAATTGAAAATTTTTACAAATGCCATTTCGTCAAGTTAAATGTTTTGGCAAATGCAAGTTCAGTGAATCCATACATTTATGACAAATGAAAAATAGGGAAGTTAAATGAAGGGAAGTTCAAATTTCGGACAATTACAAATTCGGTCAACTCGGTTTTGGAGGAAATGTAGGCGACCCTAAATATTTCAAATGATTAAATATGCAATAAAACTAAGTTTTTAAGTATACTACACATTCAAATTAATTAAAAATTTCTTTTGACATTTCCAATAATCCATTTAAAATATTCATTATTCAGTGACATGATCTCAGATATATTTTATTATATTATTTTACCACTTTTAGTTATTTTTCCATTTTTTTTCACAAAATTTAATTGTATGCTTTAGTATGTAAAATTACTTAAAAAACTTGATTAGTTTTCACAAATTTCAATTATATCCTTCTAATTTCCAAATTATTTTTTTAAATATTAATTTTTTGGATCTATTAATTTATTAATGTCTTAATTTATCTTCTTTCTCGTAACTTTTTAAATATTTTCTTCAAATTTTAATCATGTTTTAATTATTATTTTTAATTATGTTTAATTCTTCAATTTTTTAGATTATTTATTTTAAATTTTAATGTACTTTCTATTCCACTGTATTATTAACTATATTTTATATTTTTAAAATATTTTCATCAAATTTCAATAATATTCTCAATTTTCTAATTTCTTTTTTTTAATTTTAATTTAAATCATGAATTTTTAATTTGTTTTTTTAAATAAAATAACACGAAAATTGAGAAAATAATATTAATCCTATGACTGTCTGGAGTATTATAGAATGTAAATGTCTACTTATTTTCAGAAATTATTATTGTCAAACAGATTTTATTTAAACTTAAGGTATCTTTAAAATATTTACAATCGTTGGTAATTGAAGTTGCAGAAACTAATCGCGCGCATTTTATAATTTAGTTATTATTGTAATTAATATAATTTATATGTATATTTTTTAAACATACCTAAAATTACGCGTCCATCATCCGTTTCCTGATCAACGTGCGATGGTGGACAGTATCGTCGATTATTTACTCCTTCATTGTTATTAGCTGTCATTAAAAAATTGTGAAGGCATATAATGGCCATTATAATATTCTCCACTCTACCAGGATGAGCTGAAATTTTTGTATATAATACTCTCCATCTTGAAGACATAATACCAAAGGTATTTTCAATGATTCTCCTTGCCCGTGACAACCTATAATTAAAAATAATTTTTCCCTCTTCTAAAAAAGAGCCAGGATATGGCTTCATTAATTTCCTTGACATGGGAAACGCATTATCTCCTACGAAGTAAATAGGAGTAGTGATGTTTGAGTTTGAAACTTCAAATTGTTCGTCAGGCATGTTTAAGGAACCATTAAAAAGTCCATCTGATAATTGGCAGTGTTCAAAAATTCCTCCATCATTGGAACTCCCATAAGATCCTATATCAACTAATGTAAATTTGTACTGATGATCACACACAGCCATCAGTACCATACTGAATGACTTTTTATAATTGAAAAATAAACTACCCGAGTTTGGGGGTGACTTTATTGTGATGTGTTTTCCGTCTACTGCATCGCCGCAATTCGGCAAATTCCAGATTTCTCTGAATCCTTCACTAAAATTGATCCAATCATCACGAGTAGGAGCCTTTAAATGTTCTGGAGCCAATACTTTAATCAAAGCAACACAGGTTTCATAAATAGCCGCTCTCAAAGTTGACTCTCCAACACGAAAGGATTGTGCAATCGAACCTAGGTCATTCCTAGTTGCCAAATATCTGCAAAAGATAAACTTCCTTAAAAAAATTTAGAAAAGTTGATTGATAATTCATCAGAGTAGCCAAAAAACTCAATTTACAAATTTTCCTGACATAAATTTTTTATTATAAGTAATAAACAAACAGCTAAAATAAAATAAAATTTTGCTTTATTCTTAAAAACAGGATTGAGAAAAAATCATGTTTGTAAAAAAAATCAAAAAAATTTTTTTTTATTTAAATCAAAAATAAATTTTTTTAAAATGGAATCAGTAAAAACAAGTTTTTTAAATGTTTTACTTCTACTCCCCAAAAATTTTCGAAATCGAAAAATACCCCTATTTTTTTTATTAAAATCAGCCGATATTTAGGAGTGGATCAAACACCTTGAAATTTCCCATTCATTTTCATGCGAAAAACACACTTTTCAGTAAATTGGCTAGAAAATTATTAAAAAACAATCAAAACAGCAATAGAGCGAATCATATCTTGAAAAATTCTCATACAACAATATTCAACAATTTATTTAATAATTTATTAATATTAAATATTTGTATAGGTTTATAAACAACCCCCATAAATGCAAAAAGTAATATTAATGAGAAAAAATCTTTAAATTTTGTAAAAATAAGAAATTATAAGATAAAAATTAAACAGTTTCAAAAAATTAATATCTCTTAGAAATATTGTAAGAAGTAAAAGACGGATTTTTGAGAATATGGAATATAAATAATATTATTTAATTATTTTGCATTAATTAAGGTTTATTAAACCTGTAAACGAAAATGTCAATGTTGACGTCTCTCTATCTTAAAAGACAAAATAAATGAGTTAATGTTGATATAATAGAAATAATAGAGTGGCACAAGTGGTGGAACTTCCCAATTTCGAAAATACTTTAAAAATAATATTTAGCTCTTTTTTATATAAATAAAATTGAAGTTGTGCCAGTTGTGCCACTCTATTGTTTGTAATAAATCAACATTAACTAATTTATTTTGTCCTTTAATACCGAAAGACGTCAACATTAAAATCAGGTGAGAGCATTTTTCTTCACAGGTTTGATCAGCCTTAATATGCATTTAAATTTGAAGTAATTAAAATTTAAAAATTGGAACAAATTGGAATATGAGTTAATGGACTTTTAGAATTTACTTAAATTATAATTACTTAAAGATAAAATTTAATACTATTTGTTGCTATCTTCATACAAAAAATTAGTAAATAGTAGGTGTTTTGATCATCTGTATTAGCAATATTATATTGGTTATTTGTCAAATTTAAAAGTTTTGTAGATCATTATTTTTTTCCAGAACTAAATATGGAAGTAAATAAAATATAATAATTCCTACAAACATTTAAATATATTGACGTACTTTATAATTTTTATGTAATTATTATTAAAGGGTTTGAATAATAAATTATAATAGCTCATTGGCGGATCCAGGGGGGGGGGGACACGGGTGCTTGGCCCCCCCCAAAAGCCTCATATTTAACAATGAGAGTGAGAGAGATAGCACTATAGTGCTATCTCTTTCTCTCTCATGCAATACCCCCTCCAAAAACCTTGTTTGGATCCGCCACTGTAATAGCTTACTTGAGCGTCATACACAGTCGATGCCCAGGAGTCAAAGGTGTTCTGTTACTTCTCTTTATAAGTAATGGTGTCACCTTTTCCAATAAATAATTATAGTATTCTAGGTTCATCCTTGTATATTTAAAGAAATAAACTTCATCTTCTTTTATCTCTTGGAAAAGGGTTTCATACTCTCCCAAAAGTGGTCGTCTTCGATTGATCGGACGAACAGCCCATCTTCTTGATTTATTACCTTTCTTAGAAAGGTACAAGATGGTACAAAGTTGTACTACTATAAGAATTGCCAGACATATGTCTGTATTTGCAGTAGTGTTAGCCATTTTGTCGTTGAAAATTTAAATGTTAAAACTGCAACAACAAAATAATACATCCGCAAGTTTAATTATTTATGGAAACCAATATACATACTAGCAACATTAACGCGCGACAAACTTCACGTTGTTTTTGGTTATTTAAAACTAATTTTTTGCAAATTCAAATAATGAAAATTACGATATTGAAAAATATATCTGAAAAATGACGAAAATAATTGACAGATGAAAACTAAACTCGAAAAAAGCTACATAATTACACAATTGAAAAAAAAGTTCAAAAAATAAAACAATAAATATATTACATTTAAACGAAATAATTTAAAAAATTAAAAATAATTATAACATTTTAGGATACTAATTGAAAATTACAAAAATTTTAGAAAATAATTGTTATTAATAATTTTATTACTAAAAAAATACGTGAAGATTAAAAAGTTTAATTTAAATAGAAGAAAGTAACTGAAAATTGAAGAAAATAGTTCTAGAATGAAATAATTAAATTAAAATGTAAAAACAATATTAATGAGTGAAAAAAATATTTGAAAAAATCCGAGAATTATTAAACATTAAGTACTTAACTAAAAATCGATAAAAATAATTGAATATTAAAGAAAATATTTAAGAATTGAAGAAATAAGTTGGAACTTTCAATAAAATAATTGATAATTAAAAGATTAATAACAATATGACGAAAATAATTAAATATCGACGAAAATAATTAACTGTTAAGAAAAATAATTAAAAATTAAAAAAAATCCAAATTATAAATTCATACTACTATATTCAATTTGAAAAAAAATTGAAAATAATAAATTGAATAATCACAAAATTAAATTAGAATAATAACTTGTCAATTGAAAACTGATGAAAACTAGGGAAAAAATTGTAGAAAATAAATTAAAATTGAAGAATTGTATTGCTCAAGAAAATCAATTGATAATTGAAAAAATGCGAAAATTATTGAATATTGAAAAAATAATTGTAAAAAGAAAAATTGAAAAAAATAAATAAAAATTAAGGAAATAAATTGAAGATAAAGAATTACATTAAAATTTTAAGACAATAGTTGATAATTAAAAGAAAAATTACAAAATGTCTAAAATAATTAAATATTAAAGGAAACAATTGAGAATGAATAAATGTTTTGGATTATATTATTATTATAGATACAATATATTAACTAAAGATAAATCAGATCAAAATTTTATAACAGTAAATAATGTTGTTTTTTTTTAATAATAACTTTTTATACAATTCAAATCTGAGAATTTATAAGATTGATATTTGTAGGTTATCTAACTTTAAAATTGATACATACTATGTAGGAGGAATAAAATTCTACAATTATTAAAATAATTATTGCCAAATACTTACTTAAACTTTTTTCTTCGCTTTCGGAAATTCTTAAATACCGGTAACCTCTTCTTGAATAATTATGATCCTCTCTACTCATGCCCACTTGCCCGCACGCTTTCACTCAAACCAAGGTTATGGCGCCAAACGCCTCTCCCGTACCGTATTTTCAACGCACAATGAAATACATGTACGGGAGCTACAGGAACCGTAACCGTACGCCGTACGCGTATTCAATCTGCTTAGGCCTTGACTCTGATACCCAAGATTGCTGCCAAACTAATTAACCTGAACGCTTGGAGTGGATATTTTCGGCTGCTACACCGTGTCCAGCGAATTTTCTGCGCACGCAGCTCTAAGCTTAGCTGTTGTGACTGGTTAGTTCGCGCATGCGCAGTATAGTATTGCGCAGGATTAAATTTCATATTTCTATATAATAATATTAGTATTCAGGTAGATAAGCAGGTATTAGTCAAGTCTAAACATGCATAGACAAGTCTGAACGTGCATAGACAAGTCTAAACGTGCATGGACAATTCTAACCCAGATTTAAGGGTAGACAAGTTTCTGGAGACAAGCAGTGGGTTCGTGTGGGTGGAAATTTCAGGTATACGTATGTAAAGTTGCTATTTCTCACCCAACGACCCACTGACAGCCTTCGAAGCCGAGATAGATGAACTCGAGTCGAGCCTGCGAGAATCCAGGCTAGATGTTCTCGTCACAGGTGACTTTAATGCAAAGTCGCCAGACTGGGGCGAGACAAGGCTCGACAATAGAGGAATCCTAATCGCAGAAATGGTCTCCAGGAACAATCTGATAGTTGTCAACCAGGGCCATAAATGGACGTTTAGGAGAGACCATAATATCGGATTAATTATCGATCTAACGATAACAACATCTCTCCTAAACAAGCGCATTAAAGACTAGCACGTCTCTGAGGATCATACCGAAAGTGACCACCAGTATATTAATTTTTCAGTCTCGGGAGGAGACACACCTAGAGCAAACAAGCAGGTTGCTTCCTGTAAGAAAGGCCCTAGGTGAAACATTAAGAAGCTAGACGTCAAAAAGTTCGGTCGGTCCCTTGAAGAATCCCGCCTCATTGAGGAACTTGGATGGGTGAAGAGACCGAACAATCTGAATGGGGAGGTGCGGCCGGTGATGAACATGATAATCACCGCATGCGACGCGTCAATGCCGTGTCGTAAAAGTGCCACTCCCAGAAGACGTAATGTATACTGGTGGTCAAAGGAGCTGGCCTCTTTGCGAAAAGCATGCGTCAGAGCAAGAAGGATATACACCCGCTCTAAGGGAGATCCTATGCTAAAGGACGCATATACAGAGGCCAAGAGGATCCTCAGAAAGGAGATTCGAGCTTTACAGCGAAGGTGTTGGAAGACCCTGATTGAGGATGTCGAGAAGGACCCATGGGGTCTGGGCTATAAAATCGTCACCAAGAAATTGGTAACGAAGCAAAAGACCCCCGGCCTGAACAATCCCGATTGGGTGCGTCAAATAATTAGGGCCTTGTTTCCACCAGCAGAACCATGGCCTAGGATGGACTGGAGTGACTGTCAAGTCCGTGAGGAGGAACTCTTCACTCTTGCAGAGATTCACGAGGCCGGCAAAAGTTTGAAGCCAGGCAAGGCGCCTGGAATCGATGGGATAAGTAACGAGATACTTAAACAAGTGATCGTTGTTTCACCCCAGATTCTCTTAGATTGCTTCAACAACTGCCTAAGAAGAGGAGAGTTCTTCCGGGACTGGAAACGACAGAGGCTGGTCCTCCTAAGGAAAGATAACAAACCTCTAGATAATGTCTCATCTTACAGGCCAATATGCCTGTTGGATACGATGGGCAAACTTTTAGAGGACATGGTTCTGCAGAGAATGCAGCTCCACTTGACTGGAGAGAATAGTCTATCCGACAACCAATTTGGTTTCCGTAAAGGCCTGTCCACAGTAGATGCCATACAAAAGGCAGTGGACCTAGCCAAGGAAGGAAAGGACAAGTTGGGTCCGGGGAAGAAGAAGAGCTTCTGCGCTTTAGTAGCTATAGATATACGCAACGCGTTTAATACCGCTAAATGGGAAGATCTCATCAAGTCGATGAGAAACAAAGGAATACCGCCCTACCTGTTGCGGATAATGAATAATTATCTTAGCGACAGGTGGGTAATATACGAAGGAGACTCTGAAGGAAGAGATGCAAAGAGGTGCCCCTCAGGGTTCGAGGATAGGACCTTTCGTATGGAACGTCTCCTATGATGACTTCTTGCGAATGGGTCTACCCGAAGGTGCGGTGATCATCGGCTTCGCGGACGACGCGTTGATCGTATGCCCTGCCGAAACTGCAGAAGAGCTCGGAATCTTGGTGAACAAATGTCTGCGACGAACAAAGAGCTGGCTGGATGCCAGAGGCCTTTAAATGGCCCTGGACAAAACCGAAGCGCTCATGGTCACAGACAGACGTGGTTACGAACTTCCCCGGATCGAAGTAGACGGATTCGAGGTGGAGTGGAGCACGCATATAAAGTATCTTGGTGTACAACTCGACAAGTTTCTGAATTTTAAGCATCACATAGCTGTGGCTTCCGACAAAGCTGCAAAATGTGCGATAAGCTTAACCCGTATAATGCCGAACGTCGGTGGGCCTTTTGAAAAGAAAAGGAGATTGGTGGCGAGTGTGTTCCACTCAAAGCTGCTTTATGCAGCACCAGTGTGGGCTCCCTCCCTGCGAACAGATAGAAGCAAGACCATCTTGGAGAAGATGCTGTCCTCCCAAAGGATTATCACTAAGCGTATAATCTCTGCCTACAGGACAGTATCTGCGAGTGCTGCTCAGGTCCTTGCCAGCGTCCCGCCGGCAGATCTTTTGGCGCAAGAAAGGGAGGAAATTTTCCACCTTTTCAAAGATAGGATGTCCACCCGTTACACGGATGACAATAGACCCAGCAAGGGCCAAATTCGCCGAGATGCGAGAAGCAGACTCGTCGAAAGATGGCAAGCAAGATGGAGCGGGGATGAGAAGGGTAGATGGACATATCGGCTCATGCCTACACTCGCCACCTGGATAGATCGAAAACATGGAGTAGTCTCATACTACCTCACCCAAGCGCTCACAGGTCACGGGTGTTTTAACTCGTACCTAGAGCGCTTCAAAAGACGACAAAGTTCAGAGTGTGCGTACTGCAAATCCCCAAAGGATGACGCAGAGCACACACTCTTTACATGCACACGACGGAACGACGAAAGACGGGTCATGTTCGCCGGTGTAAACTGCGAAGTTACACCGGGGAATAAGGTAAAAGTAAAATTAATCTAAAGTTAAAGTAATATTAATGTAAAATTATCAAGGGCTACAAAACGTAGTATGGAGCTATAAGGCCTTATTAGAATTATAAAAATAATATTAAACCAAAAATTGTATTATTCATACAAAATTGAACTAAATTTAAAGTAAATTGACTTTATAGTGTAATGAGGCTAAAATAAAACTAAAGTTAAAGTAACGTTAAAGTATAGTTGAGATAAAGTTAAAGTACGGTTCAGGTAAGGTTAAAGTATAACGTTACAAAAATAGTTAAGGTGAAGTTAAAGTAAAGTTAAGGTAAAGTTAAAATAATGTTAAATTGAAGTTAAAGTAACATTAAACTTAAGTTGAGGTATAATACTTAAGGTAAAGATTAAGTAACGTTAAAGTATACTTAAACTAAATTTAAACTAAAGTGAATGTAACGTTGAAGTTTAGTTGAGGTAAAGTAAAAGTAACGTTAAAGCAAAGTTAAAGTATAATTAACGAAAAATCAAAGTAATGTTAAAGTATAGTTAAACTGAAGTTAAACTAACATTAAAGAATAAGTGAGGTTAAGTCAAACAAAAGTTAAGGTAACGTTAAAGTAGAGTTAAGGTAAAGTCAAAATGACTTTAAAATAACGTTAAAGTAAAGTTAATGTAATGTGAAAATATAACGTCAGAGTAATGTCACAGTATAGTTAATGAGAAGTTAAAGTATAATTAATATAAAATTAAACACAAAGTAAAGTAACATTAAATTAATGTTAGAAATATATTTAAGGTGAAGTTAAAGTATGGTTAAGGTAAAGTTAAAGTGACAAAAGTTTAGTTAAAATAACGTTAATTTTTAGTTAAGGTGAAGTTTCATTTTCATATCTTGTGCTTTAACGCTGTTTTTTTCCTGAGTAATATCGGACCACTCCAGTTAAGGTGAAGTTAAAATAAAGTTCAAGTGACGGAACAACATAGTTAAGGTAAAGTTAAAGTAATGTTAAAGTATAGTTACGGTATGGCTGAAGTAACGTTGCAGTAAAGTCACAAAAAATAATTGAGGTTAAGTTAAACAAGTGTTAAGGTAAAGTTAATGTAATTTTAAAGTGATATTAAAGTGAAGATAAAGTAACGTTAAAGTAAAGTTAAAGTATGGTTAAAGTAACGTTGCAGTAAAGTCACAAAAAATAATTAAGGTGAAGTTAAACTAGAGTTAAGGTAAAGTTAATGTAATTTTAAAGTGATATTAAAGTGAAGTTAAAAGTAACGTTAAAGTATAGTCAGGGTAAAGTTTAAGTAACATTAATGTATATTTGAACTAAATTTGAACTTAATTTAATGTAACGTTAAAGCTTAGTTCAGGTAAAGTTGAAGTAACGTTAAACTACAGTTAAAGTAACGTTAAAGGATGGTTAAGGTAAGGTTAAAGTAACGTTACAAAAATAGTGAAGGTGAAGTTAAAGTAATGTTCAGGTAAAGTTAAAATAATGTTAGATTAAAGTTAAAGTAACTTTAAACTAAAGCCACGATACGATACTACACGACCTGTTCGATGCCATCCCTGGTTAAAGTACAGTTAAAGTATACTGAAGGTTAAGATTAAGTAACGTTTAAGTATACTTACACTAAATTAAAGCTGAAGTGAATGTAACGTTAAAGTTAAGTTGAGATAAAGTTCAAGTAACATTAAAATGTAGTCAATGAAAAGTTAAAGTAATGTTAAAGTATAGTTAAACTAAAGTTAAATTAACCTTAACGTATAATTAAAGTAATGTCAGACTAAAGTTAAGGTAACATTAAAGTATAGTTAAGGTAAAGTCAAACTAAAGTTAAAATCACGTTAAAGTAAAGTTAAGGTAATGTTAAAATAACGTTAGAATAACGTCAAAGTATAGTTAATGTGAAGTTAAAGTGAAGGTAAAGCATAAGTAATATAAGATTAAGCAGAAGGTAAATTAACGTTAAACTAATGTTACAAAAATAGTTAAGGTGAAGTTAAAGTATAGTTAGAGTAAAGTTAAGGTGACAATAAAGTATAGTTAAAATAACGTTAATATTTAGTTGAGGTAAAGTTAAAATAAATTTAATGTATGTTACACTATACTTAAGGTAAAGTTAAAGTAACGTTAAACTATATTGTTAAGGTAAGGTTAAAGTATAACGTTACAAAAAAAGTTAAGGTAAAATTAAAGTAAGGTTAATGTATAGTTAAAATAATGTTAAATTGAAGTTAAAGTAACATTAAACTTAAGTTACAGTACAGTTGAAGTAAAGTCAAGGTATAATACTTAAGTTAAATGTTAAGTAACGCTGAACTATACTTTAACTAAATTTACACTAAAGACAATGTAACGTTAAAGTTTAGTTGAGGTAAAGTTAAAGTATCGTGTACACTGAAAAATGTATGTATTAAAATAATCTGCAGAGCGATTTTTTAAGCCAATTTCAGATTATTTAAATTCAATTTGGTACAAAAAAAGAGCGTTCCTAATTAATTTAATCCAAAACAATTTTCTGTGTAAGTATAGTTAATAAAAATCAAAGTAATGTTAAAGTATAGTAAATTAAGTAAATTACTTTAATAATATTATACATAATGAATGTTTAGAAATAGTGGTAAAAATCATATATTATTCGAGAAAAAAGAATCAAGCAAATTAATTAAAGACCTGAATTGACGCATCAGTACTCATCATTTCTACTTTACAAAACTCGGAAAGTTAGGTTAGTCAACTTGAAACATCTATTACCTAACAATATGCCCCCTGTTTAGCTTCAGACTAGAATTGAGCCTGTTAATTCTAAATCAGTTCTTAGTTTTTCAATTTACAGAATAGAATAAACTTAAATTAAACGACAACGAATGATCTGGAATATTTAATCTCCATCAAACCTACCAAAACGATCAATGTACTGTAAATGTTTGCAGTGCAAGAATAGATTCTCAAAAGGTCATCATGTTGAAAGGAATTTACAGTGTATAGAATTTATAGAGATGTATAGGAAAATATTTTATTTGCCTGTTTCATCTTATTCTACAACAGGTGATGGTCAAATTTAATTGTTTCATATAATGTAAGTTGTTTTTCATTCGAGGTTACAAGCGGCCATTGAAGACAAATTGAAGCAACAACCGTAATCTTCTCGAGATGAGACATGAAAATTTACAAGATGGGACGTTCCTCCACACCGATATTGGATATTCAAAATTGGAATAAATTTCACAAAGCTGTGAAGTAACTCCTATACCTTTAAAACAAACATCTTTACATGAGGAAAGTACAATCTCAGAAGAAAAGCATTTAATGAGTTCTGAGTCTGATGGAGGCGAGAGTTTGGAAAATGAAGAAAATTTAGAGAACA
The DNA here is from genome assembly GCA_037103525.1 of Ganaspis brasiliensis. Classification (NCBI taxonomy): domain Eukaryota; kingdom Metazoa; phylum Arthropoda; class Insecta; order Hymenoptera; family Figitidae; genus Ganaspis; species Ganaspis brasiliensis. Next base: position 104,134 of record JAZKLR010000815.1, on the reverse strand, counting down.
ATAAGGATCCTAATTAAGACTAAGAACATTATAAGGATCAAATTTATAAAGATTTCAAAGAAACATCGGTATCGTCCTCTTTGAGATCAACCTCTCCAAGGTCATCTTCTTCGGGATCATCCTCTTCGGGTTCATCCTTTTCACCAACATCTTAACGTAAAAAAATAAAGACAGTCAAAAACGGATAGAAATTAAAAAAAATAATAAAACAAAGAATTATAATACACTTAATGACTTTCTAATTCTATTCCTCAAGATTTAAATTCAACGTAAAAAACATTTTGAAAAATTAGTAAAATATACTGATTTTTCTAACCTTAGACATGCCCTTAACTATACATATAAATGTATAGTCAACTTTCTCATAAGATTTTCTGAAATAAGGAGGGGGGGGGGGGTATTTAATTGAGAGATATTTTCAGCGTAAGGAGAAATCGTTGTGCAGTTCCCTATTACTCATGATGATTAAGTTCAAAATATATAATGTTTAGAGGAAATTAGATGCTATGATAATCTATTTATGTCAGCTATGTTGACACAATTATGCGCATGTCTAACGACTATATTTTTCTTGACAAAAGGGTAAAATTATTTATTGGTAATTTAAGTTATGGGCGAGTCGTCTGTATTGGTTATTCCTTTTAGACTCAACGTACGTAAAACTAAAGCAACCAATACATAAGTTGAGCTTAAAAAACTGTAATTGTTAACTAATAATGTGGAAGTCAAAGTAATCTTACTGCACTTAGCTTGAAATTTATAATGGTCAGCCTGTTGTAACACTACCCTGAAATAACACTAACCTGCAGTTGAGCATGAAATGGACACTTTTTAGCTATGGAATAGAAGTAAAGTGATATTTCTAATATTTTCACAGAAAAGAGATTTATAATAACAGATTACGAGTACTTTACCTTAACTATACATTAACGTTACTTTAACCTTAACTTAACTTTACTTTACTTTAGCTCTAACTTAACAATACTTAAACGTTACTATAACTTTACCTTAACTATACTTTAACATTACTTTAACTACACTTTAACTATAATTTGTTACTTCAGCTTACTTTAACTTAAGTTTAAAGTTTAAGTTACTTTAACCTCATTATAACATTAATTTATCTTTAGCTTAACTTCTCTTCAACTCAACTATAACTTTACATCAACTATTTTCGTATTATTTTTTTTAACTGGACCTTAACCATAATTTAACGTTACATCATCTTTATTTTAACTTTACCTCAAGTATACATTAACGTTACTTAAACTTTACCTTAACTATACTTCAAAGTCACTTAAAGTTTACTGTAACTTCACATTAACTATTTTTATAATAATTTTAAGTTTAACTTTACAATAACCTTCACTACAGTTTAACGTAACTTTAACTTTAGTTTAACTTTACCTTAACTATTTTTGTAACATCACTTTAAAATTTGTGAAGGCCAGGTCTGGTTGTGTCATTTTGCACTCTTCATTGTGTAACTTCCTTAATTTCCAATTTATGAAAACCTTCTCATACAGGAAACTTACTCTAATATTTCAACGTTCATTTAAAAAATTTCTGTTATCACTTTTAGTTTTTTGGATGGGGGGGGGGGGCATTTTTAGTGTATATTATAATATATAGCAAGCGATCTAAAAATTAATTTGCTATTTTTAAGGTATTTGTCGCGTGCTGCCTACAGTGAAAAAACAGATAAAAAATATTACATGTACAAACCAATAGAGTTTTAACGTATAATACATATTTTTATATGAAAAATATATATTTATATATATTGAGGAAATTAAATTAAAAAGGTCTACTATAATAATTCAAAAAATTATAAAAATTAAAAAAGCCCACTATAGAAATTCAAAAAAGTTATAAAAATTAAATAAGACCACTGTAGCAATTCAAGAAAATTATGAAAATAAAAAAAGACCACTATTGCGACTCAAGAAAGTTATGAAAATTAAATAACACACCACTGTAGCAATTCAAGAAAATTATGAACATTAAAAAAAAACCACTGTAGCAACTATAAAAAAATTATGAAAATTAAAAAAAAACCCTGTAACAACTCAAAAAAAATTATAAAAATTAAAAAATACCACAGTAGCAGTTTAAAAAAATTAGCATAATTAAAAAATCCCACTGTAGGAATTGAACAAAAATTATAAAAGTTAAAAAATACCACTGTAGCAATTTAAAAATATTAGCATATTAAAAAAAAAACCCACTGTAGGAGTGCAAAAAAAGTTATGAAAATTAAAAAGTTTTAAAACTATGAATAGTTTTTTAACAAGTTTCCATAACTTTTTTTGCACTCCTACAGTGGGTCTTTTTAATTATGCTAATTTTTCTAAATTGCTACAGTGGTATTTTTTAATTTTTATAATTTTTGTTTAATTCCTGCAGTGGGTTTTTTTAATTATGCTAATTTTTTTAAGGGGTTATGCCACTCTAGAAACCAAAAAAATAGGCATTTTTTGTGAATTTTTTTCAGAGAATTTATAAAGTCAATTAAAATTGGAATATGAGGAGTTTATTGTACATCTTTTGAAGTTTAATAATATAAATTTTCATAATAATTTAATGAAAAATGGTGACGCTGTTGGGGTTTTCCGTCGACATCTCTGTGGCGCATATAGTCCGTGGCCGCACCAACTGTTTCTGTAAATTTTGAAATATCTTGAGTATATAACTTTTTATTTTTTGTACATTACAATAGCTAAAGCAACACGTAGGATTTTTTCGATATATTGATTTATGGTCAAATGGCGCACTTCTAAAGTTAACCTTTCTAAATTCTACCAAAAAATCGTGAGTAAATTGTTAATAACAAATGAACAATACAAAATAAAAAAAATCCTACGTGATGCCTTAAAAAATATATTTTCAAAGATGTTTGTGAAGTTTGAACTTAATCGGTTGAAAATTGTACGAGTTGTTAGTGCGGCCAACTCGAAAAACGTAGTTTTCAGATAATTGCGTTTAAAGTTTAAAGTTGTAAAAAACATGAATAATTTTACAATACCTTTAATCTGCAATGCCTGCACCATACAATTGCCCTTCCTCATTAATGGCATTCTCATCCATTTCTTTTCGAGCTACAGGTAAGTAGCGCCATTACAAACATCTGCCTTATACCTGCTTTAGATCCTTCAAAGATCACCTCCTGTAGCGCGCTAACAAAAGGACCTCGCCGCTACGAAAATACGAAACTACGAAAATAAATTACTTAGAGATTTTCCCTAGCCGTAATACTACGATATGTTATTTCTGATACCCTAAGGGACTATTTAATGCAAAAAAAATCGATTCTTTAAAAATCCTAGAGTGGCATAACCCCTTAAACTGCTACTGTGGTATTTTTTAATTTTTATAATTTTTTTTGAGTTGTTACAGGGTTTTTTTTTAATTTTCATAATTTTTTTATAGTTGCTACAGTGGTTTTTTTTTAATGTTCATAATTTTCTTGAATTGCTACAGTGGTGTGTTATTTAATTTTCATAACTTTCTTGAGTCGCAATAGTGGTCTTTTTTTATTTTCATAATTTTCTTGAATTGCTACAGTGGTCTTATTTAATTTTTATAACTTTTTTGAATTTCTATAGTGGGCTTTTTTAATTTTTATAATTTTTTGAATTATTATAGTAGACCTTTTTAATTTAATTTCCTCAATATATATAAATATATATTTTTCATATAAAAATATGTATTATACGTTAAAACTCTATTGGTTTGTACATGTAATATTTTTTATCTGTTTTTTCACTGTAGGCAGCACGCGACAAATACCTTAAAAATAGCAAATTAATTTTTAGATCGCTTGCTATATATTATAATATACACTAAAAATGCCCCCCCCCCCCATCCAAAAAACTAAAAGTGATAACAGAAATTTTTTAAATGAACGTTGAAATATTAGAGTAAGTTTCCTGTATGAGAAGGTTTTCATAAATTGGAAATTAAGAAAGTTACACAATGAAGAGTGCAAAATGACACAACCAGACCTGGCCTTCACAAATTTTAAAGTGATGTTACAAAAATAGTTAAGGTAAAGTTAAACTAAAGTTAAAGTTACGTTAAACTGTAGTGAAGGTTATTGTAAAGTTTAACTTAAAATTATTATAAAAATAGTTAATGTGAAGTTACAGTAAACTTTAAGTGACTTTGAAGTATAGTTAAGGTAAAGTTTAAGTAACGTTAATGTATACTTGAGGTAAAGTTAAAATAAAGATGATGTAACGTTAAATTATGGTTAAGGTCCAGTTAAAAAAAATAATACGAAAATAGTTGATGTAAAGTTATAGTTGAGTTGAAGAGAAGTTAAGCTAAAGATAAATTAATGTTATAATGAGGTTAAAGTAACTTAAACTTTAAACTTAAGTTAAAGTAAGCTGAAGTAACAAATTATAGTTAAAGTGTAGTTAAAGTAATGTTAAAGTATAGTTAAGGTAAAGTTATAGTAACGTTTAAGTATTGTTAAGTTAGAGCTAAAGTAAAGTAAAGTTAAGTTAAGGTTAAAGTAACGTTAATGTATAGTTAAGGTAAAGTACTCGTAATCTGTTATTATAAATCTCTTTTCTGTGAAAATATTAGAAATATCACTTTACTTCTATTCCATAGCTAAAAAGTGTCCATTTCATGCTCAACTGCAGGTTAGTGTTATTTCAGGGTAGTGTCGCCCATAACTTAACTTACCAATAATTAATTTTACCCTTTTGTCAAGAAAAAATATAGTCGTTAGACATGCGCATAATTGTGTCAACATAGCTGACATAAATAGATTATCATAGCATCTAATTTCCTCTAAACATTATATATTTTGAACTTAACCATCATGAGTAATAGGGAACTGCGGGACGATTTCTCCTTACGCTGAAAATATCTCTCAATTAAATACCCCCCCCCTCCTTATTTTAGAATATCTTATGGGAAAGTTGACTGTACATTTATATGTATAGTCAAGAGCATGTCTAAGGTTAGAAAAATCAGTATATTTTACTAATTTTTCAAAATGTTTTTTACGTTGAATTTAAATCTTGAGGAATAGAATTAGAAAGTCATTAAGTGTATTATAATTCTTTGTTTTATTATTTTTTTTAATTTCTATCCATTTTTGACTGTCTTTATTTTTTTACGTTAAGATGTTGGTGAAAAGGATGAACCCGAAGAGGATGATCCCGAAGAAGATGACCTTGGAGAGGTTGATCGCAAAGAGGACGATACCGATGTTTGTTTGAAATCTTTATGAATTTGATCCTTATAATTTTCTTAGTCTTAATTAGGATCCTTATTGTTTTCTAAATTTTCTTCATTTTCCAAACTCTCGGCTCCATCAGACTCAGAACTCATTAAATGCTTCTCTTCTGAGATTGTACTTTCCTCATGTAAAGATGTTTGTTTTAAAGGTATAGGAGTTACTTCACAGCTTTGTGAAATTTATTCCAATTTTGAATATCCAATATCGGTGTGGAGGAACGTCCCATCTTGTAAATTTTCATGTCTCATCTCGAGAAGATTATGGTTGTTGCTTCAATTTGTCTTCAATTGCCGCTTGTAACCTCGAATGAAAAACAACTTACATTATATGAAACAATTAAATTTGACCATCACCTGTTGTAGAATAAGATGAAACAGTCAAATAAAATATTTTCGTATACATCTCTATAAATTCTATACACTGTGAATTTCTTTCAACATGATGACCTTTTGAGAATCTATTCTTGCACTGCAAACATTTACAGTACATTGATCGTTTTGGTAGGTTTGATGGAGATTAAATATTTCAGATCATTCGTTGTTGTTTAGTTTAAGTTTATTCTATTCTGTAAATTGAAAAACTAAGAACTGATTTAGAATTAACAGGCTCAATTCTAGTCTGAAGCTAAACAGGGGACATATTGTTAGGTAATAGATGTTTCAAGTTGACTAACCTATCTTTCCGAGTTTTGTAAAGTAGAAATGATGAGTACTGATGCGTCAATTCAGGTCTTTAATTAATTTGCTTGATTCTTTTTTCTCGAATAATATATGATTTTTACCACTATTTCTAAACATTCATTATGTATAATATTATTAAAGTAATTTACTTAATTTACTATACTTTAACATTACTTTGATTTTTATTAACTATACTTACACAGAAAATTGTTTTGGATTAAATTAATTAGGAACGCTCTTTTTTTGTACCAAATTGAATTTAAATAATCTGAAATTGGCTTAAAAAATCGCTCTGCAGATTATTTTAATACATACATTTTTCAGTGTACACGATACTTTAACTTTACCTCAACTAAACTTTAACGTTACATTGTCTTTAGTGTAAATTTAGTTAAAGTATAGTTCAGCGTTACTTAACATTTAACTTAAGTATTATACCTTGACTTTACTTCAACTGTACTGTAACTTAAGTTTAATGTTACTTTAACTTCAATTTAACATTATTTTAACTATACATTAACCTTACTTTAATTTTACCTTAACTTTTTTTGTAACGTTATACTTTAACCTTACCTTAACAATATAGTTTAACGTTACTTTAACTTTACCTTAAGTATAGTGTAACATACATTAAATTTATTTTAACTTTACCTCAACTAAACATTAACGTTATTTTAACTATACTTTATTGTCACCTTAACTTTACTCTAACTATACTTTAACTTCACCTTAACTATTTTTGTAACATTAGTTTAACGTTAATTTACCTTCTGCTTAATCTTATATTACTTATGCTTTACCTTCACTTTAACTTCACATTAACTATACTTTGACGTTATTCTAACGTTATTTTAACATTACCTTAACTTAGGTAATAGATGTTTCAATTTGACTAACCTATCTTTCCGAGTTTTGTAAAGTAGAAATGATGAGTACTGATGCGTCAATTCAGGTCTTTAATTAATTTGCTTGATTCTTTTTTCTCGAATAATATATGATTTTTACCACTATTTCTAAACATTCATTATGTATAATATTATTAAAGTAATTTACTTAAAGCCCTTTACTGGCAAATAATTCTGCTCCTGTCTGGAGTCAATTGATTGGTCTACTCTATTCCTCTTATCTCTTAATTCTTCACATGTTATTATTATTATCACCTTGAGATTTAAGGATAATCAAACGCATTTAGCATGGATAGAAACCAAACTTCTCAATTCATGCGGACTTATCAAAAACGTTTAACTTTATTTTAGCTTAACTTTAACGTTAACATTACTTTAACTTTACCTAACCATACTTTAACGTTACTTCAACTTTATCTTAACTACAATTTAACTATAGTTTAACTTTACTTTAACTTTACCTGAACTAAACTTTAACGTTACATTAAATTAAATTTACTATAAATATACTTTAAAGTTACTTAAACTTTACCCTGACTATACTTTAACGTTACTTTAACTCTACATTAACTTAAGTTGAACGTCACTTTAACTTCACTTTAATATCACTTAAAAATTACATAAACTTTATCATAACTTTACTTTAACTCTAGTTTAACTTCACCTTAATTATTTTTTGTCACTTTACACCAACGTTACTTTAACCTTACCTTAACTATACTTTAACATTACTTTTATTTTACCTTAACTATGTTGTTATGTTACTTTAACTTTATTTTACCTTCTGTTTAATTTTATATTAATTATACTTCAACTTTATGTTAACTTTTCATTAATTGTACTTTGACATTACACTGACGTTATTTTAACGTTATTTTGACTTTACCTTAACAATACTTTAACTTTAGTTTGACTTTAACTCAATTATTCGTTAATGTTAGTTTAACTTTAGATTAACTATACGTTAACATTACTTTGATTTTTATTAACTATACTTACACAGAAAATTGTTTTGGATTAAATTAATCAGGAACGCTCTTTTTTTGTACCAAATGGAATTTAAATAATCTGAAGTTGGCTTAAAAAAATCGCTCTGCAGATTATTTTAATACATACATTTTTTAGTGTAAACGATACTTTAACATTACTTTAACTTTACCTCAACTAAACTTTAACGTTACATTGTCTTTAGTGTAAATTTAGTTAAAGTATAGTTAAGCGTTACTTAATATTTAACTTAAGTATTATACCTTATCTTTACTTCAACTGTACTTTAACTTTAGTTTAACGTTACTTTAACTACAATTTAACATTATTTTAACATTACCTTAACTTTACTTTAATTCCACCTTAACTATTTTTGTAACGTTATACTTTATCCTTACCTTAACTATACTTTAACTTTACCTTAAGTATAGTGTAACATACATTAAATTTATTTTAACTTTACCTTAACTAAACATTAACGTTATTTTAACTATACTTTATAGTCACCTTAACTTTACTCTAACTATGCTTTAACCCTTTGCTGCATGGTCGAAGACTCCCTTCTTCCGTTGCAGGGCACTCTTCTCGTTTCGATTAAAAAGGCACGTTTAAATAAAACTAAAGAAATCTTTTGAACAAATACTTTATTTCCACTTACACAAAAACTGTTCTTAAACATAAGACTGAAAATCTACGACTGACTTAGCGTGGGTTTCATACCTGCGTTGACCCTGCTTATCACTTTAAACAAAGGATAGATCAAAATAGATCCTTCGACTTATAATTCGTTTTTATGAGCGAAGGAAAATCCCAACCGTTCATCCGCTACCAACCATACTCCCCCCATTGAGAGCATTGCGATCAAACATAAATTTTTTATTTTTTAACACGGTTGAATTGATTTTAGCAAAGATATCGACGTATTTATTGAAAAATTCGTAGTACATTGCTGGAATAAAATAACCTTCTATGCCAAGAAACCTAATATATAGTTATCTAACATAAATTAGTACAGTTAATAAGAATTTACATTTTCTTTAAAATCAAGGTGATAACTTTATGTTTTACAATCAGGTTATCATAAGGTAGATTTAATAATAAAGTAATGAAACAAATAATTATAACTATTGAACTGTTATGTTTAACGAACATTTCTATTAACATCGAAATTAATGTAAATATCAATTATGAGAAGTATTAGTCAATTATCGTATGGAATTGACTTAATACTATCGTAAACTTGAATATTTGAATTTTAAGAAGTCAATTATCGTATGGAATTGACTTAATACTATCGTAAACTTGAATATTTGAATTTTAAGAAGTCAATTATCGTATGGAATTGACTTAATACTATCGTAAACTTGAATATTTGAATTTTAAGATTTATAAATCTGCAATCGTGTTCCTTTGAATTGCCCATTACTATCGTAAAGTAATGTAACATATAATTTTAACTAGTTTCGTTGTCATCGATGGGCAACATCGCTAGTTTTCGAATGTTTCGTTTAAATTCGCCCTTGATTGTTTTAACAATCACGGTTCGAACAACACCATCTGATCCTGGAAAGGTCTTGTTAACTCGTCCTAACTTCCAGTGTAAAGGAGGCATGTTGTCCTCTTTTAGAACGACAATAGTGCCTTCCTTTATTTGGTGATTCCCGCTTTTCCATTTATAACGAATGTTCAACTGATTTAAATGTTCTTTATTCCACCTTGTCCAAAAATCCTGTCGCATTTTTTGAATATGCTGCCATCGTGACAACTTTGATGGCGGAGTGAGCATATAAGGAATCACCAATCAAAAAATGACCTGGCGTAAGTGCTATAAGGTCATTGGGATCCAGGGACATAGGCGTGAGGGGACGGGAGTTCAAAACCGCTTCTATTTCAATCACTAACGTGTTTAACTCCTCAAAAGTAAATAATACGTCTTTTACTACGCGCCTAAAATGATGCTTGAAACTTTTCACGGTGGATTCCCATATTCCTCCGAAGAAGAATATAAAGGAGGAATGAATTTCCATTCGATACTCTGATTGTTGAGAAACAATGTGATTTTTTTGTTAAATCCATCGGAATTTAGGAGATCTTCGAGGTCTTTTAATTCATTATTGGCGCCCACGAAATTGGACCCGTTGTCTGAATGAATTACACTGGGTTTCCCACGTCTCGCAACAAATCTCCGCAAGGCTCCTATAAAACCATCAGTGCTCATATCGCTAACTACTTCCAAATGTACAGCCTTCACTGCTAAACAAACGAAGACTGATACATAAACTTTCACTTTAGTTCTGTTACGATACCTTTTCTCTTTTACAAAGAAGGGTCCGCAGTAATCAACCCCAACTTTGCTAAAGGGACGGGCTGGTGTTACTCTATCCTTGGGAAGATTACCCATGATGTACTCACTATTTGTTGGGCTAATGCGAAAGCATGAAATGCACCTCCGTATGATTTTCCTTACTTGGCTGCGACCATCTATGATCCAGAACCTTTGTCGAACAGCGTATAATGTGGTAAGAATTCCCGAGTGTAGATTCTGCTGATGTTCTTCTCGTATAATTAAGTCACTCACATGATTTGCACGTGGTAATAACACTGGATGTTGCTGAGCAAAGGGAATGGTAGCGTTCTTTAACCGTCCTCCAACTCGTAGAATCTGATCATCATCAAGGAAAGGAGTCAAAGATAATATTTTGCTCTTTTTGCTGTGGGTTTGCTTAATTGAATATCCATTTTGGGCCATTGACTCTCAACCTTGCTAAGCCATTCAGGTCCTTGTTTCCACAGCATGTTTGCCTTGAATTCCGCAGGTATTTGACCGCGAGATAATGCATCGGCTGGATTTTGTGAAGACTTTACGTGTCTCCAGTCATCTGGGGATGTAATTTCTTGAATTTTCGCAACCCTGTTGGCTATAAACGTCTTTAATACGTGTGGCGATTTATTGATCCACGAGAGCGCTATAGTCGAATCGGTCCAAAATATAGAACGATTTACTGCCATATTGAAAGCTTCTTGGATCACCGAATACAATTTGGAAAGGAGTAAGGCTGAACAAAGTTCTAAACGCGGAAGTGATACTGTTTTTAAAGGAGCAACACGTGATTTTGCGGAGAGTAACTGACATTGAATCTCACCCTTATCATTTATGGATCTAATGTAAATGCATGCCCCATAGCCTTTTTGGCTGGCATCACAGAAGCCATGCAGTTCAAGATTCAATGCATGATCCCCTAGTACCTTTCGATTGAATTTTAGATAATTTAGTAGGTTTAGTTCTCCACAGAAATCTAGCCAAGCAGTGTGAATGTCACTGGGCACGTATTCATCCCAACTTAACTTAGCCTGCCAAATATTTTGCATCATTACTTTCGCAAATAAAATGATCGGACCCAATAAGTCTAAAGGATCAAACAGTCTCGAAATTTCTGCAAGTATGGTCCGTTTGCTTATTTTTGAAAGAATATCTGGAGGTTTTACGGAGTAAATAATACTATCGCTTTCTGAATTCCAAGACACACCCAAAGTTTTCAATGTTTTTTCGTCATTAAAGTGAAGATTTAAATTGATTTTGTCCTTATTTAATCCTTCTAGCAATCTGCTGTCGTTGGAAGCCCATTGTCTCATATTTAATCCCCCGGATTTTAGAACCTCGCTAACTTGATCGCGTATTTCAATACCCTTTTCTATGCTGTTTACTCCAAAAATCAAATCATCCACATAAACATTTTTCTTTATTACTTTCGCAGCTTCTGGATATCGATGACTTTCATCGTCTGCGAGCTTATGTAGAGCACGTATAGCGAGAAAGGAAGAAGAGCTAATCCCAAAGGTTACCGTACTTAGCTTAAATGCTTCAACGTTTTTACCGTCACGTTTCCATAGAATTCTTTAAAAACGTGTATCTTGATCTCTCATCTTAAATTGACGATACATCTTTTCTATATCTCCAGTTAATACAAATTTGAAAAGTCGAAATCGAATTATGTGTGAAAATACATCGTCCTGAATTACTGAACCCGTCATAAGAACGTCATTTAATGAGAAGCCTGATTCCGATTTGGCAGAACCATCGAAAACTATTCTCGTTTTGGTAGTCGAAATTCCTGTTTTGGTCACTGCAAAATGAGGCAAATAAAATCCAAATTTACTTTCATCTTTAACTGGGAACATTTGACCGAGATCCAGATACTCTTGTAGGATATCATTATATTGTTTTTTTTTGATCTGGGCATTTATCCAATTTTTTTTCCAAACTTAGTAACCGTTTTAAGGCAAGATTTCGAGATTCTCCTAATTTGTTGCTATTATCTCGAAATGGTAAAGCAACTATGTATCGCCCCGTAACATCCCGACACGTATGTGTTTGAAAATGGTTTTCAAATGCAATTTGTTCCTTTGACAAATGAATAATCCCATATTCTTCTTCCAGTTTCCAAAACTTTGACATATCTGTCAACAAATCTGATAAGTTGCAACTAACCTGCTGGGGAATATCTGGAGCTGTGGAAACGTTGCCTCCTATTACCCAACAAAGACGCGTTTTTTGAAGGATTAAATCCTTATCTGATCGTGATAGATTAATTTGTCCCACGCAAAATAAGGATAATGATGGACCAGATCCTAATAGCAAATCAACAGGCCGTGGAATGTGAAAGGATGGATCAGCAAGTCGTATGTTTTCCGGTATGGGAATCAAGTCACTATCTATTTTTTCATTCGGCACTAAACTAGCAATTTGCGAATTTACTAAAAAGGTAAAGATTTTTTTGAAACCATTATGTAAGGAATTTATAGTTACAGAAACTACCGATTTGGCGACAGCAGGCTTCACAGCGAAAAATTGGCTCAAAAAAGGGGAATAGGGGAAATTTTTTTTAAAAATAGGGGAAAAATAGGGGAAATTTTAAATATAGGTTTTTTTAATACAGTGTTTATTTAAATTAGTATAGAATTTAGTTAAGAAACAAATAGATGATCTTCGGAAGGTAAGATTGAATAAAATTCAACAATTACGTCAAATAATCATAGGGACATTTCGTTGGCTCAGGTTTGCCAACCTCATCAGGCTAAAAAATTTTTTATTTCAAATTTGTTAAATACACACTTCACTAACAAAATGGTTTAAAAAAACACATATTCTAATTTTTTTGAAAATAAATAAATAACAAACAAGCTCTTAACCTTCACACACACAACAAAAAACTCCGGTCACTTTAAGTCGAAAATTCGTTAAAAATTAAAATTCTATTTCATTTAAATATTTAAATTCGTCAAATGTCTCGAAGACATCCATCGTTAGTCGACGAAAAGTAATTACTGAAATTTGGCTTTAGATTTGGAGCAAAAGGTGTATATTTAATACAGATACAAGTAAAGTCAATGAACCTAGACGTAAACACAACACACACAAGGTATATACATTTTTTCTTGGTCAAGACTTTAGACGATTTAGTAAAGGAAAGAAGATCTTATTTAGAGACAAAACATCTTCTTTTCTGTTGAGTGTATTAGAATTTGAATTAATATGAATCATTTCTGAAACCCTTCTTTTTCGCCAATTAGATTCTCGATCTAAAATTTGCGCATTCATCCAATCAAAATCATGACCCAAGGTGTTACGATGACGATAAAAAACAGACTTGTCATTTTTAGCATCTTTGTGCTCATTAATTCGTTTTTTTAACGTTCGCTTTGCTTCTCCGACATATGTTGCAGAACAATCTTGGCAATCCACTTTGTATACAATGTTCGTACAATCCCATTTATTATTAATATATTTTCCGAGCCTTACAATGAACTGTGAATCTTTATTTACAAGTGGAATCAAAATTAAGGAATACTTGAAATTTGCGATAGTTTGGAAAAAAGTATGTCATTATAAGGAAAACAAACCTTTGGAAGAGTTTTATATATATTATTAACATTGTTTATTGCGAAATCACGAGGAGGTGAAAATTTTAATTTATCCATTCTAATTTTTGTATATTTTGTTATGAACTCTGAAGGATAGTCATTTAATTTTAAAATTGATACGACTTTTTTCAAATTATCGAAATGAAACTTTTTATGTGATAAAGAATTCGCTCTATCAACCAAATTGAAGACAATATTCCTCTTTTGTTGGAATGGATGATCTGAAAAGAAATTAATAAGTCTGCCGGATGAAGTTGGTTTTTGATACCAATTCGTTATAATTTTATTGTTATCTTTAATTAAAGTTAAGTCCAAAAAATTGATGCTATTATTGTTTTCTAATTCAAAGGTGAAATTTAATTTATTATGGTAAGAATTAAAAACTTTTATTACGTGTTCTACATCTTCCTTATTTACAGCTATAAAAGTGTCATCCACATATCTGCCATAAAAAAGAGGAACACAGTTATATTTATTTTTAAAATTTTTTTTTTAAACAAAGCGAACGTTAAAAAAACGAATTAATGAGCACAAAGATGCTAAAAATGACAAGTCTGTTTTTTATCGTCATCGTAACACCTTGGGTCATGATTTTGATTGGATGAATGCGCAAATTTTAGATCGAGAATCTAATTGGAGAAAAAGAAGGGTTTCAGAAATGATTCATATTAATTCAAATTCTAATACACTCAACAGAAAAGAAGATGTTTTCTCTCTAAATAAGATCTTCTTTCCTTTACTAAATCGTCTAAAGTCTTGACCAAGAAAAAATGTATATACCTTGTGTGTGTTGTGTTTACGTCTAGGTTCATTGACATTACTTGTATCTGTATTAAATATTCACCTTTTGCTCCAAATCTAAAGCCAAATTTCAGTAATTACTTTTCGTCGACTAACGATGGATGTCTTCGAGACATTTGACGAATTTAAATATTTAAATGAAATAGAATTTTAATTTTTAACGAATTTTCGACTTAAAGTGACTTGAGTTTTTTGTTGTGTGTGTGAAGGTAAAGAGCTTGTTTGTTATTTATTTATTTTCAAAAAAATTAGAATATGTGTTTTTTTAAACCATTTTGTTAGTGAAGTGTGTATTTAACAAATTTGAAATAAAAAATTTTTTAGCCTGATGAGGTTGGCAAACCTGAGCCAACGAAATGTCGCTTTGATTATTTGACGTAATTGTTGAATTTTATTCAATCTTACCTTCCGAAGATCATCTATTTGTTTCTTAACTAACTTAATATGGAAGGATTTACCTCTTTTTCAACTTAGTATAGAATTGTTTTAAAGTTTTTTCACTGAAATTCATTGAGTTTAAAAAATTTTTAAACTGTATAAATACATTTTTAAAACTACATTCTTTGGTTAACAAAAGTTCACATATTATTAAACTGTATAAATACATTTTTAAAACTACATTCTTTGGTTAACAAAAGTACACATATTATTAAACTTATATTAATAAAAGTTTCTTTGTAGAAAAACAAATTTGTAAATTATGAAAATTAGGATAGAAAATAAATTTTGTAATTTTATATTCTTTACATCTTTCTAGGCTTCTTACTTGGCACCATCGATTCTACAACCATTGATTTTCTTTTTGATATGTTTTGTTTCAATTTATCTACTGCATTTCGGTTTTCTTTCTCTTTCTTACGAAATTTCTCCAAACTTTTCATCATTTCGTTTACAACAGAACTTCCTTTATTCGACTTTATTGCAACTTTTAAAACTCCTTGCATCGATTCCGCAGCATTTACTGAAATTTTGTAAGTTTCTTCGGCAGATTTAAGTTCTGATTCTAAACTTTTAATAGTTGTATTTCCTTTTCGAATGCTTTCTAAAACCATCATTTCCTTTGCTTGAAGCTCAGCTTCAGCAGCTTTTTGCCTTTTTTTTCATCAGCAATTTGTTTTTCACTTTCTAAATAGGCTTGGTAGGAACGATGAGCATTTTGAGCTAGTTTTATGAGATTGTTTGGAATAGGGACCTTATGAACCATATAATTATATTTTTTGAGCCCTTCATAAACCGCTAATTTAGCATTAAGCATTCTTTCAGACATATGAGCTTTATCATCAGTTAAAAGCAGTCCTGATTTAGAAAAACCCCTCTCAACGTCAGCACAACCATGGGATAATGCTAAAGTGGCTTGAACTACTTTTTTAAACTCAGGATATCTTGTACTCGATGATGTTTTCAACGAAAAAATTGATGACCAATAAAAATCAATTCTTTGATTTTTATCCAAAGTGAATTGAACTTCTTCGTCTATCTGCAGTAAGCTCCACTCACACATTAGTTTTTCAAGATCTAGATTAATTAACGGCAAGCTATTAGCAATATTTTTGACATACCTCAAACTTTCATGATTTTTTATATTCTCAGGAGAAAGGCACTGAAAATATTTTAGGAATTTAAAATTTTTCATCTTCAATAAATAAGTTGCTGATGTAATATAAAAGTTTTTAAATGCAACCATTAATATCAGTTTTTCCTTCTGTGCCAATTTTAAAAGAGTCACGTGCAGTCTCTCCAATATCTATGTTAATCAAATCAATAAAATTTGAAGATTCTTTAAAGAAAGTATCAACATTAATGTCTTCTATAGAAAGCTTGATTAAAACATCTTGTTTTATAATACTCGACAGTAAAACCAAAATCAGTTTTTTTAGTTGTAGATAAAGCACGTGGATAATCTTGATATTTTTGTTTTTGCACAGTTTTCGTCTCGTTTTTAGGAATGTACTTCAAGAAATACTCATTTAAAGCAGGTAATTGTTCTACCATTATTTCCGCAGCTGGACCTACCGTTAGCCACCTTGTACTTACGTGTTTAATAAATTTATGTTCAGGTAAACCCAGTTCTCTCTGGATTTTATTATAGTCCTCGTATCGTTTATCTTTGTGATGGAGGAAATAATAAACTTTAATTATGAAATCACAAATGTCTAAGAGCAAGCAGTCAATACCTTTCAGAAATCCGTTGTGCACTAAATGGATTGGACAAAAGCCTAAATCAACAAGAGGTTTTTGGTTAAGCTCCTTAAACTTTTCTCGAAATAATCGTAAAACTTTTTTGTTAACGTTTGGTCCATCGGAAGCTACAGACAGTAATAATTTTAAAGACAAATTATTATCGTCTAAAGCTTTCAACAAATAACTAAATAAAATCTCACCGGTAGCTTGTCCTATGTAATAAGT
This sequence comes from Ganaspis brasiliensis, assembly GCA_037103525.1. Lineage (NCBI taxonomy): Eukaryota > Metazoa > Arthropoda > Insecta > Hymenoptera > Figitidae > Ganaspis > Ganaspis brasiliensis. The sequence continues at coordinate 87,176 of JAZKLR010000815.1, read as the reverse complement.
CACTAGATGTCGACTTATTATCAGGTTTTCTGTCTCCGACCAAAACCTTAACCTAACTTGTAATTCTTTCTTACTCTTAATATTACTTGTTTCGTCATATTGCAAGGTAAAAAACATTTTCGATTTCTGAAGTTCTTCCAGCATAAAATTCTGAAAGTAAGGACCAAGAGCTTCCGTAATTAAATACTGAGCCTTACTGGCCGATAAAGAAAACGATTCTGGAACGCAACCAGGAAACATTGCTTGAAAAACTTCCTTTTTTCCATTACAACTATTAACTGAATTGTTGGTTTTAATATTCTCCATACACCAGATTAATTCAGCTCTAATAGCGGACTCTTTTCGATTGAATAAAGATGTAGTAGTGTCTGCGACTTGCGTAGAAGCTGTTGACTTAGGCTCTAATAATTGAGGTTCTGATCGTAGAGTAACTGCTGATTCAACTGATTCTGATGAAGGATTCAACGATTGACATCCTGCTAATTCCACAATTGGTAATGTTGATATTCTCGATTTAGAAGGAGGAACGAACAGCAACTGGCTATTATTAAGTTTAAATAAATTATCTTTATGTTTATTTGTTTTCGCATGTTGTTGTACTTTAACCACTTGTCCTGAAATTTTGTACGATTCGGCATTCTAACGATTTTTAAAAACAAATTTGGAGGTCTGTAAAAATAAACAAAAATGATGTTACAGAAAGCCCGGCAAACTCTATAATCATGTTGAAAATAAATAAGTAATTTATTAGAGGTTAGGGTTATGTTATTTGAAACAGTTATTTTTAGCTAATCATCTTACCTTATCAACTTAATGCTTTAAATTAAAACGTTAAATTAATACAAAATAGATAAACATTGTAAACTTTCTGATTATTGGATTATGTGCAAATGCAATAACAATAACATATGCACCGTTTATTTGTTAACTATGCTAGTTCTAGAAAGAGTCGCTTCCCCGATTGCGCTGCTAGTTTCATGGTACCAGGGTTTGGTACATCAAATAACATACTCATTTTAGGCAAGGATGGGTAGTGACGCATCACTTGAGGTTTTATACGTACAATACAGTATTATACATTGAGGTTACGCGTAACGACCCATCACTGACTTATATATTCTCAGATATTCGGAAATTCTGCATGTGACTATAACACAAAATACGGGTCAACTTCACAATTTTTAAATTTATAGATAAAATAGGGGAAATGAGTTGAAAAAAGGGGAAAAAGAGGAAATTTTCTTAAAATATGGGAAAAAGGGGGAATCTTTTGAAATAGAGGAAAAATAGGGGAATAGGGGAAGCACTGTGAAGCCTGCGACAGTGCTAAGCTCATTTACAGCTGAGACCGGAACGAAACAATCCTTTTTTGGAATTTTTAACTGAGTAGCTAATCTTTCTGTTATGAAATTAGCCGATGAACAAGTATCCAGAATTGCTCGACATTTAATGAGCTGATTGTCTTGACTTAAAGCGTTAACCATTGCACTCGTTATAAATTGACCCATTGCCTTATTGCGTAATAACGAGTCATGGTTATGCTGATCGTTAACACTATTTAACGCTAATTGCTATACCTGCGATGATTTAGCATCTTGATGTAGCAGCGTATTGTGCCTCTGATTGCAAATGAGACAATTGCCAAATTTACATTGTTTCTCCTCATGTCCCTCTCTCATACAATTAGTGCAAAGCGATGCGTCTAAAACCACCCGATACTTTTCAGAAACTGGTAAGGCCCGAAATTTCTCGCATCGAAAGAGAGGGTGAGTTTTGGTTCTGCAATATAAACATGGTTTCAAGACTGTAGTAGCTAAACTTGAAGTGACATTCTTAAAGGGTTTTTTAGAGGAAGATGGAGTAACATTTGCTATTGAATTGTGAGGAGAACATTTTTCGTCTCTTTGACACAAACGAGCGGCAGTTCGATATAAAAACTCTAACATTTGTGCAAGGGTAGGAAATTCGTTGCGTTTCAATGTTTCATCCCATTTCCCTACTGAAAAATCCTATATAGGATCCTACATAGGATCCTATATAGAATCCATATGGATTCCTATGAGAATCCACGTAGGATCCTATACAGGATCCTATATAGGTATTGTCCTATAGGAATCCACGTGGATTCTCATAGGAATCTATGTGGATTCCTATAGGTCGCCTATAGGACAAGTCCTATATAGGATCCTATGTGAACTCTCCTATAGGAATACATGTAGGATCTCATATAGGATCCTGCATAGGCGTCCCAAAAAATTTTTGTACACCCTCCTACATATGATCCTACGTAGGTTCCCATATAGGATCCTATATGGGAACCCATATAAGATCCTACGTAGGTTCCCATAAAAGATCCTATATAGGATCCTATATGGGAACCTACGTAGGATCCTATGTAGGGGGGTTTACAAAAATTTTTTTAGGACGCCTATGTAGGATCCTATATGAGATCCTACATGTATTCCTATAGGAGAATCCACATAGGTTCCTATATAGGACGTGTCCTATAGGCGACCTATAGGAATCCACATAGATTCCTATGAGAATCCACATGGATTCCTATAGGACAATACCTATATAGGATCCTATATAGGATCCTACGTGGATTCTCATAGGAATCCATATGGATTCTATATAGGATCCTATGTAGGATCCTATATAGGATTTTTCAGTAGGGTTGTCCACCGTATCTCTATGTAATTTTTCTTCCAAAATTTGGACAAGTATTTCTTCCGATATATCAACCCCTAAAGATGATAATGATAAACAATGCTGCTGTACTTCATCCGCTAATCTAATTAATCCCTCCGCAGTCTGCTTTTCTTGAATTGGCAAGCCCAAGATTAAACTTAAATGTCGTGAGATTATGATGCGCTTATCCTCATATGTTTTTTCTAATAACGCCCATGCACGTTCATAATTTTTTTCTGTGATAGAAAATATTGATATTTTTCGTGCTGCTTCTCCGGTTAATGCCCATTTTAAATACTGAAGTTTTTCTACGGGCGATAAATCTGTTTGATCGTGAATTAGGGAAGAAAATGAATCTTTAAACGAAAGCCATTCCTCATAGCGTCCGTCAAATGAAGGAAGAATCGCTTGCGGTAATTTTACCTTGCGTTTTGTAGGCATGGAATCAATTGATCGATGTGATACTTGATCAATTAAATCTTGGGGTACATTGTTGGAAGGTATTTGAAAATTTGATAAAAGACGTTCGCATCTGGTTATCGTATCAAAAAATTTATTTTGAATCGTATATCTTTCTATATTTACCGCGGCCGCGTCACTCTGGTCGTCCATTAATAATTCAATTTCATCCTGAATGTCATCAAATGAAGTAAACATATCTTTTAGTTTTGTTAAACGGAAATTTACATTAATTGGATCTACTTGTTCGTTAGTTTGTCTGTCAATAAAGTCACTGAGGTCATTTATTTGACCCTCAATCGTATTTCGTCTTTTATACATTTTTCTTAATCTTTCGTCTGCCATTTTGGCGGTTTTGAATGGTAAGGAGCTAAGGAGATATTTTTTGGATTGAAGATAATTTACTTACGCACTTATATCCTTGTATCGAATCCGGCTCGAAGGACCATGGTCGAAGACTCCCTTCCTCCGTGGCAGGGCACTCTTCTCGTTTCGATTAAAAAGGCACGTTTAAATAAAACTAAAGAAATCTTTTGAACAAATACTTTATTTCCACTTACACAAAAACTGTTCTTAAACATAAGACTGAAAATCTACGACTGACTTAGCGTGGGTTGCATACCTGCGTTGACCCTGCTTATCACTTTAAACAAAGGATAGATCAAAATAGATCCTTCGACCCATAATTCGGTTTTATGAGCGACGGAAAATCCCAACCGTTCATCCGCTACCAACCACTGCACACATTTTTTGAAAACAAAGAAAATAATTTTCTCGGTACAAATAGTGACTTTTTGATCCAAGGAACTAAAAAACATCAAAATTAAAGAATGCGAAAATTTCGACCTTTATGAATTTTTATCTCGTAAATTAAAAATGCCATTTTTCTTCAAAACCAGAGTTTGAAATCGTAAATTTACTGAAAAATATAAAAAATAATTTACTATTTTGATAGGATAAGGCATACTGAAGATATTCACAAAAATCTTAAAAATGAAGGTAATAATCTGGGTTACCACTATGACGCAAAGGGTTAACTTCACCTTAACTATTTTTGTAACATTAGTTTAACGTTAATTTACCTTCTGCTTAATCTTGTATTACTTATGCTTTACCTTCACTTTAACTTCACATTAACTATACTTTGACGTTATTCTAACGTTATTTTAACATTACCTTAACTTTACTTTAACGTGATTTTAACTTTAGTTTGACTTTACCTTAACTATACTTTAATGTTACCTTGACTTTAGTCTGACATTACTTTAATTATACGTTAAGGTTAATTTAACTTTAGTTTAACTATACTTTAACATTACTTTAACTTTTCATTGACTACATTTTAATGTTACTTGAACTTTATCTCAACTTAACTTTAACGTTACATTCACTTCAGCTTTAATTTAGTGTAAGTATACTTAAACGTTACTTAATCTTAACCTTCAGTATACTTTAACTGTACTTTAAGGGATGGCATCGAGCAGGTCGTGTAGTATTGTATCGTGGCTCACCTCAACACGACAGTCTTAGTTGAGTTGTATCGTGGCCACGATACGATGCGTCTGAGCCCATCGTGTTGAGTCTTGCCACGATACGATTGACTTCGTTCCATGGTGTTGAAGGTCACCGCGATATGATTGAGCTCAGTCTATCGTATCGTGGCCACGATACGATGTAACTCGTTCCATCGTGTTGAATCTCACCAGAATACGATGGCCTGAGCTCAATCGTATCGTTGTGAGATTCAACACGATGGGCTCAGGCGCATCGTATCAGACCGAACGTATTGTGGTATGCCACAAGACGTTACCTTCGTCTTGAATCGCGTCACGCGGAACGTTCTTCAATTCAAAATGCAACGTAAACAAAAATGAGCTTATATTTACATTTCAATACTAAGCAATTATAAGCTCTTCAATCCTTTTATTAATATTTCAGCGAAATGCATGCCCTCCTTTTTATTTTATTTGGCCCCTTTATATCATAATAAATAAATTAATAAATAATAAATTCAAACAATACGCTATATCAGATCATGCGCAAGCAGATAAAAATATCAATAAAGAATTGCCCCTGGAAAGTGGAGAACGCTTTAAATAATTCTTTTAACATTATAAGTTGTTTAAAAAATTAATTGTTTAAACAAATTATTATATACAAATGGACAAATATTCCAATTTTTACCAGAAAAACAAATTCTGAAAAGTGGAGAATGTTTTAAATAATTAAATTTAACATAATAAATTGCTTAAAAAAGTAATTGTTTAAACAAATTTTTATAAACAAATAGACAAGTATTAAAACTTTTATCAGGAAAACAGATTTTGGAAAATGCAGAATGTATCAATTTAATTAATTTAATTTTTGTAAAACTGAATATCTTTTCCAAATTCTATTCTATGTGTCAAATACAGGTGTTACACAAAAAAAATTATCTAATTTTTTTTAATTACAGTTCTGAATTTGAAATGTCTTAAAGTATCTAAAAAAATATTTGGGAAATTTAGATGGATTAGAATTTGGAAAAAATATTCGGTTTTACAAAAATTGATATTTTGTCTCTATTCTAAAACCTGTTCTTGTTTCCATAAATAAAAAATATAATCTAATTTTTTTTAAATGCAGTTCTCATTTTAACACAAGTTTAAAGAATCTAAAAAAATATTTGGAAAATTTATATGCCACATATAGAATAAAATTTGGAAAAAATATTCGGTTTTACAAAAATTGATATTTTGTCTCTATTCTAAAACCTGTTTTTAATTCCATAAATTATAAAAATATTATCTAATTTTTTTTAACACAGTTTTGAATTCAAAATATCTTAAAGAATCTAAAACAATAATTAGAAAACTTATTTACCATACAGAATGGAATTTGGAAAAGATATTCGGTTTTACAAAAACAGGCTTCGTACTGTTTTGAAAGTTCAAAAGTAGTAGAAAAAAGTAGCCTACTAAAAGCTATTTTTTTTTTTTAAATTATGGGAAAAAAGTATTTAGTTTTTAGACCATTAATTTTATAAGTGCAAAAATTTATTAATTTACAGTCAAACTTCCATACGGCGGAAAGAAATTTGACGTTTCCGCGGTAGAAAAAATGTTCGTTAAAATGCTATTAGTGAGTAAACGTTCAGGAATGTAACAACCATTTTAAATCATAGGATCTTGAAATATAAAATGGAAATTATAATAATTAGTAAACAATAATTTATCTATTAATTTAGGCTGCAGTGAGAAATAAAAATTTATATAATAATTTGCACAAGTCAGTCTTCTATCGTTAAAATCACATGTTTGAAATCACATTATTTTTATTAATAAACTCTTTGAATTTTACAATAGTGAAAAATTATAATTATTTTACAAATTTAGCATAGACATAGTTGGGGTAAATCGGGACAAACAATTATTTTTAAAAAATGTCTACAATTGCTTTGTAATTTGACTTACATAGTAACTTAAGCTACAAGAAAAAGAGGATATTTTGACAACTGGTAAGATAAAATAAAAAAGCGCATTAATGATTTATATAACATAAATTTCCTTATTGGTAATTGTTAAAACAGTCTTATTTACTTATATTATAATTAATTATTGAATTAATAAGAACAAAATGTTGGGTGAAAATTACTTTTAAAACTTACTTGCAAAATGTCACAATTTTCAAAGTGCCAATTAAAGTTTTCTCTTAAGAATTTAAATACTTTAGTATTAAATATTATTTCATCTTGAGTCTTTCATAAGACGTATTAACTTTTTAATTTTATAATGGAGAAATATGAAAACTTTTACCTTAATTATTGAAATTTTGAGAAGAAGCAGTGTTTTTGAACTCTAATAACTCATCACCAGAGGTGTGAAAAAAGCAAATTTTGGTTTTAAAATTCAAGTTTGACGCTCCTTTCCACAGTATCAAAATTTAGTGTTGGAAAATCAGCTACTTTTTTACTTTTTACAATTTGAAAAATGTGCTTTCTGAGGTGCTTTTAAATACGAATTTGAAGGTTAAAATGCAAGTAGTTTTGGAAAACTGAATTTAGCTGCTGCCAGATTGTGAAATTTAAATTAAAATTTTGTTACTTTGAAACTTTTGACATTTTGCAAGTAAGTTTTAGAAGTAATTTTCACCTAACATTTTGTTATTATTAATTCAATAATATTAATAAATATATGTAAATAAGACTGTTTTTAACAATTACCAATAAGGAAATTTATGTTATCTAAATCATTGTGCATCAATGTGCTTTTTTATTTCATCTTACCAGTTGTCAAAATAACATCTTTTTCTTGTAGCTCAAGTTACTAAGTTAAATTACAAAGCAATTGTAGAATTTGTTTTAAAAATAATTGTCAAGAACGTATTGTACAGACAACAAAAATAAATATTACAAATTGTCAGATTTTTGTGAAATTACTCCGCAACGACTTTGGGTCAAATATAATGGTTTGACTCATAATTCATTTTTCTCATTATTAAAAGATTTTTTCTTCTTTTGTTTTTGATATTGTTTGCGATAGTATTTTGGCTGCTAAAAAAGTGTTAAAAAATAGTGCGAAACTTTTCCGCATACTTATTTAGCACCTTCAATACTAAAGAAAAACAGAAATATAAAAAATAATATCTGTTTTCGATCGACCGAATTTCTCATGGAATGCCCCAAAAAAATAATCGCTCATTAATTTTCTCAATTGATTTCGATTTCTTAGAGTTTTAAGTGTATTTTCATATCTTTTCTCGATTTTTAAAAGATCCAGAACATTAAAAAAAATTAATTGTTTGTAAACAATTTTTTTTTTTTAATTTTCGAGTAAGTCGAAGTCTGTTTTATGTTTTTTGATTCTATCCAAGGTACACTTAAATCAGAAAACTCATTTAAGAAATATAAGCTTTTATTTAAAAAGTGTTTAAAATTTTCATTTTGCAATAACTTTTATAATCAAAATTTTATAAAAATTTTCGTTTAGTAGAAACATTTTTAGAATCTAACATAATAATTTTTTATAATATTTCGATAAAAAGAAAAATCTTTTTTTTATGAGAACTGATTTCGCTAATTCTGATTCCACTAGAACTTTTAGGTCCTGAATTTGATAGCACGCACTCAACGATATAGTCTCTTCAACACTTGCCTTATGGGTTTCCGCCGTATGGAAGTTTGACTGTATTATAACAATTTTTTTATTTCAAATATTAAATAAATCTGAAACGTGCTGTGACTAAACGAACATCTAACACATTCATGTAAAATGAAAATAATAATTAATAGTAAAAATAAATCAAACTTATATTATTTTCTATTTGGCTACTTTTTACTACTTTTTTAGGGTTCCGTACACCACAAGTGTACGCACGGAACCCTATTGGAAAGACTTTGTCGAAAATCGTATCCCCCCCCCATCTAGTCGCCAAACTATTTGACTTAGAAAGTTCAAATTTGGCCCACATATGTATTTTCACGTGTAGATGAAAGGAAAATTATAGAGAACATGATTCTAGGGGTTGATCATAGCGTTGTCAAGAAAATAAAAAGATCTTTGAGAAATTTTGATATTTTTTGTCTGAAAACTCTTGCCTTTTCTTTTGCAGCGCTATTACCATCACGATCTCTATAATTTTTATAATCTACACATAACAATACATTTGTGTACCAAATTTGAACTCTCTAAGTCAAATATTTTGGCAGATAAGAGGGGAGTACGGTCATTTTTTAGAAAAAGAGCGTTTAATTTGTACCATTCCTGCTCTTTATCGGCCAAATTATTGTACTTAGAGTGCTGAAATTTGGTACACATATGTAGTTTGACGTGTAGATTGTAGAAAAACTATAGAAAACCTTGTTGCAGGCTGTTATCATAGCGTTTTTCAGCAAAAAAAACGATTTTTTTTAAAAAATGCTAAAAATGGTCGTATCCCCCCCCCTGAACTTCCAAACTATTGGACTTAGAGAGTTCAAATTTGGTACAAAAATGTATTTTCACGTATAGATTACAGGAAAATTATAGAAAACATGATTGTATGTGTTGAACATAGCTTTGTCAAGGAAATAAAAATATTTTTGAGCATTTTTTTAACATATGGGCCATAATTTAGTTTTATAACTTTGACAGCGCTATAATCATCACTTTCTCTATAATTTTCCTATAATCTACACGTAAATCTACATACGTGTACCAAATTTTAGCATCTTAAGTCAAATAGTTTGGAAGACAAGGGGGGGGGGGGGGGTCATCAAAATGATACGGTCATTTTTTTAGCGAAAATGCATTAAAATGCATACCACCTCCATATCTGCCAAACTATTGTACTTAGAGTGCTGAAATTTGTTATACATATGTAGTTTGCCATATACACTGAGAAAAAATGTCGTAAAAATTCCTGTGCTGTTCACTATAAAAGAGTCATAATTGACAGTCTCCAAAATTTTACCTTGCTGTCTTACAATTTTTACTAGAAAATTCGTCAAAAATTATAAGACAGTATGGTAAAACTTCGGAGACTGTCAATTATGACTCTTTTATAGTGAACAACACAGGAATTTTTACGAAAAATTTTTCTCAGTGTAGATTACAGAAAAACTATAGAGAACTATTGTTGCAGATCGTTATCATAGTGTTTTTAAGAGAAAACCAACGATTTAAAAAAATGCTAAAAAATGACCGTATCTCCCCTCCCATACCTTCCAAACAATTTGACTCAGAGAGTTCAAATGTAGTACACAAATGTATTTTTACGTGTGGATTACAGAAAAATTGTAGATAACACGATTGTAGAAGTTGATCATAACGTTGTTAAGGAAATAAAATGATTTTTGAGTATTTTTTATGGATATTTGCTAAAATCTCTGGATTTTTCGTTGACAGCGCAATCACCATCACGTTCTCTATAATTGTTATGTAATTTACACCTGACAATACATTCCTGTACAAAATTTGAACTCTTTAAGTAAAATATTTTGGAAGATAGCGGGGAAGGGGGTAGTCCATTTTTTATAAAAAATTTATTATATATTATATTTTATATATTATATTATATATAATATGTATAATATATTTAATAGTATCAAATATATTAAAAATTATTTTGTTTTGTGTACGGAACCCTCGGTTTTAGTGACAGTGTAACTCGAACTTGCACGATTTTATTAATCATGCAAGCTACTTTTTCCTACTATTTTTGAACTCTCAAAACAGTGCGAAGCCTGTTTTTGTAAAACCGAATATCTTTTCCAAATTCTATTCTGTGTGGTAAATAAGTTTTCTAATTATTGTTTTAGATTCTTTAAGATATTTTAAATTCAAAAGTGTTTTTTTAAAAAAATGATATTTTTATAATTTATGGAATTAAAAACAGGTTTTAGAATAGAGAAAAAATATCAATTTTTGTAAAACCGAATATTTTTTCCAAATTCTAATCTATGTGGCATCTAAATTTCCCAAATATATTTTTAGATACTTTAAGATATTTCAAATTCAGAACTATATTTAGAAAAAATTAGATGATATTTTTATAATTTATGGAACAAAATTAGGTTTTAGACTAAAGAGAAAATACAGTCGGGACTCTTATGGATGCGGTCTGAACGGTTGCATTCAGTCCACGGAAACATAGACGAAGGGTTGCGGGAAGAAAGAGGAGAAAGATAACGTGGCATAGACTCCAGGCCCGACGCTATGTCACTCAATGATCCGTCGCGTAATAACATTGAGCCACATAATTTAAGTTGCGTTGGTTCGGTCCTGAATGTTTACGATTCTCATGGATGCATACCATGCCCTACGATTGCATCCATGAGAGTCTCGACTGTACAAATTTTTGTAAAACCGAATATTTTTTCCAAATTCTAATCTATGTGTCATATAAATTACACAAATATTTTTTTAAATACTTTAAGATATTTCAAATTCAAAACTGTATTTAAAAAAATTAGATAATATTTTTATAATTTATGGACACAAAAGCCGGTTTTAGAAAAGAGAAAAAATATCAATTTTTGTAAAACTGAATATTTTTTCCAATTTCTATTCTATATGTGGCATATAAATTTCCCAAATATTATTTTAGATAGGCTCTAGTCTAAAACCTTATTTTGTTTCCATAAATTTTAAAAAAATCATCTAATTTTTTTCAAATACAGTTTTGAATTTAAAATATCTGAAAGAATCTAAAACAATATTTGGGAAATCTATTTGACACATAGAATAGAGTTTGGAAAAGATATTCAGTTTTACAAAAATTGATATTTTGTCTCCAGTCTAAAACCTGATTTTGATCCCATAAATTATAAAAATATCGTCTCTAAATATCATCCCATAAATTATGAAAATATTATCTTATTTTTTTTAAATACAGATTTGAATTTGAAATATCTCAAAGAATCTAAAACAATATTTGGGAAATCTATTTGACACATAGAATAGAGTTTGGAAAAGATATTCAGTTTTACAAAAATTGATATTTTGTCTCCAGTCTAAAACCTGATTTTGATCCCATAAATTATAAAAATATCGTCTCTAAATATCATCCCATAAATTATGAAAATATTATCTTATTTTTTTTAAATACAGATTTGAATTTGAAATATCTCAAAGAATCTAAAACAATATTTAGAAAATTTATTTGCCACATAGAATGGAATTGGGAAAAAATATTCAGTTTTACAAATATAGATATTTTGTCTCTAGTCTAAAGCCTTATTTTGTTCCCATAAATTTAAAATAAAACATCTCATTTTTTAAAATACAGTGATGAATTTAAAATATCTTAAAGAATCTAAAACAATCTTTAGAAAAAATTTTCGCCACATACAATAGAATTTGGAAAAAATATTCGGTTTTACAAAAATTGATATTTTGTCTCTACTGTAAAACCTGTTTTTAATTCCAAAAATTATAAAAATATCATCTAACAGCCAATTGTTTTTTCAAAGTTGTACAAAACAATCTTCTGATTCTGTACGATGTAACAATTTTAAAAAATAAATTTTGTGTCAAAATGATACCTAACACTCTACTTTTGTATCACCCTGGTAAAGAATCTTAATTTTTGTTTATTATTATTTATAACAAAAAAATTTTTTATTTTCTAGTATGTCATATATGATACATTCCACAGAAAATGAGAAAGATTTTGGAAAAAATTGACTTGACATTTTTTAATTCGTTTCAAAATTTTTTCTCAGGTAGTACTCGACAATATAAGTACCCGTGTTTTTTTGTTTGGTCAAATTATTTTTTTTTTTAAAGTTATAGCGTTTTAAATTTCTCGAAATCTAAAGAAATGACTAATTTCAAAGTTAATTATCTTTCATTCTATTTAACGGAAATCAATTTTGAAAATACCATTTGAAAGGTAAGAAAACACTCTTTTAGAATAAAAATATGAAGTTTTTGAAAAATTAAAAAAACACATTTTTTTAAACAAATTAAACACATTTTTATTTTTTCCCTCAAATACATCATAATTAAAAATTTTGAAAAAAATATATAATGTTTCTCATACTCTTTGGGACAACACATATTTTTTTTAGGATGAAGTCTTGATGGGGTCTTATTAAAAATAATTATTTTTTATTGCGCGTCGCGCTGCCAGCTACTGCTGAAGGCTGGCGTTGTACCTTCAACGCTGACGGGTCGTTGTGCCTTGATTTAAATTGTATTTTAAGTTTGTAGGATCTTTGCAGTTTTACGTTTTACTTTTTTTTTATTGCTACAGGATTTTATGATCTTTTACCTGATCAGCACAGCCTCCGAATAACTAATCGTAAAATTTGGTACCTAAGAGGATTAAATACTTAGGCTTGATAATTGAACTCGGTAGCTGTACCCCTTAACATTTACAACTTTTTTCCCTTCTATTTTTTATGTTTCCCTCTCTTTTTCACAGCTTGTAAAATTTTCGAGAAAACTTGTTTTCCGTGCAATTTTAAAAGCTATTGCCGTTTTGAATGACAGTTTCTTTTTCGTTTTCGTCCGGAACTGAACCTCTGTCAAAAATCCTGAGACTTACTTTAAAACTCAAGAAAACTAAACCAAAGTTATATTTTTGGGTGTTTTGTTTAGTGCAACGCGAATGTATAACAAATTTGCATAAACTTGATGTGTATTTATTTAGTGAAATTCCTCTTGAACAGGTAAATAGAATATTCTTAATTTTGTAATATTAGTGCATTTTTTACCTTGGTGTTATTAAACCAAGTACAATTGGTGATTCTCTATTAGATAAAAACTTAAATGAAAAATGTTAAAATAAAATGCACTTTATTGTTTCTTAACCCGGTGAGCGTAAGGTGAAACTTTGTAACACGGAGCGTAAGGTAGGGTATTTTTTACCCTATAAAAATGTTCTATTTGTATATTAAAAAAAGGTTAAAATCTTCGAAACTCTTTACTATATTTGTTTTATATTGCCTATCAATGTATTATTAATGTTGTGATAAATTTACATTTGTTTAAACAAAAAAGTGAAAAGTGAAAAGTTGAAAAGTGAATTTCTATAAATTTGCCAGTTTTTATTGTCATTGCTTAGTATTAAATAAATAAAATAAATAAGAAATTAAGTTAAATTTGCTACAACAATTATTTAACATTGTTTAAACAAATAATTGTTGTTATTTATTAACTTTTTTCTCATTGCACCTAGAAAGGTGCAGTTTTTTTTCCAATTTTGCAATTTACGGAGCTAATTATAATAACCGATAAATATTGAACGTCAAATCTGTGAGGGAGGGGGGGGGCTAACAAAAATTTGATTAGAACTTTTGGAAATCTTAAATTTTGATGTCAAAAAGTAGTTGAAAAATTTGATGCCAAATATTTTTGTAAATAAAATTACGCCCTGCATAGAGAATCACCTTTAACTTTCAAACACATAAGTGCTCATTCTAAATTCCTTTTTAACAGATTTCCTTATCAAAATTAAGAACATGTCTTTTCCACAATGTTTCAATCCATTTGAAAAACCATCACATTGGGTAAAAGAAAAGAAATTTCTACGTCGAGTATCAACTCAGCAATTGGAGGCTTTATCGAGTGAAGCAACGACTGAGACTCTAAAATTATTTATTTGTAATACTTGTCGTCTTCAAGTTGGAAAATTGAGCAAACATGAAACTGAAGAGAACATCAGTGCAGAATTTCAGGATCCAAGCACTTTACAGGACGTTTTGTCTCCATCATCAAAAACGAAAAAAGGCGATTTACCTACGTCACAATTATCTTCTCCAACTATTCCAGAATTAGTAATAGCTGATGCTCTTGAAAGTTTCAATAGTTCTCTCCAGGTAATGCAAGAATCACCAATTGTGAAACGAAAACTACAGCAAAAGCAATATCCACGAAAGAAACTGCAAAAAGTTAATAAAATTCTTAGTAAAACAATTTTTAATGTTGAAGAAGAATGTGAGTCAGAAGATGATAAAATGAATGATATTTTGGAAGAATTAAAAGAGCATTTTCATAATACAAACGATAGAAAGGTTAAGATTAGAATTTTAACCATATTTCACAAGTGGTCTTATAATGATATTAAGAAACATTTTGATGCTTCAAATCAAATGATTTCTGTTGCTAAAAGATCAACTGAAGAAAATGGGTTATTATCGTGTCCCAACTCAAAAACAAAACCTGTAAATACTGATTTATTAGAACAAGTTGAAAGTTTTTATGAATCAGATGATATTAGCAGAATCATGCCAGGAAAGCGAGATTGCGTCAAGATTATTGAGAACGGAAATAAGATCGAGAAGCAGAAGCGGTTAGTACTGTGCAACTTAAAAGAAGCTTTTCAACAATTTAAAACAAATAATCCTGATACAAAAATCATCAAAATATGAAACTGATGATCGATGGAGGAAAAATAGCAAGAGTAACTGAACATTGGGAAATTCCAATTAAAACTTATAATGATTGTTTACATTATATTATTTGCAATCCGCCTTCAACAGAATGTCATTTAAATAAGTGCAAAAAATGTCCTGGACAAAATGATTTTATTGAACTGTTACAGAGCAGCTACAACGAACAATTCATCGATGAAGTGACATACTTACAATGGATTACTGTTGACCGCGCAACACTTGAAACAATTAACAGTTCCGTGGAGGAATTTTTGCAAAAAATGTCCTCAGATTTGCCAAAGTTAGTAAAACATGCTTTTTTGGCTCGACAACAATCTGAGTTTTTTAAACACGCCAAGGAAAGTTTGGGAGATGATGAATGTATAATTACTGGAGATTTCTCTGAAAATTATGCATTTGTGTACCAAGATTCAGTACAAGGAATCCACTGGAATAACGATCAGGCCACCTTACATCCATTTGTAGTTTACTTCAAGAAAGACTCGAAATTGCATCATCAAAGTTTTGCCGCAATTTCGGAATGTTTGAAACATGACACAGTTGCTGTGCATTTATTTCAACAAAAACTAATTCAACATTTAAAAACAGAAATACCCGGGCTGAAAAAGATATTATACTTTACAGATGGCGCAGGTGCACAGTATAAAAACAAAAAAAACTTTATAAATTTGACCCATCATGAAATTGACTTCGGAATTGCTGCGGAATGGCATTTTTTTGCGACAGCACACGGAAAAGAAGCATGTGATGGAATTGGTGGTTGCATCAAAAGATCAGCATCCAAAGAAAGTCTTCGATTGGTTAACCAACAACCAATAAAAACACCTTTCAATTTATTTGAATGGGCAAAAAGAAGCATTTCTCAAGTAATATTTTTTTATTTTACAAAAGAAGAACATGTAACCCATGAAAAAGAATTGTGTTCTCGATTTGAATGTGCGAAAGCGATTACTGGGACAAAAAAATTTCATTCGTTTATCCCATTGAATAAACAACAACTTTCAGTGAGAGACTTTACGTTTTCCACAAATTTTGATACTGTTAAAGTGATGAAATAAAAATAGACTTTCTAGTTTATGTCTTGTGTCAAAAGTGTAATAAACGTGTTTTCTCGTCATATTAAAATGTAATACAAACTTTTTATACAGTTATCCTTAAAATATTGTGCATAAAATTTAAATATTCTCAATGAAATTGAGAATTATTATTATTGAATAATTATTACATAATTAATAATATTAGTTATGACAAAACATTTATTCAATAAAAAAGGTATTACTAATATAGACTATTTAAAATTTGAATTTTATTTATTTATATTAGAATTTATTATTAAATAATTAATATAAAAATAATAAAAAATATGGTTTCTTTTTAGTACAGATCATTTAAGTTAACTTTTCTTATATGAAATTATTTGTGCTTTTAAAATTAACAATTTTTATTTATATTATTTATATAATTTATAACTATTTAACATTTTAATTTATAGATTTATAATTATTAAACAATTATTATACTTAGTCTTAAAAATTACTTATGAAAAATAAATTGCGCCAGAATTGGTCCAGTACTGGCTAAAAAAGTCTGCTCAGTATTATTATAACTATTAAGAAAACATAAAAAACTAACAATTTTTAAGAACATTTTTTCGACATTTATTTATGTTTTGTTCAAAAATGTTATATTTTTTTAGTTTTAAAGTTTATACGCGAAAAGATTTAATGATTTGTAACTTATGCAGCAGGCAGACCGCGAGCCTTCGATGGCAGCTGAAACACGACGCGCAATAGAAAATAATTATTTTTAATAAGACTCCATCAAGTCTCCAACCTAAAAAAAATATATGTCGTCCCAAAGAGTATGAGAAACTTTATATAGTTTTTTCAAAATTTTTAATTATGATGTATTTGAGGAAAAAAATAAAAATGTGTTTAATTTGTTTAAAAAAATGTGTTTTTTTAAGTTTTCAAAAACTTCATATTTTTATTCTAAAAGAGTGTTTTCTTACCTTTCAAATGGTATTTTCAAAATTGATTTCCGTTAAATAGAATGAAAGATAATTAACTTTGAAATTAGTCATTTCTTTAGATTTTGAAAAATTTAAAACGCTATAACTTTAGAAAAAAAAAAATTTTGACCAAACAAAAAAAGACGGGTCCTTATATTGTCGAGTACTACCTGAGAAAAAATTTTGAAACGAATCAAAAAATAGCGAGTAACTAACTGTCTCAATTTTTCTGGAATTGCTCATATGAGTGGCACCTTCGATTTCTAATAAAAATTTCAATATTAACTTTGTTTATTTGTTTATAACATTTTTGTTAAAACAACAAATTTTTGAAACAATGTATAATATTAAATGGAACTTTTAAAAACATTCTCTACTTTTCAGAATTGTTTTTGTTTATAAAAATTGCCAGATTTGTCTACTTTTAAATAACAATTTGTTTAAACAATTACACTTTTAAACGTTTTATAATGTTTAAAATAACTTTTTTAAAAACATTCATCAATTTCCAGAAACTATTTTTCTGACCAATGTTTAAATATTTGACTATTTGTTTATAACATTTTTGTTAAAACAAATATTTTTTAAACAACTTAGAATATTAACTTTTATTAATAAAAACGTTGTCTACTTTTCATAATTGTCATTTTATAAAAGTATTAATATTTATCTATAACAATTTGTTTAAACTATTACTCTTTTAAACAATTTATAATGTTAAAGACAATTATTTAATACATTCTGCATTTTCCAAAATCTGTTTTCCTGATAAAAGTTTTAATACTTGTCTATTTGTTTATAAAAATTTGTTTAAACAATTACTTTTTTAAGCAATTTATTATGTTAAATTTAATTATTTAAAACATTCTCCACTTTTCAGAATTTGTTTTTCTGGTAAAAATTGGAATATTTGTCCATTTGTATATAATAATTTGTTTAAACAATTAATTTTTTAAACAACTTATAATGTTAAAAGAATTATTTAAAGCGTTCTCCACTTTCCAGGGGCAATTCTTTATTGATATTTTTATCTGCTTGCGCATGATCTGATATAGCGTATTGTTTGAATTTATTATTTATTAATTTATTTATTATGATATAAAGGGGCCAAATAAAATAAGAAGGAGGGCATGCATTTCGCGGAAATATTAATAAAAGGATTGAAGAGCTTATAATTGCTTAGTATTGAAATGTAAATATAAGCTCATTTTTGTTTACGTTGTATTTTGAATTGAAGAACGTTCCGCGTGACGCGATTCAAGACGAAGGTAACGTCTTGTGGCATACCACAATACGTTTGGTCTGATACGATGCATCGTGGCCACGATACGATAGACTAAGCTCAATCGTATCGTGGTGACCTTCAACACGATGGAACGAAGTCAATCGTATCGTGGCTAGTTTAACTTCACCTCAATTATTTTTTGTGACTTTACTGCAACGTTACTTCAGCCATACCGTAACTATACTTTAACATTACTTTAACTTTACTTTAACTATGTTGTTCCGTCACTTTAACTTTATTTTAACTTCACCTTAACTGGAGTGGTCCGATATTACTCAGGAAAAAAACAGCGTTAAAGCACAAGATATGAAAATGAAACTTCACCTTAACTAAAAATTAACGTTATTTTAACTAAACTTTTGTCACTTTAACTTTACCTTAACCATACTTTAACTTCACCTTAAATATATTTCTAACATTAATTTAATGTTACTTTACTTTGTGTTTAATTTTATATTAATTATACTTTAACTTCTCATTAACTATACTGTGACATTACTCTGACGTTATATTTTCACATTACATTAACTTTACTTTAACGTTATTTTAAAGTCATTTTGACATTACCTTTACTCTACTTTAACGTTACCTTAACTTTTGTTTGACTTAACCTCAATTATTCTTTAATGTTAGTTTAACTTCAGTTTAACTATACTTTAACATTACTTTGATTTTTTGTTAACTATACTTTAACTTTACTTTAACGTTACTTTTACTTTACCTCAACTAAACTTCAACGTTACATTCACTTTAGTTTAAATTTAGTTTAAGTATACTTTAACGTTACTTAATCTTTACCTTAAGTATTATACCTCAACTTAAGTTTAATGTTACTTTAACTTCAATTTAACATTATTTTAACTTTACCTCAACTTTACTTTAACTTCACCTTAACTATTTTCGTTTAACTATACTTTAACTTTAGTTTAACTTCACTTTAACAATATTAATATATTATTATTATTATAATAAATTAATTAATTATTATTATAATAAATTTATTAATAAAGATAGAATAGTAAAAAATTATGTACGCAAGTTTGATTATGTTAGGTTAATTTAAAGATTAGATTTACATTAGATTTTAGGTTAGGTTTATATTTATTGTTTAATTTATATTTAAGGTTAGGTTAATTGATAGATTTTAGGTTTAATTTAACTTTTAGGTTAGTTTAATTTAAATATTTGATTTTAGGTTAAAATTAGTTTATATTATAAAATTAGTTTTGAAGCTGTGTTAAGTTTAGATTTTAAGTTAGATTTTAGGTTAGAATTGTCCATGCACGTTTAGACTTGTCTATGCACTTTCAGACTTGTCTATGCATGTTTAGACTTGACTAATACCTGCTTATCTACCTGAATACTAATATTATTATATAGAAATATGAAATTTAATCCTGCGCAATACTATACTGCGCATGCGCGAACTAACCAGTCACAACAGCTGAGCTTAGAGCTGCGCGCGCAGACAATTTGCTGGACACCGTGTAGCAGCCGAAAATATCCACTCCAAGCGTTCAGGTTAATTAGTTTGGCAGCAATCTTGGGTATCAGAGTCATGCGTCAAATATTTAAATTTGAAAAAAGGTAGCCATATTGAAATAACGTAAAGCGCGAATATTTAAATGTTAAAAATATTAAATTCAAAATAAAGTTCAAGTTAAATGGTGGCTATCTTGAAGAGGCGCTAATATTTATATGTTTAAAAGTTTAACTTCAAAATAAAATGCAGCCATCTTGAAAATAGCTTTGGTTAATTATCAGAAAAGGTCGGTAAGGTAGAATTATCATTAAATGACATCAGGTGAGTATCCTAAAGTGTCGGTAAGGGACCATCCATAAACCACGTAGCCTGCTTTGGGGGGGGGGAGGGGGTTCGGTAATGTGCTACGTTAGACCACATGGGGGGAGGGAGGGTTTTGAGTCTGAGCAACGTAGCTTTGTATTTTTATTTGACATACATTTTTTTGAAATTACGCGGGCAGCTCGAAAGTCAATTCGAGAAAATCGAGTTAAATCGAAAAGTAATACCCTTCTCGTTCACTATCAGCGCTGCTATCTATCGTCCATTCATTTTTGTTTACAAACACCACAAGTTTGAACGACTTTAGCCAGTTCAATAAATGTGCTCTTTATATTGATAAAAATATATAGTGATAAAAAAATATAAATATATATATATATATCTGTTGATTAAAATTAAGAATTAGTCTTGTAAGAAACTCTTACTTGTCAAAGAAAAATAGAAACTGTGATTTAAAAACATTTAATATTGTTTACTATGTTTCAATGGCAGAGAGCCCTTCTGCAAATAACACAGCCCCACAAAAAAAAAAAGTGTCATGTACTTTTGACCGGAATACCCTAGCCCTATGTATTTTGACGCGCTGAACACGAATCCGAAGTCAGTTTTGCTCCATCACGTCAGGATTTTTTCCTAACCTCAAAATCAATAAAATGACACTTTTTGTTCATTAGCATGTGAACCCGACTTAACATTAATACATGCCTAGGGCGAATAGAAAGCTTGGATTGTGACCTTTAAAACGCTTTTTTAAAAATTGTTCTACGATGATTTTTAACGAAGTTATGATGTTTTATTTAAAATCATTTTTTTTCATTACACCATACCACATCAATAATTGAAGTGTTATTTACATTTGGAAAAAATTTATATTTTAAATAAAACATCATAACTTCGTTAAAAATCATCATAGAACAATTTTTAAAAAAGCGTTTTAAAGGTCACAATCCAAGCTTTCTATTCGCCCAAGGCATGTATTAATGTTAAGTCGGGTTCACATGCTAATGAACAAAAAGTGTCATTTTATTGATTTTGAGGTTAGAAAAAAATCCTGACGTGATGGAGCAAAATGGACTTCGGATTCGTGTTCAGCGCGTCAAAATACATAGGGCTAAGGTATTCCGGTCAAAAGTACATGACACTTTTTTTTTTTTGTGGGGCTGTGTAATCGGTCGATTTTGAGTACTTTAATTTTAGTTTAACCCAATTCAAAATACGATTTTATTGATTATTTTTAGAAAAGAGATTTTAATATAGAAAAAAAGAAAAAAGCTACGTTCCATTAGGTAGGGGGGAGGGGGTTCGGTATAATGCTACGTTAAGCTACGTGGGGTAGGGGAGGGGTCGAAAAGTTCAAAAATCGGAGCTACGTGGTTTATGGATGGTCCCTAAGGTAGATTTATCACTAAATAATGTTAGAAAATTATCCTAAAGCGTTGGTAAGGTAGATTTAACATAAAAACTTACCTAAAGCGCCACCTGGTGGTAAAAAGTTACACCTCATAAACTGATTCCACTTGATCAGCTGATGGTACTAGTAAGTGTCGGAAACTCGTTACAGGCTTCATTTAGCGGTAAAATTCAAAATTCACTAAAGGAATCTACTTTACCGGCCGATGGTACTGGTGAGTGTTGGGAACTTGCTACAGGCTCCATTTGGCGAGAAAATTCAAATTTCACTAAAGGAATCTACTTTACCGGCTGATCGTACTGGTAAGTGTTGGGAACTCGCTACAAGCTCTATTTGGCGGGAAAATTCGAATTTCAGTAAACGAATCTACTTTACCGGCCGATGGTACTGGTAAGTGTTTACAGTTGTTACGTATCGTGTTATCTAACGGTAGCCATCTTGAAAATATCATAATTGTCTAAGGAGTTTGGTAACGGTGAACTCAACTTAAATGCGACCACTAGTGGCAGGCATCTTGAAAATAGTAAAATACGCTAGCTTAATTGCCTGAATTAGCGCCATCTAGCAGCAAATATCTCGAAAATAGTAAAATACTCTAGCTTAATTGCCTGAAATTGCACCATCTAGCAGCAGCCATCTTAAAAATAGCAAAATACTCTAGCTCAATTGCCTTATAGCAGCAGTCATCTTGGAAATAGCCCAATTGACTGAAATAGCGGCAGTCATCTTGGAAATAGCTTAATTGACTAAAATAGCGGCAGCCATCTTGGAAATAGCTTAATTGACTAAAATAGCGGCAGCCATCTTGGAAATAGTCCAATTGCCTAAAGTAGCGGCAACCATCTTGGAAATAGCCCAATTGCCTCAAATAGCATCACCCCTGCAGAAACACTCTACCTCAATTGCTTGAACTAAAGCTATCTTAAAACCCCCTAGCTCAATTGCACTAAGCAGCGCCATCTAGCGGTAACCATCTTGAAAATATTAAAATACTTTAGCCCAATTGGCTGAAATAGCATTACCCCAGTAAAACACCATAGCCTAATTGATTGAAATAGCATTACCTCTATAAAAAAAACCCTAGCTCAATTGGTTGAAATAGCATTGCCTCTTTAAAAATACCCTAGCCCAATTGGTTGAAAAAGCATTACCTCTGTAAAAATACCATAGCCTAATTGGTTGAAATAGCATTACCTCTGTAAAAATACCTTAGCCCAATTGTCTGAAATAGCCCCACCTCTCTAAAAACACCCTAGCCCAATTGTCTGAAATAGCACCCCTGTAACAACACCCTAGCACAATTGCTTGGATTTGATATTAGACATTACCGGTCATGACTGAAAATTACCGTTTTGGTCATGATCGGGCATGACCGGTAATAACTGGGCATGACCGGTAGTCTGACCGGACATGTCCGGTCAGGCTGTCCCAGAACCCTCCTTCCTCTACTACTCCGGGTTGGAAGGTTCTAGTGCTCCGTCGTATCAGTCTTAATTAATAAACGTCAAGGCGAGAATAGTTAAGAACTATAAAAGTCATAGTGAAGTGCATAATCACTTTGGTTATATCATCTGTCATCCCCATCGGCACTTTGTATTGTTCACCATCATATACAGTAAAACTTCGTTAACACGAACTCGGACAACACAAATTTCTCTTTAGCGCGGACAAAAGTTTCGGTCCCTTGAAAATAACATAGGCTTAATTTTAACGGATAACACGAATACTCGGTTTACACGAACAAATGTTACGGTCCCTTCAAGTTCGTATTAACCCCTTCGCTGCCGACAGTACTTCTAAAAAACTGCTCAGAGTGCCAAAAATTAAAAGTCAATGAATTTTCAAGAGACCATGCATATAGGGGTTTTTGGAGTCGCTAATTACGAATCTGACATTAGTTTTCAAAAATTCAAAATGGCGGATACAATATGGCGGACGATTTTTGAAAAATGCTTGAAATCGTCTGAAACTTGTTACTCGGGGGTTTTTGGGGTCGCTGATTACGAATCTGACAATAATTTTAAAAAATTCAAAATGGCAGAACCAATATGGCAAACGCTTTTTCGAAAAATTACTTAAAATTATTTTAAACTTGTTTCTCGAGGATTTTTGGGGTCGCTGAATACGAATCTGACATTAGTTTTCCAGAATTCAAAATGGCGGAACCAATATGGTGGACGCTTTTTCTAAAAATTACTTGAAATTGTCTGAAACTTGTTATTTTGAGGTTTTTGGGGTCGCTGATTACGAATCTGACATTAGATTTCTAAAATTAAAAATGGTGAAACCAATGTGTCGGACGCTTGTTTGAAAACTGACTTGAAATTGTTTGAAACTTAATACTCGGGGGTTTTTGGGGTCGCTGATTTCGAATCTGTCATCTGATGGCGTCAGTTTGGGTTCGAGGAGGTTGACAATAGGTGTTAGCATCCCACTTTTTTATCTTTTTTTTTATCTTTTTTTTTTGTGTGTTTTTGTAATTTTTGTATTTTTTTTTATATATAGTTTTATTTTTTTAAAATTTAAATTATCAAATAAATAATACTTAAAAACAGTTGCATGCATTAAAAATAGTTTAAAACTAGCGCATGAAGAAATTGGCGGCAGTTATAATTTGTGATAATTTGCAAAGCACCTATTGTCAACCTCCTCGAACCTAAACTGACGCCATCAGATTGGGGGGTGCATCCTGGGGACGTATATTTCTTATAAATATACTAGCTAATTGCAAGGGGTATAAGATGTTTAAAAAATTGTAATTCAATATCAATTACTTATTAAATAATGACAGATTCAAAATCAGCGACCCCAAAAACCCCCGAGTAACAAGGTTCAAAAAATTTCAAGTCAGTTTTCAAACAAGCGTCCGACACATTGGTTTCATCATTTTTAATTTTTGAAATCTAATGTCAGATTCATAATCAGCGACCCCAAAAACCTCAAAATAACAAGTTTCAGACAATTTCAAGTAATTTTTAGAAAAAGCGTCCGCCATATTAGTTCCGCCATTTTGAATTTTTGAAAACTAATATCAGAATCGTATTCACCGACCCCAAAAACCCCCGAGTAACAAGTTTATAACAATTTTAAGTAAATTTTTAAAAAAGCATCCGCCATATTGGATCCGCCATTTTGAATTTTTGAAAACTAATGTCAGATTCGTATTCAGCGACCCCAAAAACCCCCGAGTAACAAGTTTCAGACGATTTCAAGCAATTTTTCGAAAAAGCGTCGCCATATTGGTTCCGCTATTTTGAATTTTTGAAAACTAATGTCAGATTCGTATTCAGCGACCCCAAAAAACCCCGAGTAACAAGTTTCAGACGATTTCAAGCATTTTTCAAAAATCGTCCGCCATATTGTATCCGCCATTTTGAATTTTTGAAAACTAATGCCAGATTCGTAATCAGCGACTCCAAAAAACCCCGAGTAATAAGTTTCAGACGATTTCAAGCAATTTTTCGAAAAAGCGTCCGCCATATTGGTTCCGACATTTTGAATTTTTTAAGATTATTGTCAGATTCGTAATCAGCGACCTCAAAAACCCCAGAGTATTAAGTTTAAAACTATTTTAAGTAAATTTTTGAAAAAGCATCCGCCATATTGGATCCACTATTTTGAATTCTTGAAAACTAATGTCAGATTCGTAATCAGCGACCCCAAAAAACCCCGAGTAACAAGTTTCAGACGATTTCAAGCAATTTTTCGAAAAACCGTCGCCATATTGGTTCCGCCATTTTGAATTTTAAAAAACTATAGTCAGATTCGTAATCAGCGACCCCAAAAACTCCCGAGTAACAAGTTTCAGACGATTGCAATCATTTTTTAAATTAAGATTGTGTTATTGCTTCATGGCAAAGATTTTAAAAAAATTTTTAAAAATGTAGTTTTTAATAAGTTGTATCTTTTTTTGGGTTTAAGAAAATTCAAAATGGACAACGGGAGTTCGTTTCGTATATCTTAGATTATATAAAAATCATTTTACCTATGGTTTGCGACAGCTATTGACTTTTCTATTTCAATATTAAGCATGGCAAAGATTTGCAATTTTTCGGCAGTCTGAGAAAAGTTCCAAATGGCAAAGATCTTTGCCATCGGCAGCGAAGGGGTTAACGAGGTTTTACTGTATTCAACTCAACCTTTTGCCTTCTTTTAAAGAAGTAGATATTAGGTCCTATACTCCGGTAGCTTTGAAAGCGCGATATCGTCGAGTGACCCGTTGGAATCGAAATTATAAGCAGCATCTTGTATCACGTATTGCTCAGGAAATGACAAGTGATAACCGTAGACTCTATAGGGAGCATCGTGCTCATTTAATTTGTGATCCGACGATAAATAACTGTTTAAAGCGTTTAGTGAATTGTAAATCATTATAGTTTACGTCAACGATACGACATCGATTGAGTGACATCTTGGTTGCCACAACGTTCCTGCGCTTTACCAATTGTCTCCAAAACCCAAGATTCTTCTGTAAGTAATTCGCTATTAATAACTGATATGAATATTGATTAATAACCTAAAATAATTAAAATCGATTGTTTGACATATGACGATTGGACTGATTAAATGATTACGCATTACGATTATTTACATGTTATAATTATAAAACTTGTTCTTCTATATTTACCTTGCAACATATTTACAACTTGTTTAGCCTATACTGGCTTATGCTGGCCTAGTATTGGCCCCTTTTTATTTGAAACTTAAACAGTTTAATGTCATTTCTAATAACATATCATTATATACGCATTATATCGTTCTTATAAACTATTTTTACAATATTGGCTCAGTATTGGCCCAGCACTGGTTCAGTACTGGCTTATTAAAAAGGCACTTATCAATTGCCTATTGTATAATCACAATTATTAGGAAAGGTTATGAGTGACTTGCATAATACAAAAGTATTATGAATACTTTTGCACTGTTAATTTAACTAGATCATTTATTGTAATTTTGCTATATCAGATGAATTATTATAATAAACATCATATATAAAATATTTGATTATTTATTGACTCAGATCCCATAGATCTGTTAGTGAAAACGTTCCCTAATCAAAATAAATATAAAAGCTAGCCTCTTGCTAGCTGATCAGATTGTTGCTATTCCTTTCTTATTTAAATATTATTTTAAATAACCTCGCCTTCGCTCGGATGATGTAACACGCTATTTTTGGGGTTTTCAACCCCCCTTTTTTCGAAAACTTAACGTGATGCAACATTTTGGACTCCAGATTCGTATTCAGCACAGAAATTCCCTTTGGAAACACTTGATCACATTCATTCGACAAAACCGAGTCAGGGCTGTGTAATTAATCTCGCATGATACTCATACCTATATTTCATTAAAAGAAATATTTTACATAACTCGAAAAAAGGATCAGCTACGATTTTGATTTTCATGATTTTCGAAGCTCTAAATAAAAAGGAATGAAATGCAAGTACCCGATTTTGTCACCATTTTTGCAAAACCTAAATCTACTTGAAGCTAGACGTGTTAGAATTTTCACACCGTTTAAAATCTCTTTTCTCATTTTCTCTCTCCCCAGTTAAAAATTTCGTGCGTGTTCCCACGTGTGTTCTCGTATGGGTTCCCGTACGCGATCCCTTAAAGGTGCCTACGTGGGTTTCCATATGGAATCCTGTGTGCCAGGGAACTTCGGAAAGAACCCTCGAGGGATCCTGTACATAGGATCCCATGTATGTATATGTGTTCCCTTACGGGATCCTTAATCTATTAAACAATTTAAATGAATCTACAAAAAGAATATTGTTAACAAAATAATTCATTTGTCAATAACTGTTACACACCATATTTACAAGAACCAAAAAATCTACTGCGCAGCCGTAAGTGCTATAGAAAACTACTGCGCAGCATGTTAAGTTTTCAAAAATTGATTTGAAATCCTAGGTACATGGGATCCTATGTACAGTGTTCCCTCGAGGGTTCGTGCCAAAGTTCTCTGGCACACAGGATCCCATATAGGAACCCATGTAGGAACCTTTAAGGGATCCCATACGGGAACGCATACAGGAACACACGCGGGAGCACATGCGAAATTTTTAACTGGGTCTCTTCTCTGCCTTTATCTATCCCAGACACCTGTTATACCTTTTCCTGTTTCACATTTTACACGACATTGTTATCTTTATCTATCCCAGGTAACCTTATTCTCTCTTGCTTCTAGAACCACAACTGTGAACTGACTTTGCGTTTCGCACAGCATTAGTTCTGCTACGGACACTATCCTTGTCCTATTCTAACCCAGGTATATTCCATACCTTACTCTCTCTTACTTGCTGAGAAAGCATAGCATTATATCTATAGCTATGTCTAACTGATTTCTTATATAGGACTCCTCTGGTGATTCTGGTCATTCACAGTAATATGTGAAAAACATAATACCTATACTCGTCCAAATCCTTCTTAAGATATTTTATCAAAATGACCACTACATATGTTTTTAGATTTATTCCTTTTTTTTTATTAATAAAGTTTATATGTTTTTCTAACAAGAAAAATCAATTTCACTTACATTGTCAAAAATGATTTTTATACTTCAGATAAAAATTAAAAATCTTTTGATTATATTCTTGACTTTAGAATTATTCAGTGTAAAAAATATTCTGGATAAAAATACTAAACCTGTTAAATTCAATAAATTTTTCTAAAATTTAGTAGACAATCTGGTTATGAATTCAGGTTAAAGTTTTTTGATTATATTATTTTGGTTAAATATTTTTTTCTTTTAGTTAAAGGAGAACATAGTTTAATTTACCAAAATAAAAAATGTATTAAGAAAAAACAAGAACTACATAACCAAAAAATATTTCGTTGTTTGAAATAAAAATATACGAAAATAACTTTTTATAACAACTGAAAAAGTTTAACTGGATTTTCTTAAACACTTTTAACAAAAATGTTCAGTAAGGGCAGTAAGGCCTAATTTAAAATTTTATTACAATTAAAATAAAAATAATTCTGGTTAGTATGACTGGACATACCTGTTAGTATTCTTTATTTAAAGCACAAAATGTTGATAGTGTATCAAAAAAGTTTTTCCAATAAAATCCATTCTTTTTCATTTTCTTTTTATAATCTAAATATTTTCTTAATAAAACTATTCAAAATAAATAATAAAAAAGTTGCAAAATAGAGGCTTAAAAAAAAAGTTAACTAATTTTGAGTACCATTTTCATAATAGCTAAAATCTGAAAACATATTTAGAATCGTCAGGAAAAATTACCCCGAGTTGAAAAAAAAATGAAAATTCGACAATTTCTTCTCTAGTTATTAAAATTTTATCAATTTGAATTCTCCAATTCGATTTTTGCTCAAAGGTTTTCCGCGCGACAGCGACTAACCTTACTCCGCTGGCTTAGACAAAATCAACTAGTATCACTACTTTAATCACAATGTTGAATGATAATAAAGTATATTACAAGAACGTCCATCTATAAATAAATAATGCAACATATCTTAGAAACATACTATTAATTTTAAGGTAAAATGTTAAACAATGCACTGTCAGAAATGCTTACAAAAAAAATTTTTTTTTAGTCCCTAATTGACATAGATTAGAAATTTTTGTTTCTAAAGTTGCACAAAAGTATCGACTTTGAAATTCCTTTTATTCTAGTTCGATACAATAAGTATTACCAAAGTTATTTCATTTGTTAATAACGAAAAAGGTAGAGTAAACTTTAGTTCGACGCATGTGGCATGAAATAGAAACATAAAAGAAGTACAATTTTGGTGTAAAAGAAACGTGTAACGTGTACATTTGTTTACTTTTTCAGTTTTAAAAAGTTTGAATTGTAATTTTAATCAAATTTAGTTAATTGAAGTGTTTTAAAGGATTGAAAATTGTGTGTGGAATATGGAAGGAAGATATAATATTCGTAAGTTTTTATAAATAAATTGTATTTAGGTTTTCATTAAATTTAGGTTAAAATATTCTAAACATAAAAGTTAAAAGGTTAAGGGTAATAATATAATTATTTTCAGACTATTTAACTTTAAAATAAATAATACAAGCAGATGTTCTACAAAATCAGCAGAATAATTATCCATAGCAGTCATCAAATTGGTAAGTTTTTACAAAATACACATGTTTTGTATATTTTTATGAAAATAAGATTATTAGTGTAAAAAAAACTTAAAATGTAAAAATACATTAAAACTAATACTAATTGTAGTAAATGACTAAAATTATATTTTTCAGAAAATATCTCTAATACAGCAATTTTTTTTTTGGAAGTTGGAAGACTAAAAAAGAAACATACAGCGTCAACTGGATTCAAACATCAATTAGAAATATTTCTCCCAAACTAAAGTTTTATTAAATACATTTAAATATTTTTTGTTTACAAAAATTAATTATATGCAATAAAATATAAAAAGAAATTAATAATATTAATTATTTTACAGGATATCAAGGAGAATGAACAGATTAAAGACGACGAAGCCAAGCTGCCACACATCATATTTAAAACAGCCCGAAATTCATCAAATTGATCATCAAACTTTATTTGCTCGTAAATCAATGTTTTTCGTTTTTAAAAGCACTTAGGTATTTAAATTTGACATTAAAATTAACACAATTAAATTTCTTGAATACAAACTAATTTCTAAATCTTAAATCAGAATAACATTTCTATAATCTATAAATTAAAAAAATTATTTGCCCGATTATTAATTTTTTTCGGTTTTAAAAGCACGTAAGTCTTCAATTTTGTCTTTAAAATTAAAATAATTCTATTTATTAAATACAAACAAGATTCTAAATCTTATTTCTGCATACAAGTTTTATAATCTATGAATTAAAAACCTTATTTTCCCGGTTATTAATTTTTTTTCGTTTTTAAAATCACTTAAGTCATTAATTTTTCCTTTAACATTAAAATAATTCAATCTATTAAATACAAATATGTTCTACAATCTACTTTTAGTGTAAATTTTATATAAACATAAAATTAGAACTTTATTTGCTGGATAATTAATTGTTTTGGTTTTTAAAAAAACTTAAAAAACGAAATTTGCCTTAAAAGTTATCATAATTAATTTTATTAAATACAAAGAATTTTCTAAATCTTATTTCACAATAAAATTCTTACAATCTTTAAATTTAAAACTTTATTTGACCGGTAATTAAGTCTTTTCGTTTTTAAAATCACTAAAGTCATTAATTTTGCCTTTAAAATTAAAATAATTAAATTTATTAAATACAAACAAATTTCTAAATCTTATTTCAGAATAAAATTATTATAATCTATAAATTAAAAACCTTATTTGCCCGGTAATTAATTTTTTTCTGTTTTTAAAATCACCTAAGTCGTTAATTTTTCCTTTAAAATTAAAATAATTAAATTTATTAGATACATACAATTTTCTACAACTTATTTCAGAATAACAGTTTTATAATCTTTAAATTAAAAACCTTATTTGCCCGGTAATTAAGTCTTTCCGTATTTAAAATCACTAAAGTCATTAATTTTGCCTTTAAAATTCAAATAATTAAATTTATTAAATACAAACAAATTTCTAAATCTTATGTCAGAATAAAATTATTATAATCTATAAATTAGAAACCTTATTAGCCTGGTAATTAATTTTTTTCTGTTTTTAAAATCACCTAAGACATTAATTTTTCCTTTAAAATTAAAATAATTAAATTTATTAGATACATACAATTTTCTACATCTTATTTAAGAATAACAGTTTTATAATCTTTGAATTATAAACTTTATTTCTCCGGTTATCAATTTTTTTCGTTTATAAAAGTACTTAAGTCTTTTAATTTGCCTTTAAAATTAACACAATTAAATTTCTTGAATACAAACAAATTTCTAAATCTTAATTCAGAATAAAATTTTTATAATCTATAAATTAAAAACTTTCTTTGCCCGATTATTAATTGTTTTCGTTTTTAAAAGCACTTATGTCTTTAATTTTGTCTTTAAAATTGGAATAATAAAATTTATTAAATACAAACATGTTTTAAAATTTGCTTTTAGTGTAAATTTTTGAAAATCATAAAATTATAAAATTTATTTGCTCGGTAAATAATTTTTTTCGTTTTCAAAATAACTTAAATCACTAAATTTGCATTTAAAATGAACACAATTAAATTTATTGAATACAAACAAATTTCTAAATCTTAATTCAGAATAAAATTTCTATAATCTATAAATTAAAAACTTTCTTTGCCCGATTATTAATTTTTTTCGGTTTTAAAAGCAATTAAATCTTTAATTTTGTCTTTAAAATTAAAATAATTCTATTTATTAAATACAAACAAGTTTCTAAATCTTATTTCTGCATACAATTTTTATAATCTATAAATTAAAAACCTTATTTGCCCGGTAATTAATTTTTTTCTGTTTTTAAAGATAAAATTAAAAACTTAAGTGCTTTTAAAAACGAAAAAAATTAATAATCGGGCAAAGAAAGTTTTTAATTTATAGATTATAGAAATGTTATTCTGAATTAAGATTTAGAAATTTGTTTGTATTCAATAAATGTAATTGTGTTAATTTTAAAGGATAAATTAAGTGATTTAAGTTATTTTGAAAACGAAAAAAATAATTAACCGAGCAAATAAAGTTTCTAATTTAGAGATTATCACAAATTTGCACTAAAAGCAAATTTTAAAACATGTTTGTACTTAATAAATTTAATTTTTCCAAATTTAAAGACAAAATTCATGACTTGAGTGCTTTTAAAACCGAAAAAAATTAATAATCGGGCAAAAAAAGTTTTTAATTTATAGATTATAATAATTTTATTCTAAAATAAGATTAAGGAATTTGTTAGTATTTAATAAATTTAATTATTTCAATTTTAAAGGCAAAATTAATGACTTTAGTAATTTTAAAAACGAAAAGAATTAATTACCGGACAAATAAAGTTTTTAATTTAAAGATTATAATAATTTTATTGTTAAATAAGATTTAGAATTGACAACATTGACAAATGTAAAATAGTTTCATTTACCAGAAAGAAAAGCACAATAATGTTTGATTATTATATAGACAAATCGGTCATTTTGAGGGTGTCCACGGTGAAAGACCTGGGTGTAATTTTTTGCTCAAACTTTTCGTTTAACGACCATGTTGACTCAGTCGTTAGCAGGGCAACTAGAATGCTCTATTTTGTCATGAGAAACACAGTAGGATTCAATAATATACGAGCTTTAAGAGTCCTCTATTTCGCACTGGTCAGATCGTTACTGGACTTTTCATCTGTCATTTGGTCTCCTTGTTACGATGTAAGCGCGATCAGAATTGAAAGAGTGCAGAATAAGTTTCTGCGTTTTGCAGCAAGACGAACGGGTACTCCGTACGATTTTTTATCGCATGATTACTCCGAACTCAGAAGTCTGTTCAGAATACAGTCTATGAAATCTAGATTCTTACACACGGATTTACTTTTTTTATTTAAATTATTAAATGGCTATGTCGACTGCCCAGAAATCCTATCTCAAATTGACTTCATTGCTATACCTCAACGGCTCAGATATTCCATTTTATTCCGAACTACTGTGTGTAACACAAATATTAAAAACACTCAGTTCTATACAGGCTTGTGAGGGAGGTCAACCAATTTGACGACAGAGTCGACTTTTTCGCAAATTCTATTACTACGTTTGTTGCTAATGTACGGGTGGCGTTACATAATTTATAAGACAGCCAAAGAGATATTATTTTTTTGTTCACAAATCTCGTTATTATTACTATTGTTATTATTATTATTATTTTTAATTGTTAATCTTTATAGTACTTTGTACGAAAGGGCAATTATTATAGCCCGTATACTGATGAAATAAATAATTAAATAAATACTTTCAGTCCCATTAATTGCTTTTAAAAAAAAAAATTAATAATCGGGCAAGGAAAGTTTTTAATTTATAGATTATAGAAATTTTATTCTGAATTAAAATTTAGAAATTTGTTTGTAGTCAAGAATTTTAATTGTGTTAATTTTAAAGGCAAATTTAGTGATTTTAGTTATTTTGAAAACGAAAAAAATGATTTACCGAGCAAATAAATTTTCTAATTTCAAGATTATCAAAAATTTGCACTAAAAGCAGATTTTAAAATATGTTTGTATTTAATAAATTAAATTATTCCAATTTTAAAGTCAAAATAAAAGACATAAGTGCTTTTAAAACCGAAAAAAATTA
This sequence comes from Ganaspis brasiliensis, assembly GCA_037103525.1. Lineage (NCBI taxonomy): Eukaryota > Metazoa > Arthropoda > Insecta > Hymenoptera > Figitidae > Ganaspis > Ganaspis brasiliensis. The sequence continues at coordinate 53,474 of JAZKLR010000815.1, read as the reverse complement.
ATAATCGGGCAAAAAAGTTTTTAATGAATAGATTATAATAATTTTATTCTAAAATAAGATTTAGAAAATTGTTTGTATTTATCAAAATTAATTATGATAATTTTTAAGGCAAATTTCGTTTGTTAAGTGATTTTAAAAATAAAAAAAATTAATTACCGGGCAAATAAGGTTTTTAATTTATAGATTATAAAAATTTTATGCAAAAATAAGATGTAGAAACTTGTTTGTATTTAATAAATAGAATTATTTTAATTTTAAGGACAAAATTAAAGACTTAATTGCTTTTAAAAACGAAAAAAATTAATAATCGGGCAAAGAAAGTTTTTAATTTATAGATTATAGAAATTTTATTCTGAATTAAACTTAAGAAATTTGTTTCTATTCAAGAATTTTAATTGTGTTAATTTTAAAGGTAAATTTAGTGATTTAAGTTATTTTGAAAACGAAAAAAATGATTTACTGAGCAAATAAAGATTCTAATTTTATGATTATCAAAAATTTGCACTAAAAGCAGATTTTAAAATATGTTTGTATTTAATAAATTTAATTATTCTAATTTAAAAGACAAAATTAAAGACAAAAGTGCTTTTAAAACCGAAAAAAATTAATAATTGGACAAAGAAAGTTTTTAATTTATAGATTATAAAAATTTATTCTGAATTAAAATTTAGAAATTTGTTTGTATTCAAAAAATTTAATTGTGTTAATTTTAAAGGCAAATTTAGTGATTTAAGTTATTTTGAAAACGGAAAAAATGATTTACCGAGCAAATAAATTTTCTAATTTAAAGATTATCATAACTTTGCACTAAAAGCAAATTTTAAAACATGTTTGTATTTAATTAAATTAAATTATTCCAATTTAAAAGACAAAATTAAAGACAAAAGTGCTTTTAAAACCGAAAAAAATTAATAATTGGACAAAGAAAGTTTTTAATTTATAGATTATAAAAATTTTATTCTGAATTAAAATTTAGAAATTTGTTTGTATTCAAAAAATTTAATTGTGTTAATTTGAAAGTCAAATTTAGTGATTTAAGTTATTTTGAAATCGAAAAAAATGATTTACCGAGCAAATAAATTTTCTAATTTAAAGATTATCAAAAATTTGCACTAAAAGCAGATTTTAAAATATGTTAGTTTATTAGAGATATTTTCTGAAAAATATAATTTTAGTTATTTACTACAATTAGTATTAGTTTTAATGTATTTTTATAATTTAAGTTTTTTTTACACTAATAATCTTATTTTCATAAAAATATACAAAACATGTGTATTTTGTAAAAACTTACCAATTTGATGACTGCTATGGATAATTATTCTGCTGATTTTGTAGAACATCTGCTTGTATTATTTATTTTAAAGTTAAATAGTCTGAAAATAATTATATTATTACCCTTAACCTTTTAACTTTTATGTTTAGAATATTTTAACCTAAATTTAATGAAAACCTAAATACAAATTATTTATAAAAACTTACGAATATTATATCTTCCTTCCATATTTCACACACAATTTTCAATCCTTTAAAACACTTCAATTAACTAAATTTGATTAAAATTACAATTCAAACTTTTTAAAACTGAAAAAGTAAACAAATGTACACGTTACACGTTTCTTTTACACCAAAATTGTACTTCTTTTATGTTTCTATTTCATGCCACATGCGTCGAACAAAAGTTTACTCTGAAGTTGGCAGAATCAGGGTCAAATCGGACTCTGGTAAATCGATACTTTGGCAAAACAATCGACTACCACGAAAAAATGTACCGTCAACTTTAATGCACACTTTTAACAACTTATTTTAAAAAAATCATTATGCCATTAAGTATACATTTTAGTATAACTCTTCTAGAGTACAATTTGCACACGTGACTCAAAATTTATAAATATAAAAAAATGTTATTTACATTTGCGTGAAACAGTTTTTTTACTTAACAAACTAAATTGCATGAAAACTATTTATAGGATCGGGCTCAAATTGAACACACCTATTGAAAGTGATGAGGGATATATTTTCTTAAAGTTCAAATATTATCAAATCTTAATTATAAATGTTATTCAACAATGAAAAAACACTGTTTTTGTATTGTTTTTCTATTTTGCGAATAAACAAATTAACGAATCTCAACATAATACCATTCAGTTTTTTTTTAAGGGCTATCTTTTTTATCTAAAAGGTTTTTAATTGTAAAGGCAAATTTAGTGATTTAAGTTATTTTGAAAACGGAAAAAATGATTTACTGAGCAAATAAAGTTTCTAATTTAAATATTATCAAAAATTTGCACTAAAAGCAGATTTTAAAACATGTTTGTATTTAATAAATTTAATTATTCCAATTTAAAAGACAAAATTCATGACTTGAGTGCTTTTAAAACCGAAAAAAATTAATAATCGGGCAAAAAAAGTTTTTAATTGATAGATTATAATAATTTTATTCTAAAATAAGATTTAGGAATTTGTTAGTATTTCATAAATTTAATTATTTCAATTTTAAAGGCAAAATAATGACTTAATTGCTTTTAAAAACGAAAAGAATTAATTGAAGAACAAAAAAATATTTCAATTTAAAGATTATAATAATTTTATTGTTAAATAAGATTTAGAAAATTGTTTGTATTTAATAAAATTATTTATGATAATTTTTAAGGCAAATTTCGTTTTTTAAGTGATTTTAAAAACAAAAAAAATTATTACCGGGCAAGAAATAAGATTTAGAAACTTGTTTGTATTTAATAAATAGAATTGTTTTAATTTTAAAGGCAAATTTAGTGATTTACGTTCTTTTGAAAACGGAAAAAATGATTTACTGAGCAAATAAAGTTTCTAATTTAAAGATTATCAAAAATTTGCACTAAAAGCAAATTTTAAAACATGTTTGTATTTAATTAAATTAAATTATTCCAATTTAAAAGACAAAATTAAAGACAAAAGTGCTTTTAAAACCGAAAAAAATTAATAATTGGACAAAGAAAGTTTTTAATTTATAGATTATAAAAATTTTATTCTAAATTAAAATTTAGAAATTTGTTTGTATTCAAAAAATTTAATTGTGTTAATTTGAAAGTCAAATTTAGTGATTTAAGTTATTTTGAAATCGAAAAAAATGATTTACCGAGCAAATAAATTTTCTAATTTAAAGATTATCAAAAATTTGCACTAAAAGCAGATTTTAAAACATGTTTGTATTTAATTAAATTAAATTATTCCAATTTAAAAGACAAAATTAAAGACAAAAGTGGTTTTAAAACCGAAAAAATTAATAATCGGGCAAAAAAGTTTTTAATGAATAGATTATAATAATTTTATTCTAAAATAAGATTTAGAAAATTGTTTGTATTTAATAAAATTAATTATGATAATTTTTAAGGCAAATTTAGTGATTTAAGTTATTTTGAAAACGGAAAAAATGATTTACCGAGCAAATAAATTTTCTAATTTAAAGATTATCATAACTTTGCACTAAAAGCAGATTTTAAAATATGTTTGTATTTAATAAATTAAATTATTCCAATTTTAAAGTCAAAATTAAAGACATAAGTGCTTTTAAAACCAAAAAAAATTAATAATCGGGCAAAGAAAGTTTTTAATTGATAGATTATAATAATTTTATTCTAAAATAAGATTTAGGAATTTGTTAGTATTTCATAAATTTAATTATTTCAATTTTAAAGGCAAAATAATGACTTAATTGCTTTTAAAAACGAAAAGAATTAATTAAAGAACAAAAAAATATTTCAATTTAAAGATTATAATAATTTTATTGTTAAATAAGATTTAGAAAATTGTTTGTATTTAATAAAATTATTTATGATAATTTTTAAGGCAAATTTCGTTTTTTAAGTGATTTTAAAAACAAAAAAAATTATTACCGGGCAAGAAATAAGATTTAGAAACTTGTTTGTATTTAATAAATAGAATTGTTTTAATTTTAAAGGCAAATTTAGTGATTTACGTTCTTTTGAAAACGGAAAAAATGATTTACTGAGCAAATAAAGTTTCTAATTTAAAGATTATCAAAAATTTGCACTAAAAGCAAATTTTAAAACATGTTTGTATTTAATTAAATTAAATTATTCCAATTTAAAAGACAAAATTAAAGACAAAAGTGCTTTTAAAACCGAAAAAAATTAATAATTGGACAAAGAAAGTTTTTAATTTATAGATTATAAAAATTTTATTCTAAATTAAAATTTAGAAATTTGTTTGTATTCAAAAAATTTAATTGTGTTAATTTGAAAGTCAAATTTAGTGATTTAAGTTATTTTGAAATCGAAAAAAATGATTTACCGAGCAAATAAATTTTCTAATTTAAAGATTATCAAAAATTTGCACTAAAAGCAGATTTTAAAACATGTTTGTATTTAATTAAATTAAATTATTCCAATTTAAAAGACAAAATTAAAGACAAAAGTGGTTTTAAAACCGAAAAAATTAATAATCGGGCAAAAAAGTTTTTAATGAATAGATTATAATAATTTTATTCTAAAATAAGATTTAGAAAATTGTTTGTATTTAATAAAATTAATTATGATAATTTTTAAGGCAAATTTAGTGATTTAAGTTATTTTGAAAACGGAAAAAATGATTTACCGAGCAAATAAATTTTCTAATTTAAAGATTATCATAACTTTGCACTAAAAGCAGATTTTAAAATATGTTTGTATTTAATAAATTAAATTATTCCAATTTTAAAGTCAAAATTAAAGACATAAGTGCTTTTAAAACCAAAAAAAATTAATAATCGGGCAAAGAAAGTTTTTAATTTATAGATTATAAAAATTTTATTGTGAATTAATATTTAGAAATTTGTTTGTATTCAAGAAATTTAATTGTGTTAATTTTAAAGGCAAATTTAGTGATTAAAGTTATTTTGAAAACGGAAAAAATGATTTACTGAGCAAATAAAGTTTCTAATTTAAAGATTATCAAAAATTTGCACTAAAAGCAGATTTTAAAACATGTTTGTATTTAATAAATTTAATTATTCCAATTTAAAAGACAAAATTCATGACTTGAGTGCTTTTAAAACCGAAAAAAATTAATAATCGGGCAAAAAAAGTTTTTAATTTATAGATTATAATAATTTTATTCTAAAATAAGATTTAGGAATTTGTTAGTATTTAATAAATTTAATTATTTCAATTTTAAAGGCAAAATTAATGACTTAATTGCTTTTAAAAACGAAAAGAATTAATTAAAGAACAAATAAATTTTTTAATTTAAAGATTATAATAATTTTATTGTTAAATAAGATTTAGAAAATTGTTTGTATTTAATAAAATTATTTATGATAATTTTTAAGGCAAATTTCGTTTTTTAAGTGATTTTAAAAACAAAAAAAATTAATTACCGGGCAAGAGATAAGATTTAGAAACTTGTTTGTATTTAATAAATAGAATTTTTTTAATTTTAAAGGCAACTTTAGTGATTTAAGTTATTTTGAAAACGGAAAAAATGATTTACTGAGCAAATAAAGTTTCTAATTTAAAGATTATCAAAAATTTGCACTAAAAGCAAATTTTAAAACATGTTGGTATTTAATTAAATTAAATTATTCCAATTTAAAAGACAAAATTAAAGACAAAAGTGCTTTTAAAACCGAAAAAAATTAATAATTGGACAAAGAAAGTTTTTAATTTATAGATTATAAAAATTTTATTCTGAATTAAAATTTAGAAATTTGTTTGTATTCAAAAAATTTAATTGTGTTAATTTTAAAGGCAAATTTAGTGATTTAAGTTATTTCGAAAACGAAAAAAATGATTTACCGAGCAAATAAATTTTCTAATTTAAAGATTATCAAAAATTTGCACTAAAAGCAGATTTTTAAATATGTTTGTATTTAATAAATTAAATTATTCCAATCTTAAAGTCAAAATTAAAGACATAAGTGCTTTTAAAACCGAAAAAAACTAATAATCGGGCAAAGTAAGTTTTTAATTTATAGATTATAAAAATTTTATTCTGAATTAAGATTTAGAAATTTGTTTGTATTCAAGAAATTTAATTGTGTTAATTTTAAAGGCAAATTTAAAGACTTAAGTACTTTTATAAACGAAAAAAATTGATAACCGGAGAAATAAAGTTTATAATTCAAAGATTATAAAACTGTTATTCTGAAATAAGATGTAGAATATTGTATGTATCTAATAAATTTAATTATTTTAATTTTAAAGGAAAAATTAATGACTTAGGTGATTTTAAAAACAGAAAAAAATTAATTACCGGGCAAATAAGGTTTTTAATTTATAGATTATAATAATTTTATTCTGAAATAAGATTTAGAAATTTGTTTGTATTTAATAAATTTAATTATTTTAATTTTTAAGGCAAAATTAATGACTTTGGTGATTTTAAAAACGAAAAGACTCAATTACCGGTCAAATAAAGTTTTGAATTTAAAGATTATAATAATTTTATTGTGAAATAAGATTTAGAAAATTGTTTGTATTTAATAAAATTAATTATGATAACTTTTAAGGCAAATTTCGTTTTTTAAGTGATTTTAAAAACTATAACAATTAATTATCCATCAAATAAAGTTTTAATTTTATGTTTATATAAAATTTACACTAAAAGTAGATTGTAGAACATATTTGTATTTAATAAATAGAATTATTTTAATTTTAAAGACAAAATTGAAGTCTTACGTGCTTTTAAAAACGAAAAAAATTAATAATCGGGCAAAGAAAGTTTTTAATTTATAGATTATAGAAATTTTATTCTGAATTAAGATTTAGAAATTAGTTTCTATTCAAGAAATTTAATTGTGTTAATTTTAATGTCAAATTTAAATACCTAAGTGCTTTTAAAAACGAAAAACATTGATTTACGAGCAAATAAAGTTTGATGATCAATTTGATGAATTTCGTGCTGTTTTAAATATGATGTGTGGCAGCTTGGCTTCTTCGTCTTTAATCTGTTCATTCTCCTTGATATCCTGTAAAATAATAAATATTACTTATTTCTTTTTATATTTTATTGCATATAATTAATTTTTGTTAAAAAAAAATATTTAAATGTATTTAATAAAACTTTAGTTTGGGAGAAATATTTCTAATTGATGTTTGAATCCAGTTGACGCTGTATGTTTCTTTTTTAGTCTTCCAACTTCCAAAAAAAAAATTGCTGTATTAGAGATATTTTCTGAAAAATATAATTTTAGTTATTTACTACAATTAGTATTAGTTTTAATGTATTTTTATAATTTAAGTTTTTTTTACACTAATAATCTTATTTTCATAAAAATATACAAAACATGTGTATTTTGTAAAAACTTACCAATTTGATGACTGCTATGGATAATTATTCTGCTGATTTTGTAGAACATCTGCTTGTATTATTTATTTTAAAGTTAAATAGTCTGAAAATAATTATATTATTACCCTTAACCTTTTAACTTTTATGTTTAGAATATTTTAACCTAAATTTAATGAAAACCTAAATACAATTTATTTATAAAAACTTACGAATATTATATCTTCCTTCCATATTTCACACACAATTTTCAATCCTTTAAAACACTTCAATTAACTAAATTTGATTAAAATTACAATTCAAATTTTTTAAAACTGAAAATGTAAACAAATGTACACGTTACACGTTTCTTTTACACCAAAATTGTACTTCTTTTATGTTTCTATTTCATGCCACATGCGTCGAACTAAAGTTTACTCTGAAGTTGGCAGAATCAGGGTCAAATCGTACTCTGGTAAATCGATACTTTGTCAAAACAATCGACTACCACGAAAAAATGTACCATCAACTTTAATGCACACTTTTAACAACTTATTTTAAAAAAATCATTATGCCATTAAGTATACATTTTAGTATAACTCTTCTAGAGTACAATTTGCACAAGTGACTCAAAATTTATAAATATAAAAAAATGTTATTTACATTTGCGTGAAACAGTTTTTTTACTTAACAAACTAAATTGCATGAAAACTATTAATAGGATCGGGCTCAAATTGAACACACCTATTGAAAGTGATGAGGGATATATTTTCTTAAAGTTCAAATAACAGTCACCGAAAAACCGTTTTTTGTCACCTTTAACGATTGTTTATTTAAACTGGTACATCACAATCGAGTCGAATTCATATACATTTTCATTCTGTATCCGAGTTCTATCAAAAAATATTTGTCTCCTTGGTGTTGCAAATTGATTGCGATCCTATAGAGTTGAGATTGGATATGGATGTCATTGATTAAGGACAGAAAAAGTAATATGTAGAGATTAAGAAGATTGTTTTGGTTAAAAAAGAGTCGATTGAAAAGGATAGGATGTTTATTTTATTCATTAGGAGATGGGATGCAATAGAGAGCAATTAAGAAAGCATAGGGTGAGATTAAAGAACGATGATTAAAAGGGACTAGTTATTCAGTTTATTTACTGAAAAAAAAGAAAAATATAGAGTTAGAGTATACACCTGTCTTGAATGAAAAAACAGTTCTATTGATTGGAATAATTAATTAAAGGATACTCCAACATCTTTTTGAAGGATACTCCGACCTTACTTTGTATTTTTAAATAAATGAGTTAAATAATTGATATTAATTGTCATGTTATTATTCTGAACACCTTTCTTACACTGAAAGCCACCGATTTATTTTTAAAACTTATATGGTTCCGTACCTCTCTAATTTTTCTCAATTATATGAGGTAGAGATTTGAAATTTTCCACTAGGAAACGATTTTTAAAAATCATTTTTATTATATACTAAAAAAAATTATATTGGTACAAATTTTTAGCACTTTAAGCCAAAATTTTTGCAGCTAGGGGGTCAGGGTTATTTTTTAAATATATTTTTAACAAATTAGAAATTAACTAATTATTATCCGAATTTTTTTGAAAAACTATATGTACTAAATATCAGCACTCTCAGTCAAAAACTATGTCCATTAAAAGTAGGAGGCAGGGTAATTTTTTTAAATTTTTTTAAAAACCATAGATTTTAGCTAGTAAACACAATGATGAACGCCTCTACGAAAGTTCCATAGAATTTTCCTTTAATCCACACGTCAAACTGTATATGTTTACTAAATTTTAACACCATAAGTCAAAAAGTCTAGGCGCCAAGGGGGGGACAGTGCTCATTTATTCGAATTTTTTTCAAATATTCTGGATTTTGGGTAGTAAACACTATGAAGACCCTCTGTCCTAAAGTTCCCTATAAGTTGCCTGAAATCTACTCGTTAATCTTATTATGTGTACCAAATTTTAACATCCTAAGTCGAATAGTTTTGAAGTTAAGAGGGGGTCCTAAGTCAAACAGTTTTGAAGTTAAGGGGGGGGGGAGCACGGTTATTTTTTAGAATTTTTTTTTCAAAAAATCGTAGGTTTTGGCTAAAAAAAACACCGGCTTTACGAAAGTTGTATATAATTTTCCTGAAATTTACACGTCAATCTTGATGGAGTGAAAAGTAACCTCCTTGGGAATGAAAACAATTTTTTTTTTAGAATGTTTTTTTATTTTATTTAATGTAGTCCCCTTTTAGCTCGATACACTTATTCCAGCGATTTTCTAACTTCTTGATCCCATCCGAAAATTAATTTTTCGGAAGGTCTGCAAAATACTCCTCCGCGGCGTCGATGATTTCCTCGCGTGAGCTGAATTTTTTATTAATGAGCCATCTTTTGAGGTTCGGGAAGAGATAATAGTCCGAGGGATCCAAATCGGGTGAATAAGGTGGATGCCGAAGCAATTGGAGCCCTAAGTCATTGATTTTAGCCGTGGTTGCTACGCTCTTGTGCGCCGGCGCATTGTCTTGCAAAAACAAATTTTTTTTTCGCTTCATGTGAGGCCGTTTCGCAGCGATTTCGGCCTTCAATCGCTCCAATAATGCACAGTAATACTCGCTGTTGATGGTTCTTCCTTTTTCGAGGTAGTCCACGAAGAGTATGCCATGACAATCCCAAAAAACTGACGCCATAACCTTTCCGACCCATCGAGCATCCCTCGGCCGCTTCGGAGCACTCGTGCCGGCTTTGGTCCATTGCCGGGCACTCATTCTGTTCTCTGGTGTGTAATAGTGGATCCAGGTTTCATCAACAGTTACCAATCGACGCCAAAAGTCCCCCCGATTCCGCATCAGCAAGTCCAAACACTCTTTTGAATTACTCTCGCGTTCGTGTTTTTGGTCAGGAGTGAGCATGCGCGGCACCCAGCGGCAGGATAACTTTTTCATATGCAGAATCTCGCTCAAAATATGGCGTGTGCGCTCAGTACTAATCTTTGTGGCATCTGCTAACTCGCGCACTTTCACTTTGCGGTCAGCCAATACCATTTCATGTATTTTTTTGACATTGTCCTCTGTAATTGCATCGGAAGGCCTGCCGCTGCGGACTTCATCGGTAGTGGAGTTGCGGCCACCACGAAACTCTCGAAACCAATATTTCACGGTGTAATCTGACGGAGCATTTGCCTCATAATATTTATCCAACTTTTCTTTTGTTTCCTTCGCCGTTTTGCCTCTCAAAAAATAATGTTTTATGAGAGAACGAAAATCGTTTTTGTCCATACACAACATGATGCCGAACACGTCAACAACAATCAGCTGTCAAAACAAAACTAAAGGCAGTATCGCACTAAAATTTGGTATGTCTGCCTAAATATGAACGCACCGTAAGGAACCATAATCTTCTTTGCGGTAGTAGCGCATTCTGGCGGTCAAGGAGGTTACTTTTCACCCCACCCCACCTGAGGTAATATTACAGGTTATTATTGAGATAACATTGTGGTAATATTACGAAATAATATTGAGGCAATATCACGGTAATATTACGAGATTATTTTTTCTGAACCTTGTTAATACTGAGATAATATTACACAAAGCTATAGTAAAGAAAATTGTAATACTGAGGTAATATTACACAACTGCAATAAAGGAGTATTGTATTATTGAGGTGATATTAAAAGCATGGAACTTGCTTTTTAGTATTATTTACAACAGGTTTTAATCATTTTTTTTTATTTTTAAAATTGTAATTTACATTTAAAAAAACTACTTATAATATTTAAGATACAAGCGTCACCTGATTTTACCATTCGATTCTCAAATCCTACTTCACCTGCGCCATTGGTAAATGAACTGAAGTCTGTCACTTCTCAAATGTCAAATCTCAATTCATATTCTATTTGTCTTTCAAACACAGTCATTTTAATACTTTATCACAACCAAACTTCCACTTTTTAATCTTCTAAACATTTCTTTAAAATTGTATTGTGATATTTCAAGCAGAAAAGTGGTCTGCAAGAGAACAAGCGATGGATAGATACATGAATAAATGTAGGTGAGTTAGGAACATTAAATCAACCGACGCTTGTCACTTTTCAATTTTTTTGTTATTATAAAAACTGTTTTTTCGCTTAAATTAAAGGTATTTTACACTTTATTTCTTTTAAACGTTCACTTTTTACACTTCTGTTTACTTATTTGAAGTCCGATTTCGCTGGTTTGAGGTGCAAGAATTCAATTTTATTTCCTGTGATGTTTATTAGTGAGTAATTACACTTAAATATAGGGTCAAAATAAGTGAACTGGGCCACTTGAGAAATTTTTGTTTCCGATTTGCAAGTTATCTATGCTGTTTGATATATATATGAACATATTTTTTCCCCCTAAAATATTTTTCAAAAATTTCATTTATTTTGAAATTAAACGCGGGTTGAACTCTTGGGTAATGAATTTTTCTTTAAATCATACCTCGGGAACGGATAAAGATAATTGAGCTTTCTTTTTTTTAAATTAAAGGCTAAAAGTTGTACTTTAAACTGCAATTAAAATGATTGTTGTAAAAATAAAATTTATGATTGTTATTAACAATTTTTTTAAATAATTGTAATTTAAAACATGTTCTCAACGTCATCCAAACACTAAACTATGCTCATTCGACGCGCAATATTCTAACGAGTAAATTAAAAAAAAAAAGTTTAGTAACTTCCAAAATTACAGAAGTTATGCATATTTTTCTGCCGACGTGCAGTGAGCAAGCAACATCTAACTTGCGAACGCGCGGGAATACGTTCGCCACTGACTGTCGCGCTTCGAATATTTACTTAATATTTAATAATAAGAAGAAATATAAACAATAATTATAATAATTTAAGTATTAATTTGATGCTTACTAATTTATTAGGATTTTTACCACTGAAGTAACCAGTGGCGGATCTAGACAAGGGTTTTGAAGGGGGTACTATATGAGACAGAAAGATATGACACTATAGTGTTAACTCTTTCTCTCTCACATAAATATAAAACTTTTAGAGGGGACAAGCAACTGTACCCCCCTCCCCTGGATCCGCCAATGGAAGTAACTTTATACAATTTTTAAATTAAAATATAATTGTAGAGAATGTCGAAAAAAAGTATCGTCGAAAAAAATATCAATTCCTTCAACATTAAATTTTTTCAACGATTTTATTCAACGAGAGAGCCACAAAGTACATAAGTAAAATGTTACTTATTCAGATTTAAAAAATGTGTTTTTAATTACTGTTGATTTCTATTCTAGTTTTTAATATTTAACAAAAAGTAAGACTGAAATTGGTTTATACATGTAGAATAAGCCCAATGATATACAATATGTTTTTTAATTTTTAAAAAAGGACGTAAATTAGAATTTAATATTGAAGAAATTGATATTTTTTTCGGCGAAACTTTTTTTCCACATTCTCTACAATTATATTTTAATTTAAAAATTGTATAAAGTTACTTCCATTGGCGGATCCAGGGGGGGGGGTACAGTTGCTTGCCCCCTTCCAAAGTTTTATATTTATGTAAGAGAGAAAGAGTTAACACTATAATGTCATATCTTTCTGTCTCATATAGTACCCCCTTCAAAACCCTTGTCTAGATCCGCCACTGGTTACTTCAGTGGTAAAAATCCTAATAAATTAGTAAGCATCAAATTAATACTTAAATTATTATAATTATTGTTTATATTTCTTCTTATTATTAAATATTAAGTAAATTTTTCGAAGCGCGACAGTCAATGGCGAACGTATTCCCGCGCGTTCGCAAGTTAGATGTTGCTTGCTCGCTGCGCGTCGGCAAAAAAATATGCATAACTTCTGTAATTTTGGAGGTTACTAAACTTTTTTTTTTTAATTTACTCGTTAGAATATTGCGTGTCGAATGAGCATAGTTTAGTGTTTGGATGACGTTGAGAACATGTTTTAAATTACAATTGTTTAAAAAAATTGTTAATAACAATCATAAATTTTATTTTTACAACAATCATTTTAATTGCAGTTTAAAGTACAACTCTTAACCTTTAATTTAAAAAAAAGAAAGCTCAATTATCTTTATCCGTTCCCGAGTTATGATTAAAAGAAAAATTCATTACCCAAAAGTTCAACCCCCGTTTAATTCCAAAATAAATGAAATTTTTGAAAAATATTTTAGGGGGAAAAAATATGTTAATATATATATGAAACAGCATAGATAACTTGCAAATCGAAAACAAAAATTTCTCAAGTGGCCCAGTTCACTTATTTTGACCCTATATATATTCTTTTTTTATATATCTTAATTATTATAAGTATTTTTTTTAAATGTAAATTACATTTTTCATAATGAAAAATGATTAGAACCTGTTGTAAAAAATATTTAAAAGCAAGTTCCATGCTTTTAATATCACCTCAATATTACAATGTTCCTTTATTGCAGTTGTGTAATATTACCTCAATATTAACATGGTTCAGAAAAAATAATCTCGTTATATTATTGTGATATTGCCTCAATATTATTTCGTAATATTACCACAATGTTATCTTAATAATAACCTGTAATAGGTTGCGATTGAGCATTCAAAGTGTCCGGACGTGTTTACAAGTCGCTCCTGTTCAGTCTCAAGACTATCTAATACTTCAATTTTCACGAATCTTATTGGCCTTTGTTTAGTGAAGTGTCAATTGTTTTATTGTGCAGAGAATGTTCTTGTGAATTTTTTCCTAAGTACAATGGTGAACACGAGTTTTGAAGGGTTAGAGAGGGTCTGTCTCAGTTAGATCCTCTGACAAAGCTACTTCTTTCTATCCAAGAGGAAGGAAGAAAAACTAACAACAAGTTAGATAGATACAATGGACACAAGTCTGCAAGAAATAAAAAGAGATAATCAAACATTAAAAGAAGACTTGAAGACCTATAAAAGGAAATATGAAGAATTGTCTGAAAAAAATAAAGTATTAACTAACAGACTTAATTTCTGTGAAAAAAAACTTCATTATCTCTTGTATAAAGAGAGAAGCAAGAACATAATAATTTACAAAGTTCCGGACACGGTAAACGAAAATGAAAACATTCTTTATACAGTATTAAATATTATTCGCAAGGTGAACGTAAACATAACAGCCGATAATATTACTGAAATCAAACGATTAGGTAAACACGAAGGCAGTGGCGGATCCAGACTTGGTTCAAGGAGGGGGTTATACATGAGAGAGAAAGAGACAACACTATAGTGTTGTCTCTCTCTCTCTCTCTCATGCATATGCACGAAGGGTCACGACCAATTCTAATTTCGTTTAATGATTTAAAATGGAAATCATTATTATTTCAAAACAAAAAAATAATAATGGAAATGAAATACAATATTGCTAACAACTTAACAAAAGAAGAAAGAGACATGCGGCGAAAGAATTATGAAGTTTTATTAAAATATAAAGAATCCCTGTCACAAAATGGAAAAGTTGCCATCATTAAAGGGTCAAAACAGCACGGAGAGTGAAGAATCCACAACATCGATGACCTCAACGGCCAGCGGATGCAAAAGAGGGAGAAAATCGGAATCCAAAAACAAGGTTACAAAAAGCAAAAAACTTTGAAAACGAAAACCTCGAATACCCCCCTCAGTAACTTTTTAATTCCACAAAATCCGACCTCCTTAACCAACCAGAAGGCTGAATGACACAACAACAAAATATAGCTTAACACAGAGGAAATCAATCCCAAAATAGTTGTTTGGAACGTGAGAGGATGGTCTAACTGGAAGAATTTATCACCACAACTCAATGACATTGATATAGTTTGCATTTCGGAAACATGGATGACGTCACCACCACAGTCCTGTCCCCCATTCACCTTTCATTTAATTGACAGCCCAGCATTGAGAACAGCTAAATGTGAAAGAGCCAGCGGCGGATTACTCATCGCGTTAAATACAAGTAAATACAAATGTAATACAATTAAAATCACGGAACACGTATATTCGTCAAAATTAACTCTAATAATATCAATTTTATTCTCGGAGTTACATACTTAAAATCCGATTTAAAAGCTAACCTTTTTTGTTTTCAGTTTAACGAAATAATTACATTAATTAATAATAAGTATCCGAATTTTCCAATTTTTACTGGGAGTGATTTCAATGTTAGAATAGGCGATTTAAATCAATTACAAGAAGAAATATTACCGGAAAAAGTCAATATCACCTCCTTTAGATCCAATTCGAATAAAATAATAAACAAAAAAGGAAGAGAGTTGGTGCGTTGCATAAAAGAGAATGGATTCTTTGTGTTAAATGGTAGAACACCGGGAGACTATTTGGGTCAATTTACTTACGTATTAAAAAAAAACAGAATCTACTAATGATTTATAATGGGTAAATTTGATGGGAATCTCAGAAATAAAAAATTTCGAAGTTCGTCAACTGGTAACTGAATCAAATCACTTTCCAATCTTTATCACATTAGAAAAAAAAGAAAAAATGATAAAATCAATAAATAAAGTAAAATGAAAGAGTGATCAGTCAAATGACTGTGACGCGTCAACTAATGTCTTCGCGATGTTCAATCCAAACCGTGGTACTATTCCGAATGTGTGTCCTTGAAAAACATCTTACAAAATTACTGCAAAAATGTGAACAAGAGAAATTTGCTAACGACGAAACGATTACAGAATATAATAATGAAAAAAAATATATATCATGCGATAAAAAAGTTGAAACAGGAGACTTACAGGAATTTAATTTTCGATCAATTAACACAAAGTAAAGACTCTAAAACCTTTTGGAGAGTAATTAATAGTTTCAGACAAAAATAAAAAAATGCTAAAAATAATATAGATTTTGATGTTTAGTACGAATACTTTAGTAATTTTTTTTCGAGAAAATGAATCACATAAAGAGAAGAATATAATTGTTGAAGTATCAATTAAACAAAGTAACCCGGTATTAGAAACACCTATTACAAAGGAGAAAGTTATCTGTGCTTTAAGGTAGAGTTCCTATAAAGAGAGTTAGGACACGTGCCCCCTTCCACTAGCCTGTTGACAAACCGGAGACGGAAGTGATGATGAAGTAATTTTTGTGATTGGTTGAAAAGGGCGGGCGAAGTTTAAAAATGTCTGTTAAGAAAGCATTTTAAAAATCAACGCGCTCTTTTCAGCCAATGAAAAAACTTTCAATACACTTCCGTCTCCGGTTACGCTGAGCCAATCAAAAGTTGAACCTCACGTGTCCTAACTCTCTTTATAGGAACTCTACTTTAAGGAATAGTAAAAATTACAAGTCCTCTGGAGCAGATGAAATTTCTTTTGAATTCCTAAAAAACTTACCTGAGAATTGGATAAAATATGTGACTCTCCTTTTCAACCAAATTTTATGTAAAGAAAAAGTTCCGAAAAGCTGGTCAAAAATACACCTAAGAATGATGTATAAAAAAGGCGATACAAGCAGGCCAGAACTTTACCGTCCTATAGCTCTTGTCAACAGCATAACAAAAAATTTCACATATATATTAACGAATAGGATAGTACATTGGGCTGAAGAAGAAAATCTGCTTCCAGAACTTCAATCTGGATTCAGAAAACATAGAAGCTGCATTGACAATATATTCGTGTTAAACGTGTTGATACAGAATCGTCTTAATATGAAAGGGGGAAAAATATACGCCTTATTTGTTGACTTCAGTAATGCCTTTCCTTCAGTTTCGCACAATCTCCTCTGAAAAAAGCTATATAATCTGGGATTAGGTTATAAACTTACTAAAATTTTAATGGATTTTTATTCAAAAGTGACTGTATCGGTTCAAAATAATTGGGGAACGTCAAAACCAGTAAAAGTAACAAAGGTGCCCTATTGAAAAAAATGGCCACATTTGTGCCCTCATTTGTGCCCACATTTGAGGCCTCAAATGTGGCCACAAATGTGGTAGCGGATTTGAAACAGCATAGGCGCTCACAAATGAGGCCTCAAATGTAGTCTCCAATGTGGGCACAAATGTGGGCGCAAATGTGGGCACAAATGAGGCCTCAAATGAGGAAGAGAAATATCCACATTGAAAAAAATATAAAATAAAAAAAATATTATTAATCTTGATTTACACTATATTATTCACAAGTAGTTGCCTTACTTAACTTTAGAAACTTAGCATTACTAAGATAATTTTGAAAATAAATTTGGGGGTATGGGAATTCGAACCCGGGTTCGACGCACGCAAACTAACTACCGAACCACTCAGCTACATAGGCGACTGCCAATAGAAAGGATAATCTTTCTCTTGAGGTGCAAGTGATTTTATTGGCTGACAAAACGGCGGGTTTATTTAAAAACGTTTTCACCACATTTTTTAAGTATTGAAACATTTGTCATAAAACATTTGCTTTTATAACAGTTAATTCTTATTTAAAAATTTATTCCTAATTTATTACATTATTATTTGAGGTTTCTTTGATTAATTCACTATTTTTTTTACCTATTCGGTTTTAAAATACACATATTAAGTCTGTTAGTGAGGAAAATTAGAACAAAGTTCCTTGATACTTTGTTATAAATTATAAACTTCTGTTATTTTATGATTTTCAATTTTTACCAAAGATTATTTTGAAGCCAATTATGAAATATTTCGAAAATCCTTATAGCATTTTTGAACTTGCAAAAATTACATTTTCTCTGGAAGAAAAAATGAAAATTAGAAATGTTTATTAATTTCTAAGTTTAGATACTTGACAAAAATTTTAAAAAAACGTGAAAATTATTTTGAAAATTTAATTAATATTTTGTAATTTTTCAACTATTATTCAAAGTTTCGAACATTTTTAAACCTACTGTGACAGAAAAAATCAATTAAAGTTGCTTGAAATTTTGTTAGTTAACGATTTTAAATACTTCTCAATTGCAGTAGGGAAAATTTGGTTTTTGAATCTTTAAATAAGAGTAGGAGAATTACGAAGTATTAAAGAATTTATTTTTAAAGTCAATCCAATTTCATAATTAAAAAGTTCACAAGTATTTTAAATCACATACAAACAAAGCTTTTGATTTTCATAATATGAAATTGATTTTTTTGGTTAGAAGGAGGGCATGGATTTTAAAACTTGATAAAGTTTTAGGAAGTTTAAAAATGTTTAATTATTCTTAATCATAAATTAACAAACTTGTAAACTTTAAAATTCTTATTTAAAATTTTAATACATTTTTAAAAATCACAAGTTTTGTTCTTTCGTGATTTTAAATGTTTAAAAAAAGCTTAAGGAAAATGGATTTTATGGAATTTAAAAACAGATTTTCGAATAAATAAATTATTAGAAATTTCAGTTAGCTAGTGCTGGTAAAAATCAGGATTTTTTTTAAAGAAATCAAAAAAATCAGATTTTTTTATTTAAATCAAAAATGGTTGTTTTAATTGCAATCAGTATATAAAATCTCTCCAAATTTTTATTTTTAGTAGTTTATTTTTTAAACTGAAAACATTTAATAAGAAATAATGAATAATAAAACATTTAATCAAAATCAAATAAATTATGTCAAATAAATAAGAAAATTTCAAAAAAAATTTATTTAAATTCATATGATCAAAAAATTAAGAAAATTAGGTAAAAGCAACGAAAAAATAATAAATTAAAAAAAAGCAAGAACGTAAAAAGATAAGAAAACAATCTATTAAAATAATGATAAAATTCTTTTAAATAAAAAATGTCATACTTATTATTAAAGAAATGAAGAAAAATTAAAAAAAACAACTCAGTAAAAATAACTCAGTAACATGAAAATATGTGTATAAAAAAGTAGGAACACTTTTCAAAATTGTAAACTATTTACGGACGTTTTTTTAATTAAAAAAATAAATAAGAAGATAGTTTAAAAAATATTAATGTGACGTTTTTGAATTTATCGAAACCTGAGAAAGAGAACGAATTCTCTAGCTCAGACTCCGTATCTCCAAAAGCGTCTCAAATTGTAACGTATTTTATACTCATTTCAGAGTGGTAAATTTTGTGAGTCTGATCTCCGATCTATTAATTCAGATCGTTGCTATTTTATGTTTTGTTTTCGAAAAGTAATATGGGTTTCGGATGTTGGAATTTTCTGGGAAATAAAAATTTTAAACACGCACTTTTGTATAATATTTTTTTGTGGTTTATTAAAACAATGGTTTAAGAGATTTTACAAACTTAAGTTCTTAGCGCGATTCGGTACACTAATCGCTTGCGAGATAAATTAAAGTTATGTGTAATGACTGTGTTTGTGTGTGATTTGTTTTTGATACATATTTACCTTGACAAAGTGAAAGATGATTTCTAATTCTTCTTAAAATTACCTCTGAATAGAGGGCAATTTGGCTTAATGTCCTTAGCTCTTTTTCTTAAGAAGATAAACGCGGAAGAAATCTTTCTGATTTAAATTTAAAATAATTCAATATTGCAATAAGAATTTCGAATAAAATTCCGATTAATGCAGAATTTAGAATTTTATTCTAAAGTGTTGGTTTAACGTCGCCCCGAATGCAATCAAGATGCAAGCAGCGACGAGTCGATGACCAAAAATGATTCTATTTTTCGAAAATATCCGTCGGGGAAATTTTCCGGCTTAAAATGCAACCAACGAGTGAATTTCCATTTCAAAACAATTTCCGTTCGTTAACGTTGAGAGTTTTATTTTAAGCTTTAATAATTGAACCGATTTTTAATAAGAGAGTTCAGGTACAAAGATCTGACCTTATTTTTCTCGAATTTAATTAAGTTCTGTTTCGTACGTAACCGAAAGTAGTAGTTCCACGATCAGCGACGGGTCAGTCCGTTGAGACGCGGTTTCGTAGCCCCGTTCAGCGAGAGAATGACAATAGGTGCTTCCTCTTGATTAGCGAAACTACCTCGGTCAAGGTGCGCTAATTAGGTGGGAGGAGGTACTATTTTCGATGCACCGAACTACTGCGGGCGGTCTCGCGGCCGCGAGACGCTGAATCTTGTTTCGCACGGTCGCGAGGTGTTAAAGCGCGGAAGTAGTTCGTGAAATCGGATGGTCTCTTCCGTCGCTCGTGGACTTGAACACAACCTGTGTCCAAGTTGGTTTTAATTTAGTTTGATTGGATGTTTACTTGTTTATTGGATGATTACTGAGAGTAACGATCCCTTAATGCATCTATTATGTATTGTACACCACTGTACAATACATCTCGTCATTTTCATGATATTAATTTTGTGCGTTTTTCAGCATTTCCCGTGCGAAACGTCCACCCGTTAGGTGCATCGAAGATAATTTACCTTTAGTGAATATTAATTAATTTATTTATTTTTGCATGAAAAATACTTGTCGGTTGCAAATTAGCCTAATGGAAAATTATTTTTCTAAATTTATTTAATGTGTTTTCAAATTTTATAATTAACCAACACTTCTAGATTAAAATTCTGTCGCTTCATTACTTAATTGCAATTTATTGTTACCCTGTAATAAATTATTAGAACTTTACCATTTTCTCAATCTGGTAAAGTTTTACAAGTTTAGTTTTATTTTCGGTAGTAACCATTTCGTAAAAATAATTGGAAAAAAAGGGAAATTTTATACAGAACCCTTCTTAAATTCCTTCCATCATCTTTCCTCTTTTATTTCTAATTTTCTTATTTCTATAAAAATTTATCAATTGAACGTAACAATTAAAATACATTACTAAAGAGGAAAACAATTTTAAATTTAAGAAATTGGTTCACAAAATAAAATTAATAAAATTTTGTTAATTGGAAAAAATTTTAGAAGTAGAAAATTCTATAAAATAGAAGAACGATGTTAATATGAAAACATTTAGTCTAAGCTTAAATTTACAAAATATAAAATGAAAGATTACAAGGCTGCCAAAGAAGAAAAAAATTTAAAAATTTTTAAAATGATAAATGAATCGAACAAATATTTTCAATAATTTTTAATTACAAAATAAAACTGAAAATTTTAAATGAAGGATCAATATTTTTACAAGAAAAATGATGGCAAAAATTATAAAGAATTAATTAAAACGCAAGAAAGAACTAAAAAAATAATATTACATCAATAATAGGTGAAAATTATGTCCATTTCATGGACATTTCACTTCCAAGTAAGCAAAATAATTTTCCTCCTCATAGAGGAAGCAATAAATTAATAATATAAAATTTAATTGGAGAATTTATTTAAAAAATAATTTTAAATGCAAAAAATATATATAAACATAAATTATTTTACGAACTTTTGATTAATTATAAAACTTATATAGGTCAATCGATTTGTTTTGAGATAAGGAATATGATTTTTATATTGCTTAAGTTGTATTTTAGGCATTAAAAAAAATTTTGTCAAAAAACAAAATTTTTTAATAGAAAAAGGTGCTAAAGAAAAGAATAGGTATTTTAAAACATCCCTGTGACCAAATTTAGATATTCATAAGCTTAATAAGTCATCCAAATTATATTGAAATCTGTTGAAGGGTTCTCAAGATATCCTTGCGACAAAAAACGCTATGACATTTGCTTAAAAATGAAAATTTACGCTTTTTAGATGAAAAAGAGTCGATTTAGAGTATTTTTGGAAAACCGAAAATCTTAACGACCACAAAGCTTCCTCTATAAGGAAACAAAATTAAATAAATAGGAAGAAAATGGAAAAATGTTTATTTCCCTAATTTAACAAACTGTAAAAAAATATAGAAAATAAAAAAAAGTAATAAAATTTGGGAATAATCTACTGAAGAATTAGAATTAATAAAAATAGAATACAACATGGAAAGATAAATAAAAAGGTCAAAAAAGAAATTTAAAAATCTTTTAAAAACAAAAAAGTTTAGGTAAATTAAACCCAATTTTTTTTTATAATATTACACTTAAATCAAGTCCAATAATAAATATAAAGAATAAAAAAATCTAAAAATTTTAAGAAAGAATAAATAAGTTCACAAAAAAGCTGGCAAAAAAATCGGCAAATCACAGGATGTCAAAATAAATTAAATAAATTTACAAACAAATGATCGTATTTATTTTTAAAAATATGGAAATACATAATTATGAAAATCAACGGAATATAAAGTTTAGTGAATATTATAATAACAAAATTGTGTAAAATAATATTAAATAATTTACATATAAGAAGAAGATAATTAAAAAAATCCAAAAATAAAAAGACACATGTACAAAAAAAATCAAAAGTAAACAGAGACAAAATCTTAGAATTTTGTAAAAATAAGAAATTAAACAGTTTTATAAAAAGTAAAACTTCTTAGAAAAATTGTAAGAATTAAAAAAAAGATTATTGTGAATATGAAAAATAAGAAATATTATTGAATTATTTTGCATTAGTTAATGTGAATTTAATTTTCAATTAATTCAAATTTGAAAGTTTAAACAAATTGAAATATAAGTTAATTAACGATTGGAATTTATTTAATTTATAAGGACTTAAGGATATGAAAATGTAATATATCCAAAAAATTGTCGCTTTTTTATAGCTTGCGATATTTTACATGCAGAATTAGACAACCGGAGAAGAATCATATATTTATAAATTTATTTTATTATTTATATTTTAATATTTTTTAAACTATCTTCTTACTTATTTTTTTAATTAAAAAAACGTCTGTAAATAGTTTAAAATTTTGAAAAGTGTTCCTACTTTTTTATACACATATTTTTATGTTACTGTTTCATTACTGAGTTGTTTTTTTAAATTTTTCTTCATTTCTTTAATAATAAGCATGACATTTTTTATTTAAAAGAATTTTATCATTATTTTAATAGATTGTTTTCTTATCTTTTTACGTTCTTGCTTTTTTTTAATTTATTATTTTTTCGTTGCTTTTACCTTATTTTCTTAATTTTGTGATCATATGAATTTGAAGAAATTTTTTTTGAAATTTTCTTATTTATTTGACATAATTTATTTGATTTTGATTAAATGTTTTATTATTCATTATTTCTTATTAAATGTTTTCAGTTTAAAAAATAAACTACTAAAAATGAACATTTGGAGAGATTTTATATACTGATTGCAATTAAAACAACCATTTTTGATTTAAATAAAAAAATCTGATTTTTTTGATTTCTTTAAAAAAAATCCTGATTTTTACCAGCACTAGCTAACTGAAATTTCCAATAATTTATTTATTCGAAAATCTGTTTTTAAATTCCATAAAATCCATTTTCCTTAACCTTTTTTTAAACATTTAAAATCACGAAAGAACAAAACTTGTGATTTTTAAAAATGTATTAAAATTTTAAATAAGAATTTTAAAGTTTACAAGTTTGTTAATTTATGATTAAGAATAATTAAACATTTTTAAACTTCCTAAAACTTTATCAAGTTTTAAAATCCATGCCCTCCTTCTAACCAAAAAAATCAATTACATATTATGAAAATCAAAAGCTTTGTTTGTATGTGATTTAAAATACTTGTGAACTTTTTAATTATGAAATTGGATTGACTTTAAAAATAAATTCTTTAATACTTTGTAATTCTCCTACTCTTATTTAAAGATTCAAAACCCAAATTTTCCCTACTGCAATTGAGAAGTATTTAAAATCGTTAACTAACAAAATTTCAAGCAACTTTAATTGATTTTTTCTGTCACAGTAGGTTTAAAAATGTTCGAAACTTTGAATAATAGTTGAAAAATTACAAAATATTAATTAAATTTTCAAAATAATTTTCACGTTTTTTTAAAATTTTTGTCAAGTATCTAAACTTAGAAATTAATAAACATTTCTAATTTTCATTTTTTCTTCCAGAGAAAATGTAATTTTCGCAAGTTCAAAAATGCTATAAGGATATTCGAAATATTTCATAATTGGCTTCAAAATAATCTTTGGTAAAAATTGAAAATCATAAAATAACAGAAGTTTATAATTTATAACAAACCCTAATAACACCGAATATGCCATTCACATTCCGGGAATATTCCATTGGAACATTCGGAATATTTCAAAGGAATATTCCAAAGGAATATTCCATTCATATTCAAGGCATATTCTAATGTCCTACCTTTGAAACATTCTTTAGAAATACTGCAGGAACATTGTTTTGGTATATTGCAGGAACATTCTTTTGGAATATTGTAAAAATATTCCTTTGGAATATTCATAAATTTTTTAAAGCAAAGAAGAAAAAAAATTTTTTAGTTTTAAAATTTATTAATTCTTATTAGAATTATTCATTATTTTATTTTTACGCCTTATAAAAAATTAAAAATTCTAAACGCGACGGGAGGATTCGAACCCTAAACCTAAGACCTATCTAACGATTTAACGCTCGCAGCTATTTTATCAGTATGAAAATTCTACAATAAATCTGGATGAACTTCAACTATTTTAGATATGTGTTAAAAGTTTATCAACTCGGTTTTGTTTCTTATTTTCATACCGATAAATAGCTGCGAGCGTTAAATCGTTAGATAGGTCTTAGGTTTAGGGTTCGAATCCTCCCGTCGCGTTTAGAATTTTTAGTTTGTTATAAGGCGTAAAAATAAAATAATGAATAATTCTAATAAGAATTAACTAAAATATTTTTTTCTTTTTTGCTTTAAAAAATTTATGAATATTCCAATGGAATATTCTTGCAATATTCCAAAAGGATATTCCTGCAATATACTAAAACAATGTTCCTGCAATATTCCTAAAGAATGTTTCAAAGGTAGGACATTAGAATATGCCTTGAATATGAATGGAATATTCCTTTGGAATATTCCGAATGTTCCAATGGAATATTCCCGGAATGTGAATGGAATATTTGGTGTTATTGGGGAAGTATCAAGGAACTTTGTTTCAATTTTCCCCACTAACAGACTTAATATGTGTATTTTAAAACCAAATAGGTAAAAAAAATAGTGAATTAATCAAAGAAACCTCAAATAATAATGTAATAAATTAGGAATAAATTTTTAAATAAGAATTAACTGTTATAAAAGCAAATGATTTAATACTTAAAAAATGTGGTGAAAACGTTTTTAAATAAACCCGCCGTTTTGTCAGCCAATAAAATCACTTGCACCTTAAGAGAAAGATTATCCTTTCTATTGGCAGTCGCCTATGTAGCAGAGTGGTTCGGTAGTTAGTTTGCGTGCGTCGAACCCGGGTTCGAATTCCCATACCCCCAAATTTATTTTCAAAATTATCTTCGTAATGCTAAGTTTCTAAAGTTAAGTAAGGCAACTACTTGTGAATAATATAGTGTAAATCAAGATTAATAATATTTTTTTTATTTTATATTTTTTTCAATGTGAATATTTCTCTTCCTCATTTGAGGCCTCATTTGTGCCCACATTTGCGCCCACATTTGTGCCCACATTTGAGACTACATTTGAGGCCTCATTTGTGAGCGCCTATGCTGTTTCAAATCCGCTACCACATTTGAGGCCTCATATGTGGGCACAAATGTGGACATTTTTTTCAATAGGGTGTATTGCAAGGGGAGGTAAGCAGTCCGATACTATTTTCTCTCTTTGTTGCTGACATGGAGGAATTTATGAAATCAGACGGGATAAGAGGGTCTCATTGGGCATCGTAACGAAGTTATAATTCTTGCATATGCTGATGACATTGTGCTGTTGGCGGACTCCCCAGCTGGATTAAATAAAATATTAAAAGCTCTCCGAAAATAGTGTACAACTAACCACTTAGAAGTTAACGAGAGAAAAACAAAAAACATTTATAAAAAAGGAGGTCATGCGTCTACTAAAAAATTTAAATTTATGTACGGAGACTTAACGATTGAAGTTGTATAAAAAATACACATATTTAGGTATCCCACAAACTCAAACTCCGTCACCTGAAGAAGCATTAAAAAATGCAACTGGTTCTGCATCATTAGCTATGGCCTCGACTTTATCCCTTATAAACAGACTGGATCTAAATACTTGGCTCCCGATTCCTAAACTATTTGATAGTCTAGTTGCTAGCACTTGTTTCTACGCAATTCAGGTATGGGGCCTTTGCTCCCTCAAAGAAATCGAAAACGTGCAAACTAGTTTATTTTAAAAAATTACTCTTCGTTCCGCAAAACACTTCAAATTATGCCATCAGGCTGGAAATCGGTACTTTTAAATTGTCAACTAGAGTTTTTAAGTTAGCTCTTAATTTAACTGAAAAAATTTTGAAAATGAAAAATGATAGGTATCCAAAAATATGTTTAATGAGACTCATTGATTTAGCTAGATCAGCAAATTCAAATTATAAATATAATTGGAGTAAACAAGTAGAAAAAATATGTGAAATTATTGGCGAAACGATCACTTGTGATTTACAGTTTATAATAGAGAATAAGGAAAGATTAGTTAAAAAATATGAAATCTTTCTTCGAGGTGCAGACGTCAACTTCCTTTCAAATTCCCTTTCACCTAAAAGTTCCGATAATGGTTGTTAAAGTGGCAGCTCAGATTCGACTAATAAATAATTATAACACAAGAATTATATATAAAAATAAAGTTCTGAAATTAGATAACGGTTGTTGCTGTGGAGTTTCCCACTTGAGGGGGAGAGAACTGTATCATATATTGATAGAATGTGATTTCTATAAAGATATTCGGAAACGATTTATATGTTCACACGAGAACACTTCGATAATAAAAGAATTTTGTACCAACTTATTAGAAAATCCAGAAGTAGAGAGCGTTAAAGCAATAACATTTTTTGTTAAAAATGTATTCAAAAAAATAGAGTCAGATATATGTATAAGTGACTTAAAATTAAGTAATCTCAATGTAACTCTTTTGTATGAACTTGTAGTTCAAAACAAATAAACCAGCCCCCTGAAACTCTGAGTTGAGAATGGTTTGAGAATATTTTGTTATTCGCCTGATGAGGGCGCCACCTGTGCAGTAGGCTGGCGTGTGTAAAGAATATACAGAGAAAAGGTGAAAATAATTCATTTTTATTAAAATAATCTTCCATTTCTTCAATTACTGTTAATGAGTAATGATATTTAATATTTCTCAAGTTATATTTATTCATTTTTAGCTAAAATTACTTTACATAAATATAAAATTAGATTAATTTTGAGATGAATAAATTCATACTTTTTTTTATTTTTAAATACAAAATAATTACTTTTATATAATCAAATTTTGAAGTTAATATAATAATAATTCTTTACTTTTCATAAATAAAATATTTAAAATATATAATATAATTGAAAGGTAATTGAAATAATTAAAATAATTAAAAAATAATGGAAATAAATTAAAATCAAAGAAAATAATTTAAATTTGAGAAAAATAATAATTGGAAAAATTAAAAGATGGAAAATAATATTAAGAAAATCAAAACGGTAATTAAAAGTCAAAGAAAATAATTCCAATTTTTAGAAATGAATCGGAAAGTGATGAGAATAATTAAAAATTTAGAAAAATAATTTAAAAGTTATAATTTAATAGAAATAATTGGCATTTGAATTGATTTATTGAAAATTTAGGAATTTACTTAAAAGAAAATGAAAACAATAAAATAGAAAATAATAAATTAATTATAGATCAAACTTAAAATTGTAGAAAATAATTGAAATTTAAGAAAAATAATTGAAAAAATGTAGAATATACTTGAAATAAAATAAAAAAAATGATTTAAAATGTTAAAAATAAAAGTAAATAATTTAAAATTGAGATAAATATTTGAAAATTTAAAAAATTAATAGACAAATAATTATAATAACTAAAAATTGAAGGTAATAATTGAGTAATTGAAATAAATTGAAAAATATAAACGAAACTTGCGATAAGTAATTGAAAATTTAGAAAACTAATTGGAAGATAATGAAAATTATTTATAATCCGAAAAATAACAAATTGCTTATGTCGTTTTTACCAGCAATTTTAAATTGAATTATTTATGCCCTTTACATTTTTTAGAAAAGCGTAATTTTCATTTATTAAAATTTTTTTTACCCAATTTTATTTATTGATTAATTTTTTTTATAGCTAAAGTAAAGTTTACTTAATTTTTAATTACAATATAAAACAAAATAATACACATTAAATTTTCGAGTCAAGATTATACTAATTTTTTTATTTTCATAATTATAAAATATTTAAAATATAATATAATTAAAAGATAAAGAAATAATTAAAAAATGATGAAAATAAATTAAAATCGTAGAAAATAATTTAAATTTAAGAACTGTTGACAAAAATAATTAGAAAAATTAAAATCTGGAATCAATATTATGAAAATCAAAAAGGTAGTACTAAATAACAGTTGAAGAAAATAATTCAAATTTTTAGAAATGAATCCGAAACAGATGAGAGTAATTAAAAATTGAGTAAAATAATTTAAAAGAAATAATTGACATTTGAATTGAAACAGATGAGAGTAATTAAAAATTGAGTAAAATAATTTAAAAGTTATAATTTAAAAGAAATAATTGACATTTGAATTGATTTATTGAAAATTTAGGAATTTACTTAAAAGAAAATGAAAACAATAAAAAAGAAAATAATTAATTATAGAGCAAACTTAAAATTGTAAAAAATAATTGAAATTCAAGATAAATAATTGAAAAAATTCAGAATATGTTTGGAATAAAAGAAAACAATTAAAAAATGATTTATAAAACTTATGGGTTAAAAAATTTAGTGCAATAATTCTTGTAATTAATAAAAATTATATTTCTGCAAAAGAGTGGAGAATTCAATTGAATAATTTGTAATAATTTTAGTTTTTCAACAATTGTCATTTATATTTTACATAACATATTAGATTAATTTTGATTCCTTAATTAATTCAAATCCGTAATTAATTTAGATTTTTAAAATTATCGTAAACAAGTTTGTAATTCTTTGAAAATTCATTTTTCCAATAATTAAAAAATAATTGTATTCTATTAATTTAATTTTATATATATGTAAAAAAATTGCATACATCTTAAAAATGAATCGATTTGCCTATATAATGTATAGATTTGATAAAAATTTGAAAAATTATAATTGGTGTTTAAGACGAAACGAATATTAAATAGCGAAATAAAAATATTCAATGTAAGACTTTTATTGTTTATAAATTTAAAAAAAAAAAAAAAATGTTATAATATATTCCTAAAAATATTAGTAAATGGAAAAGTAATTTACTAACAGATTTTTAATGTCGGTTTCTAGCAACTTAATATTTAATTATTTATACCCTTGATAATTTTCATTTATAACATTTTCATGTACCCAATTTCATTCATTACATAATTTTTTTGACATCAGTATGTAAATGTTTTTACATGTATTATAATTAAATTATTAGAATAAAATTATTGTTTACTACAATTTAAAAAAAATCAAAATTAATTAGGGAATTAAATTAATTAATGAATCAAAATTAATCTAATATGTTATGTAAAATATAAATTACAATATAATTGTTGATGAAAGTAAATTATTACAAATTGTTAAATTCTATTCTTCACTGTTTTTCAGAAATGTAATTTTGATTAATTACACGTATTATTTGCTCTGAATTTTATAAATCATAAGTTTTATAGAATTTAATATTTAATTTTATAAATTTCATTTTTAACAACTTTTTTGAATTTGAATTTTCATTAATAGATATTTTTTTAAGAAATAATAGAGGTTCCTCTTTATTAAAATTTTTTTGGTTTATTATAACATTAATTGAAAGTTTAAAAAATAAAAAATTATAATTATTGAGCTACCAAAAAAGTTAATTAATAAATAAAAATGGGTAAAAAAAATTTTAATAAATGAAAATTTATTTTATTTGTTATTTTTCGGATTTTAAATAATTTTCATTATCTTCCAATTAGTTTTCTTAATTTTCAATTACTTATTGCAAGCTTCACTTATATTTTTTAATTTACCATTTTGTAAAATAATTTTTAAATTATTTTTTATCACTTCATAAATATTACCTACCAAATTTTTTAAAAATTAATTTTTAAATTTTATTCTTTTCTCTATTTTTAAATGCTTTCATCTTTTTCCAACTATTACCTTCAATTTTTAGTTATTGTAATTATTTGTCTATTAATTTCTTAAATTTTCAAATATTTATCTCAATTTTAAATTATTTACTTTTATTTTTAACATTTTAAATCATTTTTTTTATTTTATTTCAAGTATATTCTACATTTTTTCAATTATTTGTCTTAAATTTCAATTATTTTCTACAATTTTAAGTTTGATCTATAATTAATTTATTATTTTCTATTTTATTGTTTTCATTTTCTTTTAAGTAAATTCCTAAATTTTTAATAAATCAATTCAAATGCCAATTATTTCTATTAAATTATAACTTTTAAATTATTTTTCTAAATTTTTAATTATTCTCATCACTTTCCGATTCATTTCTAAAAATTGGAATTATTTTCTTTGACTTTTAATTACCTTTTTGATTTTCTTAATATTATTTTCCATCTTTTAATTTTTCCAATTATTATTTTTCTCAAATTTAAATTATTCTCTTTGATTTTAATTTATTTCCATTATTTTTTAATTATTTTAATTATTTCAATTACCTTTCAATTATATTATATATTTTAAATATTTTATTTCTGAAAAGTAAAGAATTATTATTATATTAACTTCAAAATTTGATTATATAAAAGTAATTATTTTGTATTTAAAAATCAAAAAAAGTATAAATTTATTCATCTCAAAATTAATCTAATTTTATATTTATGTAAAGTAATTTAGCTAAAAATTAATAAATATAACTTAGAAATATTAAATATCATTACTCATTAACAGTAATTGAAGAAATGGAATATTATTTAAATAAAAATAAATTATTTTCAACTTTTCTCTGTATATTCTTTAGACACGCCAGCCTACTGCACAGGTGGCGCCGCCCTATAGGTGATAACAGTTCTGTTGACACTGTTTTCAAGCTGCTAAGCTAGAAGTGTCATGGGGCTGAAATAAACTAATAATGGCTGCCGAAAGTCGTTCTCTCTAAAAGTTGATTACACTTTTTCTCTGCAACGGTTTATGTGAAATAAAAAAATTAAATAGTTTCTTAATCTGTACCATTTTGGCTATCGTGTAAACTAGGATAAAAAATATTTATTGAAAAATAACCGAATGACAGACTTTTTAATTTTTCAACCATGATTTTGTAACTTCAATTGTTAATAACTTTCTTAAATATTAATAAATCTTAAAAATCCTAGTTTACACGAAAACTACACGTTCAAGGAATATGCTGTCCAAATTTCAAGTTATTTTGATGAATAGTGTCAAAATAAGAGTGTAAACAAGATGAAGATATGCAGTTTCGAGAAAAACGCGTTTAAAGTTTGAAGGACCAAATCCTCAAAAATTTACTTAAAGTTCGGCAATATTTTTAAATAGTAAAGCACATCCTATATAAGAAATCCGTTAGTACTATATATAGATATACTGCTGGGGTGAAGAATGAAATCCTTGGCTACCTGAAAGTAAGAGAGAGCAAGGTATAGAATGTACCTTGTTAGATAAAGAGAGAAGAAGGTATTAGAAGTGTTTGGAATAGACAAAGAAAGAAAATTGTGGGGAACATTATATATTAGAGTGGTTCAAAAAATGGACATTTTTTAATTTTGTATCCGGAATAAAAAAAAAATGGCTACAAATCGAAAAAAAGTAAACAGGTATTTTTTTTTGTTTTTTGATCCGACAATATTAAGGGGTGCCGCCCGCACCCCCTATTTTCCCATTAAAAATGCATGAGAAAAATGGATTTTTTTAAAAAATTTAAAAAAAATATCAAAAAGGCTCAGAAGTTTATGAGCCCTTGCAAAATGTTCAAACTTGAAGATACCTTCGATAATTATTATATTTTTACAAATACACTTTGGAAAGTCCCTAAATAAACAACCCCCAAACGTAAATTTAGCATTTAAGGTTAAATAGGTCTAAAATATCACGTTTTTACGTCGTTTTTTACAGGCCCTTTGGCAGTCCCTAAATAAACAACCCCCAAACGTAAATTTAGCATTTAAGCTTAAATAGGTCTAAAATATCACGTTTTTACGTCGTTTTTTACAGGCCCTATTAAATTATTAAATTACAGCACTGAATTGATTGTTAATTAATTTTTAACTGTTTAAACAATTTTAAACTGTTTAAACAAATTAGTTTGTTTAAAATCTTAATTTATTCTGTTTTAATAAAATATGTTAATAGCTAACTGTCTGTTGAATAACTAAAGAGATCGAAAAAAATTATTGACTTATTCAACATTTGTTTAAACAATTAAAATTGTTTAAAAACAATTTTTCATGAAATTTGCTTAATTTGTTAAAGAATTATACCTGGTTTATTCATCTTCAATTGGAAACTAAATTCAATTGTTTAAATATTTTTTAATTGTTTAAATAATTTTAATTTGTTTCAACAAATAATTTTTTTCATTTTTTTCGTTTCTCATAAAATATTTTGTTACCTTAAAATTTTTTAGTAACTACAGAATTACAAAAAATCAGTTAGTTATTGTTTATATGTTTAAACAATTAAAATTGTTTAAAATCAGCTTTTCCTGAAATCTACCTATAGCCATGTATTTTTTTACATGAATTATTGAAAAAATATAACTGGCCTATTTATCATTAATTTGTAAGATATTTTCAATTGCTTAAATAATTCTTATTTGTCTAAACAATATTTTTCTCAAGTTTTTAAAACTAAACAAATTTTTTTAATAGTATATAATTCCGTCTATTGTTTAAACATATAATTTTTTTCATTTTTTTTGTTTCTCATAAAATATTTTGTTACCTTACAATTTTTTAGTAACTAAAGAATTACAAAAAATTAGTTACTTATTGTTTATATGTTTAAACAATAGACGGAATTATATACTATTAAAAAAATTTGTTTAGTTTTAAAAACTTGAGAAAAATATTGTTTAGACAAATAAGAATTATTTAAACAATTGAAAATATCTTGCAAATTAATGATAAATAGACCAGTTATATTTTTTCAATAATTCATGTAAAAAAATACATGGCTATAGGTAGATTTCAGGAAAAGCTGACTTTAAGAAATATTAATGGTTTAAACATATAAACAATAACTAACTAATTTTTTGTAATTCTTTAGTTACTAAAAAATTGTAAGGTAACAAAATATTTTATAAGAAACGAAAAAAATGAAAAAAATTATTTGTTGAAACAAATTAAAATTGTTTAAACAAATTAAAAATATTTAAACAATTGAAATTAGTTTCCAATTGAAGATGAATAAACCAGGTATAATTCTTTAACAGATTAAGCAAATTTCATGAAAAATTGTTTTTAAACAATTTTAATTGTTTAAACAAATGTTGAATAAGTCAATAATTTTTTTCGATCTCTTTAGTTATTCAACAGACAGTTAGCTATTAACATATTTTATTAAAACAGAATAAATTAAGATTTTAAACAAACTAATTTGTTTAAACAATTTAAAATTGTTTAAACAATTAAAAATTAATTAACAATCAATTCAGTGCTGTAATTTAATAATTTAATAGGGCCTGTAAAAAACGACGTAAAAACGTGATATTTTAGACCTATTTAAGCTTAAATGCTAAATTTACGTTTGGGGGTTGTTTATTTAGGGACCCCCAAAGGGGTGTATTTGTAAAAATATAATAATTATCGACGGTATCTTCAAGTTTGAACATTTTGCAAGGGCTCATAAACTTCTGAGCCTTTTTGAATCATATTTTCATTATTTTTTTAAAATTTGTTAAAAAAATCCATTTTTTATGCATTTTTAATGGGAAAATAGGGGGTGCGGGCGGCACCCCTTAATATTGTCGGATCAAAAAACAAAAAAATACTTGTTTACTTTTTTTCGATTTGTAGCTATTTTTTTTTTGTTCCGGATACAAAATTCAAAAATGTCCATTTTTTGAACCACCCTATTATATATAGATATACTGCTGTGCTTAAGAATGAAAGAATGGCTCTCAATTTTCTATGTTATTTTATATGCTTTTAAAAATGTTATTCAATGTTAAATTAATCGAAACAATTACACAGCCCCACAAAAAAAAAAAAGTGTCATGTACTTTTGACCGGAACACCTTAGCCCTATGTATTTTGACGCGCTGAACACGAATCCGAAGTCCATTTTGCTCCATCACGTCAGGATTTTTTTCTAACCTCAAAAAACATGTCGGATTTTGAGAGGTAGGCGATTTTTTAAAAAAATTTATGGATTTACTTCAAACTTGGTATCTGGGGGTTTTTTGGGTCGCTGATTATGAATCTGAAGTTAGATTTTCAAAATTCAAAATGGCGGATCCAATATGGCGGACGAATTTTGAAAAAATTTGAAGATTTACTTCAAACTTGGTATCTGGGGGTTTTTTGGGTCGCTGATTACGAATCTGAAGTTAGATTTTCAAAATTCAAAATGGCGGATCCAATATGGCGGACGAATTTTTAAAAAATTTGAAGATTTACTTCAAACTTGGTATCTGGCGGTTTTTTGGGTCGCTGATTACGAATCTGAAGTTAGATTTTCAAAATTCAAAATGGCGGATCCAATATGGCGGACGAATTTTTAAAAAATTTGAAGATTTACTTCAAACTTGGTATCTGGGGGTTTTTTGGGTCGCTGATTACAAATCCGAAGTTAAATTTTCTAAATTTAAAATGGCGGATCCAATATGGCGGCCGAATTAAAAAACATATTAAGATTTACTTGGCGGCAAGAATATGGCTGATGAATTTTTTTATAAAATATTAAAATTTACATAAAATTTGGTATCTAGTGGTTTGTGGGGTGACTGATTGCAAATCTGAAAACAGATTGTCAAAATTCAATATGTCAGTTCTGAAGTATATAATTTTCCTTTATTCCTTTTTATGGTAGCGCACTCTTTTGTTTTCGAAAGATCTGTGTAGCGGTTTTCTCTTTAAGTTCACACTACCTGGTACAACATCCCTTTTCAGCATCCAGCAAAAGTCGGCCATCATATTTACGCCCCACCTTCCTTGATAACGACGTTTCATTTCTTTAAGGTCTTGATGAAATCGCTCTCCCTGTTCCTCACTGTAGTCTCCTAAATTTTCGGGAAAGTACTTTAGATGTGATTCTAAGAAATGTAGCTTCAAGCTCATCAAGCATCCTTGCTTTCCGAAGTTTGTTATCATATTATTTGCCATTTCTTCCCAATTCTCGCTTTTGTTATTCCCCAGAAAATTTTCAACAATTAGTTTAAAACTAATCCATGCATTTTTCTCAGTTTTCCTCATGTTTCTGACAAATTTCTCATCTTTTAATAATTTTCGAATTTGTGGGCCATCAAAAACTCCCTCATTTAGTTTGGCATCAGAGACCTCAGGGAATTTTTGTTCTAGGTATTTAAAACATTTTCCATTTTTATCTAAACTCTTAACAAACTGTTTTGCTGCTCCTAGTTTAATGTGCAATGGTGGAAGCAATACCTTTGAGGGATGAATCAATGGCTTCTTAATGATATTTTTCGATCCTGGTTTAAAAGATTTTCTTTTTGGCCATTCCTTTTTTTTATAATGATTCTTTTTATCTCTACTATCCCACAGACACAAAAAACAGGGCGTTTTTGTGAAACCTGCTTGTTGTCCAAGCATAATACTTAAGATCTTAAAATCCCCACAAATTTGCCAGTTATGTTCTTGATATTTTATTTTATCTAAAACTAGTTTTACAGATTCATAGCTTTCTTTAAGTTCTGTAGAATGAGCCATAGGAATCGAACCATAAATATTAGTATTATGAAGTAATACTGCTTTTAAACTTCTTTTAGAAGAGTCTATGAATAACCTCCAATCTTCATCTTTGTATACGCCAGGTTTTAATTGATCCATTAACCCATTAATGTCAGAACAATATACCAAAGACTGCTTTTTGTCTTCTGTAAAATATTTTCTGAATTCCTTTTCCCTATCGCGATAAAAGGAAGATGTAGTCTTTTGGTAGTTTTAAATCTCTGATGAGATTGCTGAGTTCTTTTTGTGTGAACTTTTCAGGTATTTCTTCTTCCTGTTCACCAGTTGGAATGTAATAGTCATCTTTGTCATCAATACTCATGTCGTCATCTATATCACTAAATACATCTTCTACTTTTGAACAGTCGATTTTAAAATTTTTTGAAGAAGAAGGTGTATCACAAAAAATTTCTGGTTTTGTTACAGTTGTCACATCAGCGTACAATATTTTTCCTTTATTCTTGTTATTATAACCTTCTACATTGGTCATGCAAAAGTAACAATCTTCTTGTTTCAATGGTTTTTTCCACAGCATTGGTTTTTTAAATTTAAAGTACTTATCCTCCTTAGTATTATTCCAACGAGTTAACATTATGTGACAGAATAAGCAAATTTTGTGTGGAACCCAATTTTCATTTTGATCGGCTATCTCTAAATCAAAGCAATCTTTGTAAATTTGTCTAATATTGTCATTGATTGGTTTACAATTCTTTGGAACATCGAACTGTCCACATATATAACAAAATGCATCTGCATTGCTATTGCATATGTGTTTTGATCTTAATGCTTTAAAATTAATTTTTGAAGCATTTGAAGTTTTTGTGTTGATTTGATTTTGAAAAGCCATGATTTATTGAATAACCCGCACGTTAGGGATCCTGGTCCGATCGCAGGCGAGTCCACCGTCCTAGGGGTGATAACTCTCATACCTCCCCAGGCCTAAGTATGAGAGCTTTCCGACTTTGACGAGGACAATGTCAACTCGTCGTCGGACACACTACGGTATCATCCTCACACCCTGCCCACCTGCAAGGCAGCGCGCCTACGCTGGCTTCGTTACTTCCATAAACAGGAAGCGAATCATTTTACACATCCCCTTTCGGGGCAGTTGTCATCGCCTACTACATTTATCGAAGCAGCAGGATTTAAATTGTGCCAAAGCACAATAAGAACGTTAGACATAGAATGACAATGATATGTCCATCAGGAATAAGATGCAGAATGAAACAATGTACTTTCTTATTTGGCTTCTGCACCAAACATATCCAATCTGTTACCAAGGAATATTTTATGATAAAATTGTAATAGAAGTCATATTTGAAAATGTGAGAAACTCGCTTCGAAATCACACTCAGCAACTTAAAAACCTGAAGATACCAAATTTCATAAAAATTTCGAAAATATGACGTCAGATTCGCAATCAGCGACCCTAAAAACCCCCAGATACCAAGTTTGAAGTAAATCTTCAAATTTTTTCAAAATTCGTCCGCCATATTGGATCCGCCATTTTGAATTTTGAAAATCTAACTTCAGATTCGTAATCAGCGACCCAAAAAATCCCCAGATACCAAGTTTGAAGTAAATCCATAAATTTTTTTAAAAAATCGCCTACCTCTCAAAATTCGACATGTTTTTTGACGTTAGAAAAAAATCCTGACGTGATGGAGCAAAATGGACTTCGGATTCGTGTTCAGCGCGTCAAAATACATAGGGCTAGGGTATTCCGGTCAAAAGTACATGACACTTTTTTTTTTTTGTGGGGCTGTGTTATCTAAACGAATAATTGTTGTTAATTGTTAACTTTTCGTACTATTAATCTATGATATTGCATTTTTTTCTATTTTTGCAACTTTATCGATCTCCTATAATTTCAAAAAAATTTGAGTGAAATAATAAATTGTTTAAACAAAAAATACTTTTTAATTGTTAACTTTTTAAAAAGTTATTTTATATGTTTTTGAAAATACTATTCTACGTTAAATGAATTGAATGAATTATTTAAAAAAATTATTGTTCTTAATCGTTAACTTTTTGTATTAAGGATCTGTGATAATGCTCTTTCTTGTTAATCTTTAACTTTTTGTATTATTAACTTATGAAAATTATTTTAAAAAAATATTTATTCTTTCATTAAAATTCTTTTATCATCTTTTATGATAATTTTTTAAAATAATTTTCATAGGTTAATAATAAAAAAAGTTAAAGATTAACAAGAATTATTTGTTTAAACAATTTTTGAAATGTTTATT
Source organism: Ganaspis brasiliensis (assembly GCA_037103525.1). Taxonomy (NCBI): domain Eukaryota; kingdom Metazoa; phylum Arthropoda; class Insecta; order Hymenoptera; family Figitidae; genus Ganaspis; species Ganaspis brasiliensis. Next base: position 15,328 of record JAZKLR010000815.1, on the reverse strand, counting down.
ATTTCACTAAAATTATTTTGTTATTAGGAGACGCTCATGAATTACGTTAATTTCTTTCTCCCCCCCCCTCCCCCACTTGTGTGAACTTATCTAACATTTGTCAACCCTTGTTTATAAATTAAAATTATGTCACATTATCTTGATCCACCTCCCTTTATTTCATGTCGTTTTGAGAAATCCTTTTTTTTCCTATACATATAAGAAATCAGTTAGTCATAGATATAGATATACTGCTATGCTTTCTCAGCAAGTAAGAGAGAATAAGGTATAGAATTTACCTGGGTTAGAATAGGAGAACAATAGCGTGCGTACAGAACATGCTTTTTCAGCAAGTAAGAGAGAGTAAGGTATAGAATTTACCTGGGTTAGAGTAGGACAAGAAAGCAAAAAGAGAGATAAAGAATAAGGAATAGATAAAGAGAACAATAGTGTGCGTACAGAAAAAGAGAATAAGGTATAGAATGTGCCTGGAAGAGACAAAGACAACAACAGTGTAGCGTGAAAATTGGAAAGAGAGAAAGGTGTGATGATGTTCTTTGTTTGAGAGAGAGAGAGAGAGAGAAAGGGAGAATGAGAAAAGAGATTTTAGAGCAGTGTGAAAATTCTAAGGCACCCTTGTACGAGAACTTGATAAATGTTGTAAGTTCAAGACTTTTTTACAATTTTTTTAATTAAACGAAATGAAAAGTTCGCTACATTTATAAATTAGTTTTGTATTGTTTAAATTAATGAAATTAAATAACTAATTAATTAGTTAATTGTTTTTGTATTTTATATCAATTGTTTTTGTATTTTGTATTTGCTATAGGAAAAACTGAGCATCAAACTTGAAATTTATTTATAATTATTGTTTAAACAAATTATTGTAACTATTTATTAACTTTTTTCAAAATAAAGAATTTATTTATAACAATTCTTGAAATAAATTATTGTGATTATTAATTAATTTTTTCTTGTTTCTAACCATTGTTGAAATAAATTATTGTAATTAATAATTGTTTAAATAAATTATTGTGATTATTAATTTTTTCATTGCGGTTTTTGTACGTTTGCAGCTATTTATGTTTGCTATAGTGAAAAGTAAGCATCAAACTTGGAATTTATGTATGTTTTTATATTATATATTTATAACTTAATTGAAGAATAAAAATATGCAAATAGTAATTTGATGCATATGTTTAAAGGAAATTCACATATTTCGTAACGTTTCATTTCTGGTCAACTGCTTCAGGGAAGTTAACCTCAAAATGTAAAAATCGATTTCTCTAAAGTTTTTAACTACCCGGCAGATGTCCAGTTCATTTCCAGTCAACTTCTTCAAGGAAGTTAATTTCAAAATGTTAAAACCGACTTCACTGAAGTACCCAAGTATTAAATCAATGTCTAGATCATTTCTGATCAACTTCTCCAGGAAGATAACCTCAAAAAGTAAAAGCTGACTTCATTAAAGTACCCAAGTATAAAAGCAATGTCTAGGTCATTTATGATCAACTTCTATGGGGAAGTTATTCTTAAATTTTAAAAATCGACTTCTCTAAAGTACTTAAGTATTATTTATATATTATTTATATATTATTTAATATTTTCCAATAATCACTTTCTACTTGTATAAAAACAATTCCAACTAAATTGAAATCATAAGCTACCTGCTATCACACTATATCAATCTTTGTTTATTAAATATTTTATTTAATTTTTAAAACAATTTAAATTGTTTAAAACAACTTTGAAGTAAATTCTCCTTGAAGAATTTTGTTTTTTGCATTCTTCATTAAATAATTACCACGAATTTTTCCGGCTGCAATTTTGAAGTCTTTTCAATTGTTTAAACAATTTATATTTATGTAAATAATTTATTTTTCGCATATTCTATCTACTAGAACATGAAAGGTGCGAGCAACGCACGGCACAGAGCATCACCTAAGTCTAAAATTTCATATCAAATTCAATATCAAAAATGTGTAGACAGTTGCTTAGACGAACGCAGGTGAGAGATCAAAATCAATCCCTTCTCCCCCAAGATGTAATTCAACACCAAAAACTACGTGTAATTAATATTAATACAATTAATTAAAACTACAAACACTCAACATTGATTAAATAGTATTTTTTTATACCAACTCGAATTTCAATAATCTGAAATTGGTGTATTCTTAATCAGCAACCCCAGAAATCCCTATTAACAAATTTGAAGGGTATTGAAGCAAATTTTGAAAAATATAATTTTGTTATTGTTTATTAAAATTCTACCTACTGATTATCGTTCTTACCTATATAATCGTACTATGTAACTTTCTATTTTTTTACATATAATATGAACGTTGGTAATCAAAACAACCTATATTAATTGTTAATTTCTTTACATGTATAAGAGACCACAGGTATAAAAGGGTTAAAAGCGACCCAGAACGTAAATTAATCATTTGTAAATAATTGCAAATTTGTCAAACTAGGATCAAAACAATTTTATAAACATTGACGAAAACGACTTAAATGTAACTTTTTATTCATTTGTTAATAACAAAATCAAAAAAAAATTTTAAATAAACACTGTTGCTTAAAACTATTTTTTAATAGTTGCTTAAGTAGTACAAATCATTTGTTAATTAAATATTTAATAAACAAAATTTATCTTTTAAAATTCTGAGAAGAATCTTGAATTCGAAAATTCATAATTGCTACATTTGACATGACAATTTCGGTGTATTTTTTATTTGGTTAAATAGTAATTTAAGACATCGGGAACTTTTGAAATTGGTGATACGTGGGATCGTTAATATAATGTTTCTATTTCGATTTCTATCACTTTTAAAAAGATTTAGAAAAAAATTAATTTTTATTTTCACTTGTCAAAATATTTATTTATTGACAGTAAAAAGCAAAGATGTTCGTTTGATTTTGTATTCTAAGAAGAACGTTAGTGCGATAATAACACACAATTTACATTTGTCACTTTTGTAAAATTTTTGTATTTCAAGAAGGAAGTTAGTGCGATCATAACACACACTTCACATTTCTTAGATTTGTAAAATTATTTCATTTTTTAGCATTATTTTTATTTAAAAATCGTGGAGTATCTTTTTTAAGAACAGTATGATAATAGCTTTCAACAAAGTTATCTACAATTTTTTTGCAATTTATTTGTCAAATTACAAAAGTCTAGCAAATTTCAGATATCGCGTTACAAGAATTTGATGGATAGGGTGCAGAAATGGTACTAATTAAAAGCATTTTTCCAAAAAAAAATAACCGGATCCCCATACTGCTATACTATATCAGTAACGCTGACAAAGGCAGAGACAACAAAGATAGCTATAATACATAATTTCAGGTAGCTCATTATTTTAATTCAGTTAAAATGTCTTTTATGAATATGGAAAAAAAATTATTACAAAATTCTAAAAAAAGGAATTTCTATTGAGAAATTTGTCAAAATATAAACGTTGATAAAATTGAGAATTGGAAATTTGTTTACTACAAAATTGTAGAAGTAAAGAAATTTTTAATTAAGAAATTTAGCACAATAGAGAATTTGGTAAACTGGTAAATGGAGACATTGCAGATTTCATTATTGGGAAATTAGCAATTATCAGAAATTAGTAAAATATTAAATTGGACAATTAAAAAATAAAGAAAATTAAAGTTAAACAGAATTGCGCGCGCGTAGCGCGCTTTTGGAGTTTTAGTAAGTAAAAATTATATAAATAGTTATATACATATAACCCTTCATATGTAACAATATACATTTCTTATAGTTTAAATACTGCTATTTCAAGCGGTGCACCAGAAAAACTGTTCATTAAGGAATTAACATACTACAGTTAGTTAATTAATGAAAAATACACATTTTCGAGGTTTTATTTACTTCAGATTATTTTTCCCGTTTTTTTAGACAATTATACTAACCAAAAATGGACAAAAAATAATTTGAATTTTGTGAAAAAAATCACTGGAACCTCCCTTTAACCTAAATCCCATTTAACCTAAATTCTATTTAACCTAAAAATCATTCAGCCTAAATCTCATTTAACCTAAAATCCGTTTAACCTAAATTCCACTTAACCTAAATCTCATTTAACCTAAATCACATTTATCTTAAAACGCATTCATCCTAAAGCCCATTTAACCTAAAATGCATTCAGCCTAAAATTTATTTAATCTAAATCTCATGTAACCTAAATCCAATTAAACCTAAAATGCATTTAGTCTAAAATTCATCCAGCCTACATCCCATTTAACCTAAATCTAATTTTACCTAAAATTCATTTAATCTGAATTCCATTTATCCTAAAATGCTTTTAGCCTAAAACTCATTTAAACTAAAATGCATTTAACCTAAGTCCCACTTAACATAATAGTACAGCTTCAAAATCTAACCTGACCGTATCACTAGCGCGGCGTGTTGACAAGTAAAAAAAGTGTAAAACATTCAATTTGGATTGTATTTGTGTACACTCTGACGTGACATAGTAAATCGTTCTTCATTCTGCAACTTTTTGGTTATCTATACAGAGAACCGAATCACGCCTTTTATGACTTTGTTATGAAAAGTATCGTTCGTAACTGCGTAAACAAAGCAGTAGTTTTGAAACTCGCGCAATTTTTGCAACTCGTTTCACTCGTTGCAAAAACATTGCTCTCGTTTCAGAAACGACTGCTTGTCACGCATGTTACGAAATATACTATTTTTGGTCCAACTTCCGAGCCTTGCATATGCTAGGAAAAAAATTGCACATTAATGTTTAAACAACAATGTTATTCTCCAGTAAATTCCCTTTAAAACAAGCATAGGAACTTTAAAAAAACTTTATTATTTCAAGAGTAATTTCAATTTTTGTAAAACATTAAAAATTCCACATTTTTAAACATATTTCAATGAAAAATTGACTAAATCACTTCACTCAGGCCTTATTTTCCTCAAAATTTTATCTACTTTAAGAAAATAAACACAGAAAAATTTTAATATTTGTACTTTGTACGTTTAAAGATGTTTTTCAAACCTTAAAAAATGGGTGGACTGACAATTTCCGACGGTACTGTAAATCCCATTTAACCTAAAATGTATTTAGCCTAAATTCCTTTTAACCTAAATTCTATTTAACCCAATTCCCATTTAACCTAAATCCCATTTAAAGTAAAATGCATTTAGCCTAAATTCCATTTAACCTAGAATGCATTCAGCCTAAATTGCCTAAAGCACAATGAATCGTAATCGCTAATCCTTAATCGTAAGAATGAGAGGAAGCAGGATAGAGATATATGTCTGTCCTACTTCCTCTCATTCTTACGATTAAGGATTAGCGATTACGATTCATTGTGCGTTAGGCTTATCTCACTTCACCTAAATCCCATTTAACCTCGAATAATTTTTATGTACTTTTGACATGAGTTTCCCAACCCTGTGTTGGTAGAGAGTACTTCTTACCTATCGATAATGCAGATTAGATGGCGTTTTAATCATCTTCTCAGCGTTTGCGGCAATTTTTAAATGCGTGCTTTTATTTTGGTTTTGAATTAGCTGTTTCCTTTAGCAGATCATTTAAAGAAGATATATACATTGAAGTTGTAAATTAATAATAGTTGTTGTTTTTTTATCGTCGGTAAGTTTTGTAAACTTCTTCGTAACAATAAATGATACATTTTTTGAATCACATATTAAATACAAAATTAAAGTTTTTTTTAATATTGAATTAAATTTGGTTTTCAGTTAAACCAAACATGCTATTTTGTGTCATATATTTTTTATTTCTTTAATATTTAAGTTTCTAGAAATGTCACCTACAGAAATTGTATTTTTCTTTAATGTAAAAGTTTTTATATAAACAATGGAATCTTTTGATGGATTAGACTATAAGACATTTAAATTTAGTATTCGATTATTTTAAATACTGTGGTTAAATAATAATTTTCTAATAAAATTTTTCTAGATCGACGTGACGAAACGTAACATTGTTTTATTATTACTCTAAAAAAGTTTTCTATTGTACAGACACATTTTATGCCCTATTTAATTATTATATTTCTCGTGTGATTGTATATTTACATTTTTGTGCTAATAAATTTAGTTGTTCAGACCTTTTTAAGAACTATCTATACAGGAGATTTCTTCTCAAGTGTCACAGGTCCGAAAAGCAAGTTTATTCGATCAAGCTGAAACTTGGATAAAATGTTGTCCTATTGAATAGTAATAATTTACGAAAAAGATATGGAAAACGCGATTCGAGCTCATGAACATGCCGACATCCAGCAAAAACCACTTTTTAGCCCTAAAATGCAAAAAAATGAACATGCCTTCCTCCCCCTAATCTTCCAAACTATTTGACTTAGAATGTTGCAAATTGGTACACTTATGTAGATTTACATGTAGATTACAGAAAAATTATAAAGAACTCTCGTAAAGGCGGTCTTCATAGTGTATACTAGCCAAAAAGTACGATTTTTTGAAAAAAATTCCAAGAAAAGACCATGCCCCTCCCCTAATCTTCCAAACTATTTGACTTAGGATGCTGCAATTTAATACACGTATTTAGATTTACATGTAGATTACAGGAAAATTATAGAGAACTCTCGTAAAGGCGTGTTTATAGTGTTTACTAGCCAAAAAGTACGATTTTTTGAAAAAAATTCCAAGAAAAGACCATGCCCCTCCCCTAACCTTCCAAACTATTTGACTTAGAATGCTGCAATTTGGTACACGTATGTAGATTTACATGTAGATTACAGGAAAATTATAGAGAACTTTCGTAAAGGCGGTCTTCAAAGTGTTTACTAGCCAAACAGAACGATTTTTTAAAAAAAAGACCATGTACCCCCCCCCCCCCCCTAATCTTCCAAACTATTTGACTTAGGATGCTGCAATTTAATACACGTATTTAGATTTACATGTATATTACAGAAAAATTATAGAGAACTCTCGTAAAGGCGTGTTCATAGTGTTAACTAGCCAAAAAGTACGATTTTTGAAAAAAATTCCAAGAAAAGACCATGCCCCTCCCCTCTAATCTTCCAAACTATTTGACTTAGAATGCTGCAATTTGGTACACGTATGTAGATTTACATGTAGATTACAGGAAAAATATAGAGAACTTTCGTAAAGGCGGTCTTCATAGTTTTTACTAGCCAAAAAGAACGATTTTTTAAAAAAAATTCGTAAAAAATACTATGTATCCCCCCCTTAATCTTACAAACTATTTGACTTAGAATGCTGCAATTTTGTACACGTATGTAGATTTGCGTGTAGATTACAGGAAAATTATAGAGAACTTATGTAAAGGCAGTCTTTATAGTGTTTACTAGCTAAAAAGAACGATTTTTTAAAAAAAATTCGTAAAAAATACCATGTATCCCCCCCTTAATCTTCCAAACTATTTGACTTAGGATGCTGCAATTTTGTACACGTATGTAGATTTGCGTGTAGATTACAGGAAAATTATAGAGAACTTATGTAAAGGCAGTCTTTATAGTGTTTACTAGCTAAAAAGAACGATTTTTTAAAAAAAGACCATGTACCCCCCCCCCCCTAATCTTCCAAACTATTTGACTTAGGATGCTGCAATTTTGTACACGTATGTAGATTTACGTGTAGATTACAGGAAAATTATAGAGAACTTATGTAAAGGCAGTCTTTATAGTGTTTACTAGCTAAAAAGAACGATTTTTTAAAAAAAGACCATGTACACCCCCCCCCCTAATCTTCCAAACTATTTGACTTAGGATGCTGCAGTTTGGTACACTTATGTAGATTTACATGTAAATTACAGGAAAATTATACAGAACTCTCGTAAAGGCGGTCTTCATATTGTTTACTAGCCAAAAAGAACGATTTTTTGAAAAAAATTGAAAAAAAGCAATCTATCGCCCCCCCTCTAATCTTCCAAACTATTTGCCTTAGGATGCTGCAATTTGGTACACGTATGTAGATTTACATGTAGATTACAGGAAAATTATAGAGAACTTTCGTAAAGGCGGTCTTCATAGTTTTTACTAGCCAAAAAGAACGAGTTTTTGAAAAAAATTCGTAAAAAATACCATGTATCCCCCCCTTAATCTTTCAAACTATTTGACTTAGGATGCCGCAATTTAATACACGTATTTAGATTTACATGTAGATTACAGAAAAATTATAGTGAACTCTCGTAAAGGCGGTCTTCATAGTGTTTACTAGCCAAAAAGAACGATTTTTTAAAAAAAAGACCATGCACACCCCAACCCCCCTAATCTTCCAAACTATTTGACTTAGGATGCTGCAATTTGGTACACTTATGTAGATTTACATGTAAATTACAGGAAAATTATTGAGAACTTTTGTAAAGGCGGTCTTCATAGTGTTTACTATCCAAAAAGTACGATTTTTTGAAAAAAATTCGTAAAAAATACCATGTATCCCCCCCTTAATCTTCCAAACTTTTTAACTTAGGATGCTGCAATTTGGTACACGTATGTAGATTTACATGTAGATTACAGGAAAATTATAGAGAACTTTCGTAAAGGCGGTCTTCATAGTTTTTACTAGCCAAAAAGAACGAGTTTTTGAAAAAAATTCGTAAAAAATACCATGTATCCCCCCGTAATCTTTCAAACTATTTGACTTACGATGCCGCAATTTAATACACTTATTTAGATTTACATGTAGATTACAGAAAAATTATAGTGAACTCTCGTAAAGGCGGTCTTCATAGTGTTTACTAGCCAAAAAGAACGATTTTTTGAAAAAAATTCGTAAAAAATACCATGTATCCCCCCTTAATCTTCCAAACTATTTGACTTAGGATGCTGCAATTTTGTACACGTATGTAGATTTACATGTAGATTACAGGAAAATTATAGAGAACTTTCGTAAAGGCGGTCTTCATAGTTTTTACTAGCCAAAAAGAACGAGTTTTTGAAAAAAATTCGTAAAAAATACCATGTATCCCCCCTTAATCTTCCAAACTATTTGACTTAGGATGCTGCAATTTTGTACACGTATGTAGATTTACATGTAGATTACAGGAAAATTATAGAGAACTTTCGTAAAGGCGGTCTTCATAGTTTTTACTAGCCAAAAAGAACGAGTTTTTGAAAAAAATTCGTAAAAAATACCATGTATCCCCCCGTAATCTTTCAAACTATTTGACTTAGGATGCTGCAATTTTGTACACGTATGTAGATTTACGTGTAGATTACAGGAAAATTATAGAGAACTTACAAAAAGGCAGTCTTTATAGTGTTTACTAGCCAAAAAGAACGATTTTTTAAAAAAAAGACCATGTACCCCCCAAACCCCTAATCTTCCAAACTATTTGACTTAGGATGCTGCAATTTGGTACACTTATGTAGATTTACATGTAAATTACAAGAAAATTATACAGAACTCTCGTAATGGCGGTCTTCATAGTGTTTACTATCCAAAAAGTACGATTTTTTGAAAAAAATTCGTAAAAAATACCATGTATCCCCCCCTTAATCTTCCAAACTTTTTAACTTAGGATGCTGCAATTTGGTACACGTATGTAGATTTACATGTAGATTACAAGAAAATTATAGAGAACTCTCGTAAAGGCGGTCTTCATAGTGTTTACTATCCAAAAAGTACGATTTTTTGAAAAAAATTCGTAAAAAATACCATGTATCCCCCCCTTAATCTTCCAAACTATTTGACTTAGGATGCTGCAATTTGGTACACGTATGTAGATTTACATGTAGATTACAGGAAAATTATAGAGAACTTTCGTAAAGGCGGTCTTCATAGTTTTTACTATCATAAAAGAACGATTTTTTGAAAAAAATTCGTAAAAAATACCATGTATCCCCCCTTAATCTTCCAAACTATTTGACTTAGGATGCTGCATTTTTGTACACGTATGTAGATTTACATGTAGATTACAGGAAAATTATAGAGAACTTTCGTAAAGGCGGTCTTCATAGTTTTTACTAGCCAAAAAGAACGAGTTTTTGAAAAAAATTCGTAAAAAATACCATGTATCCCCCCGTAATCTTTCAAACTATTTGACTTAGGATGCCGCAATTTAATACACTTATTTAGATTTACATGTAGATTACAGAAAAATTATAGTGAACTCTCGTAAAGGCGGTCTTCATAGTGTTTACTAGCCAAAAAGAACGATTTTTTAAAAAAAAGACCATGTACCCCCCAACCCCCTAATCTTCCAAACTATTTGACTTAGGATGCTGCAATTTGGTACACTTATGTAGATTTACATGTTAATTACAGAAAAATTATACAAAACTATCGTAATGGCGGTCTTCATATTGTTTACTAGCCAAAAAGAGCGATTTTAAAAAAAAATATAAAAAAAAGACAATCTATCCCCTCCCCTCTAATTTTCTAAACTATTTAACTTAGGATCCCGCAATTTAATACACGTATGTAGATTTACATGTAGATTACAGGAAAATTATAGAGAACTTTTGTAAAGGCGGTCTTCATAGTGTTTACTACCCAAAAATAACGATTTTTTGAAAAAAATTCGAAAAAAATACCATGTATCCCCCCCTTAATCTTTCAAACTATTTGACTTAGGATGCTGCAATTTTGTACACGTATGTAGATTTACGTGTAGATTACAGGAAAATTATAGAGAACTTACAAAAAGGCAGTCTTTATAGTGTTTACTAGCCAAAAAGAACGATTTTTAAAAAAAAGACAATGTACCCCCCAACCCCCCTAATCTTCTAAACTATTTGACTTAGGATGCTGCATTTTGGTACACGTATGTAGATTTACATGTAAATTACAGAAAAATTATACAGAACTCTCGTAATGGCGGTCTTCATATTGTTTACTAGCCAAAAAGAAAGATTTTTTGAAAAAAATATAAAAAAAAAGACAATCTGTCCCCACCCCTCTAATCTTCCAAACTATTTAACTTAGGATCCCGCAATTTAATACACGTATTTAGATTTACATGTAAATTACAAGAAAATTATAGAGAACTCTCGTAAAGGCGGTCTTCATAGTGTTTACTATCCAAAAAGTACGATTTTTTGAAAAAAATTCGTAAAAAATACCATGTATCCCCCCCTTAATCTTCCAAACTTTTTAACTTAGGATGCTGCAATTTGGTACACGTATGTAGATTTACATGTAGATTACAGGAAAATTATAGAGAACTCTCGTAAAGGCGGTCTTCATAGTGTTTACTAGCCAAAAAATACGATTTTTTGAAAAAAATTCCAAGAAAAGACCATGCCCCTCCCCTAATCTTCCAAACTATTTGACTTAGAATGCTGCAATTTTGTACACGTATGTAGATTTACATGTAGAGTACAGGAAAATTATAAAGAACTTTCGTAAAGGCGGTCTTTATAGTTTTTACTAGCCAAAAAGAACGATTTTTTAAAAAAAATTCGTAAAAAATACCATGTATCCCCCCCTTAATCTTACAAACTATTTGACTTAGAATGCTGAAATTTTGTACACGTATGTAGATTTACATGTAGATTACAGGAAAATTATAGAGAACTTTCGTAAAGGCTGTCTTCATAGTTTTTACTAGCCAAAAAGAACGATTTTTTAAAAAAAGACCATGTACCCCCCCCCCCCCCCCCAATCTTCCAAACTATTTGACTTAGGATGCTGCAATTTTGTACACGTACGTAGATTTACATGTAGATTACAGGAAAATTATAGAGAACTTTCGTAAAGGCGGTCTTCATAGTTTTTACTAGCCAAAAAGAACGAGTTTTTGAAAAAAATTCGTAAAAAATACCATGTATCCCCCCTTAATCTTCCAAACTATTTGACTTAGGATGCTGCAATTTTGTACACGTATGTAGATTTACATGTAGATTACAGGAAAATTATAGAGAACTTTCGTAAAGGCGGTCTTCATAGTTTTTACTAGCCAAAAAGAACGAGTTTTTGAAAAAAATTCGTAAAAAATACCATGTATCCCCCCGTAATCTTTCAAACTATTTGACTTAGGATGCTGCAATTTTGTACACGTATGTAGATTTACGTGTAGATTACAGGAAAATTATAGAGAACTTACAAAAAGGCAGTCTTTATAGTGTTTACTAGCCAAAAAGAACGATTTTTTAAAAAAAGACCATGTACCCCCCAAACCCCTAATCTTCCAAACTATTTGACTTAGGATGCTGCAATTTGGTACACTTATGTAGATTTACATGTAAATTACAAGAAAATTATACAGAACTCTCGTAATGGCGGTCTTCATAGTGTTTACTATCCAAAAAGTACGATTTTTTGAAAAAAATTCGTAAAAAATACCATGTATCCCCCCCTTAATCTTCCAAACTTTTTAACTTAGGATGCTGCAATTTGGTACACGTATGTAGATTTACATGTAGATTACAAGAAAATTATAGAGAACTCTCGTAAAGGCGGTCTTCATAGTGTTTACTATCCAAAAAGTACGATTTTTTGAAAAAAATTCGTAAAAAATACCATGTATCCCCCCCTTAATCTTCCAAACTATTTGACTTAGGATGCTGCAATTTGGTACACGTATGTAGATTTACATGTAGATTACAGGAAAATTATAGAGAACTTTCGTAAAGGCGGTCTTCATAGTTTTTACTATCATAAAAGAACGATTTTTTGAAAAAAATTCGTAAAAAATACCATGTATCCCCCCTTAATCTTCCAAACTATTTGACTTAGGATGCTGCATTTTTGTACACGTATGTAGATTTACATGTAGATTACAGGAAAATTATAGAGAACTTTCGTAAAGGCGGTCTTCATAGTTTTTACTAGCCAAAAAGAACGAGTTTTTGAAAAAAATTCGTAAAAAATACCATGTATCCCCCCGTAATCTTTCAAACTATTTGACTTAGGATGCCGCAATTTAATACACTTATTTAGATTTACATGTAGATTACAGAAAAATTATAGTGAACTCTCGTAAAGGCGGTCTTCATAGTGTTTACTAGCCAAAAAGAACGATTTTTTAAAAAAAAGACCATGTACCCCCCAACCCCCTAATCTTCCAAACTATTTGACTTAGGATGCTGCAATTTGGTACACTTATGTAGATTTACATGTTAATTACAGAAAAATTATACAAAACTATCGTAATGGCGGTCTTCATATTGTTTACTAGCCAAAAAGAGCGATTTTTTAAAACAAATATAAAAAAAAGACAATCTATCCCCTCCCCTCTAATTTTCTAAACTATTTAACTTAGGATCCCGCAATTTAATACACGTATGTAGATTTACATGTAGATTACAGGAAAATTATAGAGAACTTTTGTAAAGGCGGTCTTCATAGTGTTTACTACCCAAAAATAACGATTTTTTGAAAAAAATTCGAAAAAAATACCATGTATCCCCCCCTTAATCTTTCAAACTATTTGACTTAGGATGCTGCAATTTTGTACACGTATGTAGATTTACGTGTAGATTACAGGAAAATTATAGAGAACTTACAAAAAGGCAGTCTTTATAGTGTTTACTAGCCAAAAAGAACGATTTTTTAAAAAAAAGACAATGTACCCCCCAACCCCCCTAATCTTCTAAACTATTTGACTTAGGATGCTGCATTTTGGTACACGTATGTAGATTTACATGTAAATTACAGAAAAATTATACAGAACTCTCGTAATGGCGGTCTTCATATTGTTTACTAGCCAAAAAGAAAGATTTTTTGAAAAAAATATAAAAAAAAAGACAATCTGTCCCCACCCCTCTAATCTTCCAAACTATTTAACTTAGGATCCCGCAATTTAATACACGTATTTAGATTTACATGTAAATTACAAGAAAATTATAGAGAACTCTCGTAAAGGCGGTCTTCATAGTGTTTACTATCCAAAAAGTACGATTTTTTGAAAAAAATTCGTAAAAAATACCATGTATCCCCCCCTTAATCTTCCAAACTTTTTAACTTAGGATGCTGCAATTTGGTACACGTATGTAGATTTACATGTAGATTACAGGAAAATTATAGAGAACTCTCGTAAAGGCGGTCTTCATAGTGTTTACTAGCCAAAAAATACGATTTTTTGAAAAAAATTCCAAGAAAAGACCATGCCCCTCCCCTAATCTTCCAAACTATTTGACTTAGAATGCTGCAATTTTGTACACGTATGTAGATTTACATGTAGAGTACAGGAAAATTATAAAGAACTTTCGTAAAGGCGGTCTTTATAGTTTTTACTAGCCAAAAAGAACGATTTTTTAAAAAAAATTCGTAAAAAATACCATGTATCCCCCCCTTAATCTTACAAACTATTTGACTTAGAATGCTGAAATTTTGTACACGTATGTAGATTTACATGTAGATTACAGGAAAATTATAGAGAACTTTCGTAAAGGCTGTCTTCATAGTTTTTACTAGCCAAAAAGAACGATTTTTTAAAAAAAGACCATGTACCCCCCCCCCCCCCAATCTTCCAAACTATTTGACTTAGGATGCTGCAATTTTGTACACGTATGTAGATTTACGTGTAGATTACAGGAAAATTATAGAGAACTTTTGTAAAGGCGGTCTTCGTAGTGTTTACTACCCAAAAATAACGATTTTTTGAAAAAAATTCGTCAAAAATACCATGTATCCCCCCCTTAATCTTCTAAACTATTTGACTTAGGATGCTGCAATTTGGTACACGTAAGTAGATTTACATCTATATTACAGGAAAATTATAGAGAACTTTTGTAAAGGCGGTCTTCATAGTGTTTACTACCCAAAAATAACGATTTTTTGAAAAAAATTCCAAGAAAAGACCATGCCCATCCCCTAATCTTCCAAACTATTTGACAAAGGATGCTGCAATTTTGTACACGTATGTAGATTTACATGTAGATTACAGAAAAATTATAGTGAACTCTCGTAAAGGCGGTCTTCATAGTGTTTTTAATAGCCAAAAAGAACGATTTTTTAAAAAAAATTCGTAAAAAATACCATGTATCCCCTCCTTAATCTTCCAAACTATTTGACTTAGGATGCTGCAATTTTGTACACGTATGTAGATTTACGTGTAGATTACAGGAAAATTATAGAGAACTTACAAAAAGGCAGTCTTTATAGTGTTTACTAGCCAAAAAGAACGATTTTTTAAAAAAAAGACCATGTACCCCCAACCCCCCTAATCTTCCAAACTATTTGACTTAGGATGCTGCAATTTGGTACACGTATGTAGATTTACATGTAAATTACAGAAAAATTATACAGAACTCTCGTAATGGCGGTCTTCATATTGTTTACTAGCCAAAAAGAACGAGTTTTTGAAAAAAATTCGTAAAAAATACCATGTATCCCCCCCTTAATCTTTCAAACTATTTGACTTAGGATGCCGCAAGTTAATACACGTATTTAGATTTACATGTAGATTACAGAAAAATTATAGGGAACTCTCGTAAA